>CM051241.1:24692121-24882121 GCA_027917425.1 Gastrophryne carolinensis | reverse complement strand
TGAATCTTTTGGATTCTTTTGTTCTACGTTAAATGCTTCCTCTGCACTAGCACACTTTAATTATACTGTACATATGGTATAGCTTGACATTTGTATTTACCAACAGCAACAGCAAGGCTTTTGGCTCATATTTTTCAAGTGCTCTGTATCTCCCCTCCTGCCGTGGCTCCACAGCAGCAGGTTGAGCTCTTTCATACGGTTAAACCACATTTGGAATTCCCAGAGCAGTCTCACTTTAATAATCTGGTGCTCAAAGAATGGGTGCCGCCTAGCAAGCTGCCAGGGGTGCCCAAGAGTTGGGACAAAAGGTATCCCTTTCCTGCTGATGTGATTAAGTGTTGGTCATGTCCTCCCGAGGTGGACGCTCCCGTTCTATCCAATACATCTGTCATACATTCTCCTGACACTACTACCCTGAGGGATGGTGAGGACCGGCGTATGGACCAACTGGCTTGCCATGCAACACTAATATCAGTAATATTTTGATATATTTATATAGTGATGTCATATTCAACGACCATGGATAGAGAACACATGCTTCCTCCACACTCACACATTATTATTACCACTATTATTAATACTATTATTATTATTTTACAGGTTCGGATATTATTATTTTACAGATAATATATTTCTATGCCACCAACATACTCCATGGAACAATTTCTTTTGGTACCAAACTAGCTTATGCTCATATCTTCATCTTCTTTATCTTCATACTCATACTCAGGTATCTACCACCAAATAAACTACTATGGTGCTGACATATTTCAAGGCTATGTACAGAGAACATGGAACAATTTGCATTGCTCCCTGCACCAGGAGAGCTCACAAAGTGTTGTTATTTTACATAATTATTGCACCATGCATCTACCACCTGATGCACTGTCACTGCACTGATTGTAATATAATGGCGCTGACACATACCATGGCCTTGGGCAGAGGACATAAACTAATTTACATCACTTTTTGCATCAGAAAAATTTTATTTTTTTTACTACAAGTCACATATTCTTTTTTCCTTTCTTCTATTTTTCTTTCTGTCTGTTTTCCTTCCTCCTTTCCATGCTTCCCTTCCTGTCTTTTTACTTTCCTTACTTACCTTCTCTTCCTTTCTTGTGTTTTTTTTTCTTTTTTTTTTCTTTCTTTATTTTATCTCAATCTGTTTAGTTTCCTCAGCGATCTTGAGCTTTTCTTCTTTTCCTTTTTTGGTATGCTTTTCTCCCTTTCTTACCCTCTCATTTCCACTTGCTATACTCATTTTTATCCCTGCTGTATCTTTATTCCCTTTTTCCTATCTTCTGTTTTCCTTCCCATCTTCATTCTTTTTTTTTTTCTTTCCTTTCTTTTCCTTTCATTTCTTTTTGCACCATGTATCTATCACCTGATGCACTGTTGTCACTACTATTGTAATGTAATTGTGATGATATATCTTATAACCTGGTACAGAGGATATAGAACCATTTACTTCCTACACCAGAAGAACTTACACTCTAATGCCTCCTCCTCACTTACACACTATTATAATACAGTTTTACTACCATATATTATTATGTCTATTATTCTAAGTATACAGCACGTCCTGTTCCAGAATATTCCTTACCCATGGGTAATACATCCACAAGATGGCGCTGGACTGCAGAAAACAGCTTGTGGCTCCTCCCGGCCCTATATAAGTCAGGGACCTCCAACAAATTCCCCAGTTCTGAGAAGACAGAAGATAGCTCTCTGTGGCGCAGGTGAGCGGGGCTTATTGCCTGCAGCCCTGCAGGACTGTTCCCACCCGTTCCGTCCCATTGACTGCCTCCCAGCTTCAGCTGATAAGGTTCGGATGAAGGTAGGCGATTGAAGCACTATGGTGCTGAGGAGCTAGGCTCCCACCGCAGTCCCTGCTCTAACAGGGTAGGCGGTTTAGGCTAATGGTGAGCCTTTTGGGATGCCCCCACTGCCTAATGGTTTTTGCCAGGTTATCCTGTGCAGTTAAACCCTATTCCCATTTCCCCCTCCACCCTCACTCCTCATATTAGTCCCTGGGCGCCGTTTCTCCGTGGGAATTCTGCCGTTATCCTCCCTCACTCTCCCCTTGGGAGATCTCCGGGGGGGGGGGTTGTCTAGTGGTTTAAGACTGTAGACATATGTTGTGCCTTGTCACTTTATTAAAACACGCCGCTGCGCATTTTTACTGCGCTCCGCGGCTGGCAGCCCCATTCACCCCAGAGCTTCCGGGCCGCTACTGGCCGGCCGGATCACGTGGGCGCGCTCTGCGCTCTTCGGGGGGGGGGAGGACTCTGTGGATGATGCATTTTACCTCATATCTCCACGGCCCGCCCCTCGAAACATAGAAACATAGAAGGTTGACGGCAGAAGGAGACCATACGCTCCATCTAGTCTGCCCTTATGTGTACACTGTATGTTCTCTTTATCTTAGGATAGATGTGATATTATACCAGGAAGGTTTAAATTCAGTGACTGTTGATTTTTCAACTACCTCTGCTGGAAGTTTGTTCCAAGCATCTACTATCGAGGTTACGGACACCACGGACGTTACGGACGCCACTTTGTCTTCGTCCTGTTGCTACTGGCTCCTTGCGGTCTGTGAGTTCCCCGGTGGGGTGATTTTTCTGTTTTTTTCTTATTCTCATGGGAATATTTGATTATGTCTTTCAGGCGGGTTAAAGCTTCGGTCCTGTGGTTTCTCCCGGCCCTCTCCCCTCATTATTTCCCACTTCCCTAGCGGTTCATTGGGGCATCCTGGGTAGCTCTTTAGCATTAACCCTTACTGGCCTACTGTGCCTTTCAAATCACCATATGGAGGCTTCGGGGGATAATGAGCCTGGGGTTCCTTCAGGACAAGCCCGGCTATGTGTTGCGTGTGGGGTATCCCCAGTCGGTGATGATGTCAGGGTATGTGTATCCTGTGCCCAGCAGGTACTTGCATTGCAGTCTGGGTTACCTGTTGCTGGGCCTGCGCCCCCTCAGGCTTCGTCTACCCCCCCATGCCTGCATCTGACCCCCTACGAGGAGCATACCAGTGGGGAGTCTCAGCCTGATTTGGCTGCACGGGTGGCCAGCATTGAGAAACATATTGCTGGGTCTGCCTCGCATAAGGCTTCTGCTAAGAAGCAGCATTTATCTCCCCCTGTCTCCCTCTTTCCTGTGGAAACTGAGGACATTTTTGACACTACTGGTTATTCCTCCCTGGAGGAGGGGGAATTGTTCTCTGATTCAGAATCATCTGAGGAGCAGCCTAGGGTTTATGGTGGTACAAGGTCTCCCTTTGGGGAAGATCTATGGTCCTCAGATGACACTGACAGGATTTTGGCTCATATTTTTGAAGTTCTCTGTATCTCCCCCTCCTGCTGTGGCTCCGCAGCAGCAGGGTGAGCTCTTTCATACGGTTAAACCACATTTGGAATTCCCGGAGCAGTCTCACTTTAATAATCTGGTGCTCAAAGAATGGGAGCAGCCTAGCAAGCTGTCAGGGGTGCCCAAGAGTTGGGACAAAAGGTATCCCTTTCCTGCTGATGTGAGTAAGTGTTGGTCATGTCCTCCCAAGGTGGACGCGCCCGTTCTGGGGCTGTCCAATACATCTGTCATGCATTCTCCTGACACTACTACCCTGAGGGATGGTGAGGACCGGCGTATGGACCAACTGGCTTGCCATGCCTTTGCCTGTGTGGGGACCGCGCTACGCCCGGTTTGTGCCTCTGCTATTACAGCTATTGCTATTAAGGGTTTGCTTAAGAGTCTCTCCTGCTTTGCTATGAATTTGTTGCATATGTCCTGTCTGCTATGGATGATGCCATTAGAATGTGTGATCATGCTATTGATGATGCCTGGATGTGATCAGGACTCTGAAGTTCTATTTGGTGGCTTCTGAATCCTTCAGGAAGACTGATGCTCTTTTTGTGCTCCCGTCTGGACCTAAGAAGGGTCTGGCTCCAGCTAAGTCCACTATCAGCAAGTGGATCCGTCAGGCTGTGGTACAGGCCTATTCTGCTAAGGGGAAGGAGCCTCCCTTCTACCTTACTGCTCATTCTACTCGTGCGTGCCTCTTGGGCTTTTCAGCACCAGGCTTCCGTTGAACAAGTTTACAAGGCTGCCACTTGGTCTTCTGTTCATACTTTTTACAAGGCTGATGTTCGGGCCTCAGCTGATGCTGCTTCTGGTCGCAAAGTTCGGCAGGCGGCAGTGGTTTAAACTGCCCGCTGTTACTTTTTGGGGATCCCACCCTACCTTACGGACACTGCTATTGGATGTTCCAGGAGTAAGGAATATTCTGGAACAGGACGTGCTGTATACTTAGAATAATACAATTCTGTGATTACTCACCTGTAGAATTGGTATTATATGTATACAGCACGTCCTGTTCCATCCCACCCTTATTATCATTATTTTTAGTTACCTCTTTATGGTGATTGTTCAATTTTTATAATGGTTATAGTTCTCCCGGTTCCATTTTAACTGCTTTTCAATACTGGGGAATTTGTGGGAGATCCCTGGTATATATGGTGCCACGAGGAGCCACAAGCTGTTTTCTGCAGTCCAGCGCCATCTTGTGAATGTATTATCCAGGAGTAAGGAATATTCTGGAACAGGACGTGCTGTATACATATAATACCAATTCTACAGGTGAGTAATCACAGAATTGTATTATTATAATTCTATGGTACTGACAAATAACATAGCCTTGTATAGAGGATAAAGAACAATTGACATGACTGTCGGCACCTGGGGATCTTACTCTTGCCTCCTGAATCGTACATTTATATTTATATTGTTCTACAGTTCTATAGCTATGATGATAATGATTTATTTATTAATTCATTATTTATTCTATGAGGATGATATGATTTATTCTCAGATAACAGTGACCTTTAGATTCATCTTTGCACCACTAAGGCTCACACTCTAATTGCTTTTATTACAGCAATGGGAAAAAGGGGACCTTTTTATTAAGATATTTGAATGTGACTTGTTACTTTCCATCCCGTTACTCGTTCTGGCCGGATCCGTTTTTATCTTTTGAGAACAAACTGACCTTAATTAGATATTTCTCTGCAACAAATTGTGCATTTATTTAGCACAGTGAACAGTAGTCAGTGGCCCAGCCAAGGCCGCCTAACTCCTTCCCCCCACCCCCTGCAGATTAGGCCGGAGATTAATGCTATGTAAATACTTTGTAACAACATTTATTTCCAAATAGTTGCCTTTTTTTTTCTTACTTTTTATGGTGCGGAACTCACAAGTGCTGTTGAGGCGGCCATTAATCAGGATTTTCCAGGGTTTAGAGTCCTACTTGTGCTGTCCATATATGATGGCTTCTGAATTCCAAATCAAAATTCAGTCCGGCCTAGATGAGTGCGTTTGGGATGATCTCATTGTTGATATAAGCTCAGTTACATTGTCGTTGGAGTGTGATGCATTGTGCTCCCAGGACCCCCTGTTGGAAGAAGGATCATTTGTTTTTGGCATGGTTAGATTAGGGTGCCAGAGTGCTTCAGCACTTACAGTATAAGCTTCATATTTTGAATTGGAGTCATCTTAGGGTTTCAAGGTTAAGGGTAGAGGTTTGATGTAAGTGAAGTCAAACTTAGCTCTACCCAGGGGAAAACTGGTCAAAAGGAGAACAGAGAAGTCCCAATGGGCTGCACTGTTTTGAAGCAGCTGCACTGGGCATAGCTCCCAGCATACAGCCCACATCACCCAGAGCATGTGCTAGAAATCCCTTATTCCATCCCCACCAATTCTTGGCCCCACTTTAGTCAAGACAGTCCATAATCTTTTCATAACTCAACATTATGGCTGTAGGGACTACACCCAATCTGCCACAATATCTGTCCCTACAATTTTTTAAAGTAAGGTCAAACCCTACAGGGTGGTGCAGAATTGCTGCTCATGTCTGGGGGTCATCCTGAATAGTAATGACCCCGTGCATAATCCCTGCAGGACTGAAAACATATGCCTCTTCGAGGACTGCTTCCATGAGTCTATCCTGGACCTGTGTGATGGCCGGGGGCCAATTGCTATAGCCTTGCTGGGGACAGCAATCAGCTGCTGGTAGACACATGGGCCTGGTGCTCGCTGGAGGAGTGCAAAAGGGTGAGTCGTCATGCTGAGGCTTGCAATTGCTTTAAAAGGCAAGCCCATCCCCCTCCTATGAGAACCATACCTACTATAAAAAATTTAGGCCAGGGGTGCTCAACCTTTTGATGAGTGGGCACCACTTAAATGTTTTGGAACCTGATTGCATGCCCAAATGAATAGGTTCAGAATTGTTTTCATTTGGAATAGCATCATTTTTTATAGCCCTCCTCGATCAGCCCTACATCTTAAAGTGGAAGTTCAGTCGAAAGGTGACCCCCCCGCCCTGCCACCCTACCCTGGCGCTAAGGCAGGACGGGGGGGGGGGGGGGTTAGAAAGAAAAAGATCCCTTACTTTCTCCTCGGCCTGCGGTGCTCCCCTGGTCTCTGTGCATCCACCATGGAGAAAGCCACATGCCTGGGCCCATGTGCGCGCATGGAGCTGGGGGATGTGGCTCTGTGCTTTCAAACAAGATGGCGAGACCCAGGATCTGGAGCGCCGGGAGAGCAGTGCTGGCCCCTGTATACAGTAAGGGGTCTTTTTCTTTCTAACCCCCATCCTGCACAAGGGTAGGGCGGGGGGTCACCTTTTGACTAAACTTCTGCTTTAACCATGTCCACAGTACTCAATCCATCTAAGCTTCCGACAATACTAAGCATACAACTATTGTGGAAAAACTATT
Organism: Gastrophryne carolinensis; assembly: GCA_027917425.1. Lineage (NCBI taxonomy): Eukaryota > Metazoa > Chordata > Amphibia > Anura > Microhylidae > Gastrophryne > Gastrophryne carolinensis. The sequence goes on along the minus strand of CM051241.1, from coordinate 24,875,354 downwards.
ACCAAATTATTCTGCCCAATATTTCACCCGGGCTGGTGTTGTAAAAACAATGTCACTGCGTTCCTCCAAGCCACTGCTGTCACCTCTATTTGCCCATGCGCACACTTCTATATCACTCTCTGCGCAATCCTTACTGTACTTCTGTCTAACTACCTTTACACGTCACTTCTATTTACTCCTCCCACTTTTCCCACAGCAGGTCAGGGGCCACATCAGATAACTCTAAGGGCCACAGGTTGAGCATATGTGTTTTAGGATAGTTAAAGTCCACAGACTGTTTATAGTAGGTATGGTTCTTGTGAAAAGACTTGGGTCCTACAAAAACCATACCTCAACTTTTTAAAGGTACAATATTGTTCCCTTTGGGCTCTCCTAACCTCATGGGCACCCACTGATAATTTATGACCTTGATAGCACCCATAACTTCTACTTTATACCCTTTGCAACAAGAAACGGACCAATTTGAGAGTCAGGAAAGTCAGTTTCAGTATGACTACATAGTTTCAGTAATCTATAGAGATGTTATCTGAAGGAAGCTGGAATAAAGGAACTCAATGTAACTGTCTTTTGTTGAACTCACAAGAGTCGCGTGATATATTATTACAGAGAGCGCAAGCAGGACGCTGCCTCATCATTTGCATACAATTACCCAGAATCCTCCACCGCAGTTCGGCATTAGAGCAGCCTGGTGAATGGGGCCTGGTCATGTGGAATGTGTGGAGGAGGCCGTGCTGATACATAAATTCTCTCTTCTATTAAAGCTAATTGAAGGATAAAGGTCCCTCACTGAGGAACAATGGCTGGAATTGTGGCCATAACTTTGTCTTTTCAATCATATGAAAGGAATTGTTTGCCAATCTTTGTGGGAAAGTTATGGGGTCGCCTTTCACAAAGACATCACTGTTCGAGACTTTGCTGTCTGCTGCCTGGACAGAGAGTTGACGTACTTGAGGTGCCTATAGACGTGAGATAAAACTTTTACACTGACATGTTAGATTGTTAGAAAAGGGTCTAAAGCGAAAAGATCATTACTGATGGGGAGGAAGATAAATATTAGGATCATGTTTCAGCCTGCACCATGGATTTTTAAACATAATCTGTTAACAGGATTTCTATGAAGGAAAATCTGTTGATAATGTCAAAAGGCCAAGTGTTACGATTAGGAGTCATGGGTTGGGTTAGTTTTGGTTTTTATTAAGTTTTAGTGATAGTTAATTGGGGTTAGTGTCAGGACCAGGATTGCACCTACGCTACAGCAGTGGTCCCCAACCCTGTCCTCAAGGCCCACCAACAGGCCAGGTTTTGCAGATCTCCACAAAGATGCACAGGTGGAGTAATTAGTGAAGCTGCAGAGCAATAGAGCTGGCTATTTGGAGATCCAAAAATCATGACATGTTGGTGGGCCTTGAAGACAGGGTTGAGGACCACTGCGCTACAGGACCCAAAGTGGAATCCCCCCTCCCCCCACAGGTGCCATGCTGCAACAGGCACTGTGGATATATGGCTGGACAGACCTCCTAAGGTAAAACCCTTGGTTGTCAGGACAGCATGTGTCTGCCTCAGCACTGATGCCAATAAGAAAGATGTCTGCCTATTTGGCTTCAGACCTTTCTTTGTGTGAATCAGAAAGCTTTACACAGTGCCCAGGACAACATAGAAAATGGAATCAAGGCTGATCAGTGGAGGGCTTCAGTGTGTAGGGGCACCCAGGTTCCCTGAAAGTGTGGGAGCTGGTAAAAAGTCACATGGCTGCCATCATGGCCAACAGCTGGACCCCCTGAGTGAAAAGGCCCTAAACACGAATCTTGTCTGTACTGCCCTGATGGCAGGCCTTGTGTAAGTTATATGTTCATGTTGGGGACAAATGAACATGTTTTTAGAATAGGTGGGTTATGGGCTAAGTTCATTGTTATGATTCAGTTTAGACACTAGGTCAGTTGATGTGGTCAAGATTAGGGCTACTAAACACAGATAATAAGAATATACTAATTATTTGGTTTTTGAGTTAGGTCGGCCAGTAATGACTGGATCTCTTTTTGATATTGGACAGGAAATAGCTGCACAGTCCAATGAAGCATGTCTCCAATTAGAGGAGGTGTGGCTTCTGCATGTGTGTGTCCTGCCCACCCCAATAGGATGGAGCTCTAGGTACTTTAGTTTTGTTTAGTGCCCCTGTGGCCTGGACCCTCCCTGTCTCAGAGTTGCAAAGAGAGGATGTAGGCCCACTTTTGATGGTAGCCATATACACAGTAAGCTTGGCAATTAAAGTAGACCTAAATACTTCCTTACAACTTTGGTTTGGAAGTTACACATAAGATACTGAGTTTCGCTAGATAGTTTCGCTAGATTTTACCATTTTGTTTATGTTTGGTTCTAAGTTGATTGTTAGTATGCAGAGTTTAGGAATGGTGTTGTGTTAGTCATTTCTGTCCTTAGTTCCTCTTTAAGTAAAGTATAGATGGCAGCAGATCGGGTTGGGGTACAGGACAGTCCACATCCTCATTGCGTACTACCTGATAGGATCACGTGTACCACCACCTGTGCTCGTACCACCGGTTGGGAATCCCTAGTATAGGGGATTTGAGATTCTTTCATCATTTTTGACTGTGTGATTTTGTTCTGGGCAAACCCCGTGTGTAGTGTTTTCTTCTCTGGTCTGAAAACTTGCCCGTAGCAGAACGTTAAAAACGCTGTGAAAAGAGAGGCTATGCCTATCTAGCTGTGCCATTGCTTGATATATGCGCTATGTCAGAGAGCCATTGTCTCCTGGGTATAGACGGAGAGTTCAAATACCCACTATCTCTCCCCTGGCGCAGCAAACGCTCATCTTTGAAGTTTTTATAATCCATCTGTCATCTGGTAGCAAGAAGGGCACATGTTTTGTACCACTCAATTACAGAATTCTCTTCTCCGTGGAACAATGAGACAGGAAGGAGCACCGGGGGTTTGCCGTGAGAAGCTCTACACTAAATACCTGGGGTGTGGGGATGGTTTTGAGTCTGAGAATTTATAACCAAAGTCTATATTATCTAGCTTGCCTGCCACAATTTAGAAATTATGCCAGTGCTGAGTGCTTGAACCAATGTGAAAATGGAAGGCAACCAAAAACCTTGGACATGTGTGCTTCACCTGGGACTGGGACCTTTTTTTAACCCCTCTTTATTTTACTCAAATAGGGGGGAAGCAGGGCCAGTGGGGATCTGACCACCTCACCCCCAGCCCCCACAGTTTAGGTTTATTGTGATAGTGTAGTAAGAATGACACAGGCTTGGGCCCCATGGTAACACATCATCACCATGTTTTATTAGGGCTCCAAAAAGTTTGCTCCAACAACCTGAATTTGCTGTGACCCACATGTTAATTGTCTAAATCGCGATATTTATAATTTTTTGAAAGCTTCTTCTACTGTAAATACTATGGGGATCATTTCAGAGCCAGGTGAGAGTTCTCACACCTTTTTTAGGAGAGAAAACTGCCACTGACTTTCACTGTCTACCTTGGGGCTGATTCAGAGCCAGTTGAACATGTACACCTGGTAGTCAATGAAAGTCAGTGGCAATTTTATCTTCTAAAAAGGAGTGAGAATGCTCACCTGGCTCTGAACCAACCCCTATTTCTCATATGTCAGGCATGATTCAAGAAACTGAGCTCTATACAACCCTTAGGTTCCTTTTTACACCCCAGCTAACCCTTAGGGTTACATAGTCCACTGACATAAAATTAGTTTAGGGTTAGATTTAAACCGGGCCAACACCCGTACAGGAAGTAGTGCTCATATGCATCCCTCCCCAGGGCAGCAATTCAGATTGCTGCGCATAAAAATTAATTTACCTTTTTGGAACTCCTACCGTGGTCAATTTTACAAATAAAACTCCAGTCCCATGGAACTGCAGGCTGTCTTCAAAGAAGAAATGCTGCTAAATTTCCTGCCTCTGCGAAGTGTGGGCTGTGTCAGTTGACTCCAGGCAGCAGCATAGTTGGGATGCTGGGAAGGAAGTTTCAAAATGGCCGCTACCAGGAGAAAAACTGTGAGTTAGCATTTCAGCTTTGAATGGATGCATGAGTGAATATAAATGCAGACAATGGCCTCGATTCACTAAGTTGAAAAAAATTCTCATGATAGTAAAAAATTACATTCATGAGAAAAAAGCCTGAGAATCTCACTTGTGAATCACCAGATAGGAAGACAATGAAAGTCAATGGCACTGTGTTACTCCTGAGAAAAGTTTTGAACTTTTTACTCCATTTCATTCTGTAATAAAAAGTGCCATCGATTTCCACTGGCCAAGATTCACAAAGATTTGAAAAAAAATTCTCATGGTATCTGGTGATTCACTAAAAGTGAAATTCTCAGACTTTTTACTTATGAATTGAATCTTTTACTACCATGAGCATTTTTTTCAAATCTTGTGAATCTTGGCCAGTGGAAATCGATGGCACTTTTTATTACAGAATGAAATGGAGTAAAAAGTTCAAAACTTTTCTCAGGAGTAACACAGTGCCATTGACTTTCATTGTCTTCCTATCTGGTGATTCACTAAAAGTGAGATTCTCTGGCTTTTTTGTCATGAATTGATTTTTTTACTACCATGAGAATTTTTTTCAACTCTTATTGAATCAAGACTATTGATTCAGTATCATGCATGCACTTAGAGCAGGTGAGTTTTGGGGAGTTCTATTCAACTGTGCAAGGCCGGTTTAAGCGTTAAACCCAGTGTTAAATCCTGGGTTTTGGTCCACTTCGGCAGGGCACCCCGATCGGGGGTGCCCCGCTGTGTGAAACCCCCCAGAAACCCCGAAAAACTCACCTCTCCTCGCTCCTCTCCTCGCTGACCGCCGCTGCCAATCCCCGCCGACGGACAAGCGGGAGGCAGCGACGGACAAGAGAGCGCGCCCGCCGCCGCCGCCTCCAGCGCGTCACTCTTACAGGGCGCTGGCCGTTTGTGAATGGCCGGCGCGGGTGCGCGTCCTGCTAGAGGGACGTGTGGGAGGCGGCGGCGGGCGCCGCTGGATCGTGGATAAGGTAGGGATTTAGGAGTTTCTGGGGGGTTTCACACAGCGGGGTGCCCCGCAGTGAGGGGTCTGATCGGTCCGGGAATCTTATAGATTCCCGGGCCAATCATAGGAGGGTGTTAGTCCACTTTAAATACCCTCCTGCCCTATGATCCATTTTCCATTGGTAGTCCAGACCAACTATTTTCAGTCATTAGCACGGTGGCCCTTTGGAATTTGATGTCCACTCCATATCAGCAATCCATAGTTTCTCTTTAGAGCCCTCTCTAGCCTCCCAAAGCCCACATAATAGCTCTCCCTATCAGCCTTCCTGGGTTAGCCTTCCTATTGGCCCAACTGGTCATTTGGATATGCTGGGTGGGGGTGCATGCATCGAATGGAGGGTTGCTGGGGATGCCAGCCAGCGGGAGGCCTATTCATGTGTCACTGGGCAGGGGCTCAAGCTAAGATTACAGCCAATCACAGGGGGTTCACACAATGGGATATCCCCAATCAAAATACCCCTGGAAAGGATTTTTACCTGCCCCTGGAGTCTTTTAGATTTTTGAACAGGGTGGTAAGGGTTTTGGTCTATTTTAAAGTGGACCAAACCCTACATTTTTAACTAGCATCCCCTGAATTGCTCCCCCCATGAAGTTTACCATTTGCCAATTTTAACTGCTCCTGCTTCACTCTAATCCTAGATAATGCCGTCTGTTTTATCTGTAAAGCTCCGCCTCCTCCATTCATTGCCACTGTTGTGTTTGGCAATTATGTCATTGTCAGAGCTATGCAATGACAGATCACCTGACATGTTACAGAGCAAAAAAAAAGTGTTCCAGGACGATTAGAAAAGCGAAAATAACCATTTCTATATTAGGCAGGGTCTTTGGCCTAATGTATTTCACAAATTCAGTGGGGTTTGGTCCGCTTTAAGGACAAAGGAAAATGGAAAAAGAGGATGTTGAAGGAAGAAAGAAAGAAGAGAACAAGAGAGGTGGACAAAGTGAGTAGGGGAAATAAATATCATCAAAGAAAGAGAGAAAGAAAAGTACTGTAGTAGGAGGCAAAAAGCACAATGCTATTAAAGTGGACCAACATCCAGGGGGGATCGGCCGATCAGATCCCTCCCCGCGGGGCATCCGAAATCGGGATGTCCCGCGGGGTGAAACCCCCCAGGACACCCACAAACCTTACCTTAACCCCGTTCCAACGGCGCATGCGCGGGCCCTGGGCGCGTCTTGCGCTTCCCTCTAGCAGGGCGCGCACCCGCACCGGCCGTTTGTGAATGGGCGCGCTCCCTGTTAGAAGGAAGCGCGAGACGCGGCCTCCAGCGCTCAGAGCCGCTGTGGTTGGACGCCGCTTGTACGTGCATACTACAGCGGCTCTGAGCCCTCTGATTGGACGAGCGCCCGCGTAGGAGCGTGGGGAGGTGAGTGTTTACGGGTGTTCTGGGTGGGTTTCACGCCCCCGATCGGGGTGCCCCACCGAAGTGGACCAAAACCCAGGATAGTCAAAATCCTGGGTGTTGGTCCACTTTAAGGAAGGAGTACAGGTAAAGAAAGAACAAGGGAATGAGAAAGGATAGAAAGAGAAAATGGGCAGGGAAAGAATAAGAAACAGAAAAGGAGAGAGGAGGAAGGGGAAAGGAGGAGAGGAAAATAGGCCAAAGGAAATGGAGGCGAAGGAGGCAAGAAAAGACGGATGGCTGAAAAATGGGAAGAGAAGACAAATGAATAAAGAAAGGCAAAAAATAAAGAATGTAGATGCATTAAAGACAAGATTTACACATTAAAGGTTGGGAGGATGAATGAAATTAAAGAAGGAATGAATAATAAGGAGTGATGAGGGAGGAGAAGGGAGGGAGAAGGAGAGGAAAATGCGAAGAAAGAGATACATTTTAAGAATAAGTTAAAGTAAGGGGGTTAAGGAAGGAACAAACAAAAAAGGAATGGAAGCAACAGAGCAATGCAAATTTAGATGCGAGGAAGGAAAATTAAAGGAAAGATGGAGGGAAGGTGAAGGAAATGATAAGGGATAGTACATAGGTGAGCTTCATCGTAACACTGATGCCCGATATGTGTGGTCCTTCTCTTTAGGGTTCCATTTAAAATATATATATAAAAATACAAGACAAATAACAAGTAAGAAAAAAAAATCAGGCAGCTAGCCAGAGCAGGCGGTGCAGAATGGCAGCAGCAGCAGATTGTTAAAAATGGACTTATAAGAGGAAATTTTGTAGATGATTGTGAATACTGTGAAACTGTTTCCCACACAGAGCCTCCTGTCATTTATATTTAGGGGGCCCCCGTAAAAGAAATTCCTCCTTGAATGATGTGCATTCGGGTTACGGGCTAATACGTATCTCCAATCAATATTATTTACTCCTTGTATTCTGTATGTTTATTGTAAGAGTACAATGCTGTGATTTTAATGAGGGTTGCCATGGTAACATATTGTGCTCCAGAAATGATCGCAACTAATCCCTTATTGACTTCTATAATGGAATTCCTTCTTTCATGTGGTCCGTTGATGCAGAATTTTGGCATTGTCGTCAGCTGCGCGGCGCGCACATCGACTGCCAGCTATACCTAAAGGATCACTCTAACTTTTCTGCCACCGCAAAAAAAAAAAAGCCAATGCAGTATATTGTTCTGATTCTCTTATGACCATTTATGTCATAGGGGCTGGAGGCTGGATGGGGGGGGGGGGGAATAATATTTTCTGAAGCAACATTCATTTTGGATGCAATTCAAAAATCGACTTCTGAAACAACTTTTATTTTAGTTTAACAAAATAAAAATGCTTTTTATTTAAAATGTCCCCCTCCACAAATCTCCTGTACCTGCGATGGCGCATTTCTACAATGAAGTAAGGACAAAAAAAAAAGAAGAACATGCTCCCACCATGGCGGCATTTTTTTTTTCAGATGAGCGATTCGTGAAAGTCCAATTCGGGCGAACCCGAATTTCTTGGGGAAATTCGGCGAAACGCCCGAATCGAACTTTCCAGAAGTTCGCTCATCTCTAGTTACTATATATATATATATATATATATATATATATATATATATATATATTGTTTTTTTTTTTTCTATTTAGAAAGAACCATAGAAAACATATATAACCATGTGAATAAATAATACTTTTAATTGAAATTAATAATTAATAATTTAATTTCAATGTTTAAGGCGTTAATTTGAAAATAAAATGTAAATAAAAAATAATAATTCAAAAACTAAATAAAATATTAATACAAATGGATATAAATTTATTCGCAAAACATAGAATAATGCACAACATTTTGCCTGTCTACTCACCTGGTTCATTAGCTCATTTTGTCCTACATGGACATCGGCCATGACTAAGGCCGTGGGATGTCCATGTACTCTTGGCGACCTCTATTGGCCAGAGACAGTGATGTGGAAGGACAGCCCCGTAAGCCAGAGAGGGTGAATGTTATTGTAGCCCTCATGTACCGGGGTGGCCGACACGTGACGGCAGGGAGCAGGTTCTTCTGGGCCCAGGTGTCCGATGTGTGTGTTGTTAGTAGGTAAGGGTTAGGGTTTCAGGGAAAGGTAAGTACTCACTGGTGCCGCTTGGAAAGAACAGCAGTCCAACTGTTGAAAGCAGAGTTCCTCTTTATTTATTCCACAAGCAAACGGCAAACACGGAACAAGTACATGTCTTCCAGTTACATCTCTGGTTTTGTCCAATATCAGGTACAATCATCAGCATTGCTTCCATAGAGAATAATGTCCTAGGTTGGAACCTCTCCTTTCTCTCTCTCTTAGAGTCTGTGCTCCTGCTGCTTACAATTCAAATGGTGAATCACACGATTAACACTGGGTTTGGGTTGGGGGCTTCCCAAAATCCCTTCTCACTACCTTCAAGAACCTTCTATCACATGTTCGGCCTCGTGTCCGACATCTGATAGGATGGTTGGTAAGCCCTCTGACCAATCACTAGCTTTCAGTTGTAACTATGTTATTAGTCTATCTCCTGTTATGACTAACAACCTGTCTGACCTCTCCTTCTAGAATGTTCCCCATTCTAGTCTATGGACAATGTTAGTCTATGGCCTAAACCCACTACTGCCATCTAGTGTCTGTTTAGATTATGGCACTTCCAATGTACTTAAATGGGTAGAAACCATAAAAGTGAATAAATGTATGGTTAACTCTATTTAAAGGATTCTTATTAGTAAATTTAAGTGTGTCTAGTTATTACCAGGTCCCTACACCATGCTTGACTTTTATCTATTACCAAACAGCAGATGGGCGTCCTGAATAAGGATTAGGGATGTAAGAGTACAGCCTGGTGGTCAACTGGGAGAGCAAGGACAAAACCTGGTGAATCTTATTGGCCAGAAATATTGTGAACCAGTAAGAGTGAGTTAGCCCAACAGACGCTAAGAGGGTGTTTCTTGGGTTCCACCTGACATTTGCAGTGATTAGGTCTAAAGAGAGAAGAGAAGCTCCTGAAATAAGGTTATTGGTTCATTCAAACCGGTAATAAATAGTATCAAGTGACTTAAAAGACACACACAACAAAAAAAACTAAAAATCACAAAGACTAAATACAGTTTTTTTGGCACCATTCCATAAAACCTACTTATAGAAATTGTCCCTTAATGGACGAGACTTTCTCGCTTATGCCTCTGATTCGTTATCATTCGTCTTTGATCTCTATCCTCCCTCTAAAATAAAAAAAAATGGTGCCCATCTGCTGTGTCAGACTCTTCTAGCCTCTATTCATTGGTAAAATAATGGATGTCCTAATGACTTCCCTCTGATTCTGAAAACTCCCATTCGCGATTGGTTTTGGCAGATTGTTTGCAGGTACTTCACTCACATCTGTTTGCAATTTTCTAAATGCGGAGGAACTTTAATGTCAAGCTTGGTGAGAGAGGCTATTTTCATCCTCCAGTTTCTTCTGGTGAGACCATATAGAGCGAATACCTAACTGGTGCTAAATCTAACCCAACATTGTATCATATCATAACCCACCATTGTATGTATAGGGTGTAAAAAATATTTGCCTGTCCCAATTTCAACAGAGCTAGTCCAGCCAGATGGTTAAGGAATCATAAGGCTATAGGGCTGCTTAAACAGTCTAAGCAACTCTACAGCTGGCCAACTAGGTGTCCCTATGGTATCCCGATTCGAGAGGCCCCACTGTGTGAACCTCCCCCCAAAGTGGCCCGAAAACCCCTAAACTTTCCACAGTCCCTCGCTGTGATCACATGCCGCAGCCACATTACCGGCATCCCTGCTGCTGTGTGCACCCAGCTATTCATACAGAATGCACACTGCAGGGAATGCGGCTGCCCATCAGCAGCCCATTTACCAGCTTTTCCATGTTCGGGCCAGACACCAAACTCGAACACGGACTTCTGGCTGAAGTAGGGGTTCGTTTTTTTTGGAACCCGAACTTGCAAAGTACGACCTGAAATTTACGGTTTGGGTTCGCCCATCTCTATACCTCAGTGGTCCCCAACCCTGTCCTCAAGGCCCACCAACAGGCCAGGTTTTTCAGATCTCCACAAAGATGCACAGGTGGAGTAATTAGTGCAGCTGCAGAGCAATAGAGCTGGCTATTTGGAGATCCAAAAAACATGACATGTTGGTGGGCCTTGAGGACAGGGTTGAGGACCACTGCTATACTTGACCTCTGCTATCACAGGTACAGGTGATTTTTTGGTAAAATGTAGGACAAACATTTATTTTTGCACTTTTTTGTGTGTTATCACTAAAAAGCTCACCAGCATGCAGGTTGAAATTCACACTGCAATGCACACCGGAAGTCTCACTGGCTTCATCAAATATTTAGCACGACCCCCTATATCACAAAAAATAACTTTTTGTCTGGGTTGAAGTTTGAAGAAAGCAATAACCTTGCTGACATTGACCCCACTGGAAAATTGTAGACTTACTTTCTCATACAGGAAGTTTTAAAGAAAAACCCAGTCCACTGATGGGCAACCAGATCAAGATGACCAGTACCAACCACTGAAATGTAATTTTCAGCAGATCTGGGGGTAATTTTCAACTTTCCTTCATAACATCCTTGACAAAAACATTTAGAGCCAGTAAGATGTTCTTGTTGCTGACTTTTCACCCCATTTGGGAGATTTAGACTCAAACATAAATGTCATTTAACAGAAAACACAACGAGATGCAATTTACAACAGAAGTAGACTAACAAGGTGGTCCAATGCTGCACAGACAGCCAACAGATTTTTACAAGCCTTTCCAGCTACCAAACAAATTTAAGATTTTGTTAAAGCTAGGCTTTACATATCCAAAATGTTGAAGACATCCATAATACCTAGCTGCCTCTGCCCAAGATCTGTCCTGACGAGGAGCCTTGGTATGGACTACTGACTGGGTGTAAACTATGTTGCACCAGCTTCAAGCTCACCATTCCCTGTTAAATATTTAACAGCTGAGTTCTCCAAAGATGAATCATATGCGTTACATTGTGCCACGGGAGAGCCGACTGTGATGGCCTGTGAGCAGGGGGCCCTGGAGGACAAGGCCCACTCCCTATTTCACTGCAGAAAATATTCATCCACCCAGTTACTTCCAGAGACTCACCATCCTGCTGGGGGAAGAGGAGTGCACCCTGGAAATAGCCGCCCAATATATCTCCACCTGTCAGAAGCTGAGAGGAACACGAGGCACTGTGGACTGTTATACCTCTATACTCCCCCTATACCCCACCTCTATACTGCTACTAACTAAAAGGACAATAAGAATCCATGTATTTCATACCCCTATACTTCCCCTTAATCTCATTCCAACCTCTTACTGCCCCTATATGTCTCCAACTCCCCCCACTACTGGGCCATTATACCCCCAATCCTGCCCCCATAACACAAAACCCACCCCCTTTATTTTACACACCTCCCACCCCATTTAATTGAATAGATATGATAGATAGATAGATAGATAGATAGATAGATAGATAGATAGATAGATATGGGATAGATAGATATGAGATAGATAGATATGGGATAGATAGATAGATAGATAGATAGATAGATAGATAGATAGATAGGAGATAGATAGATAGATAGATAGATAGATAGATAGATAATAGATAGATAGATAGATAGATAGATAGATAGATAGATAGATAGATAATAAATAGATAGATAGATAGATAGATAGATAGATAGATAATAAATAGATAGATAAATAGATAGATAGATAGATAGATAGATAGATAGATAGATAGATATGGGATAGATAGATAATAGATATATATGAGATAGATAGATATGGGATAGATAGATAATAGATAGATATGAGATAGATAGATAGATATGGGATAGAAACATAGATAGATAGATAGATAGATAGATAGATAGATAGATAGATATGGGATGGGCAGATAGATATAGATAGATAGTTATGTGATAGATAGAAAGACGGATATACTGTATATGGATAGACTGGACCAACAGCCTTGCGCAGCTGAAAAATAAAACTCCTCTTTATCTGCATGCATGATACCAAATAATTTCAGCACTTACATTTGCTCCTGCATCCACTCAAAGCTGAAATGCCGCCTCACTGATTTTCTCCTGGCCGTGGCCATTTTGAAGCACCCAGGAAGCTTTATTTCCCAGCATCCCAGCCGGGAATGCAGCCTGGATTTAATCAACATAACCCACAATGCAACGTGGCAAGAAACCCAGCAGCACTTCCTCTTTGCAAGTTACTGGCAGACCCATAGGACACCATTGATATGAGATAGATAGATAGATAGATAGATAGATAGATAGATAGATAGATAGATAGATCTTTGAGTCATTGCCCCAATCCTACTTTATGGCAATGAGGTTTGGGGCCTAGTCACTTAACCAGACCAGTCAAAATGGGACTCAGGCCCAACAGAGACCTTTCATCTGGAAGTACCTCCTCCAGGTTCATAGCAGCACCTCCAACATGGTGTGCCGGGCAGAGCTGGGCAGGTTCCCACTATGGTTCCAGGTGCAGAAGAGGTTGTGTTTGTCATTCTGAGGGCACATACAGAGCAGCAACCCCGACTCCTACCACCACAAAGCCTCCCTGAGCCATGGGGCCCAGAGCAAACCCTGGGCCATCCAACTGAGTGTCAGTCATCTGTCCAGCCAAAACCCCCAACAAGCCCTGACAAAAGCCCAAATAAACGGGGCAACAGAGAGCTGCCAGGAGCAATGTATAAAGGAATGTCCGAGAGAAATAAGTTACTTCCAAAAACACACTGTCAACCAATCACTACAGAGGTACCACACCATGGTGCCATACCTGGAGAGGCTGCACCACCCCAAACACAGGCAGACCCTGAGTCTCTATAGACTGAGCGCCCACAGCCTGGAGATGGAGACAGGCCGGTACAGGCGTACATACAAGCCACGGGAGAGCCGACTGTGCCGGCACTGTGAGCAGGGGGCCCTGGAGGATGAGGCCCACTTCCTGCTACACTGCAGCAAATATTCATCCACCCAGTTACTTCCAGAGACTCACCATCCTGCTGGGGGAAGAGGAGCGCACCCTGGAAATAGCCGCCCAATATATCTCCACCTGTCTGAAGCTGAGAGGAACACGAGGCACTGTGGACTGTTATACCTCTATACTACCCCTATACCCCACCTCTATACTGCCACTAACTAAAAGGACAATAAGAATCCATGTATTTCATACCCCTATACTTCCCCTTAATCCCATTCCAACCTCTTACTGCCCCTATATGTCTCCAACTCCCCCCACTACTGGGCCATTATACCCCCAATCCTGCCCCCATAACACAAAACCCACCCCCTTTATTTTCCACACCCCCCACCCCATTTAATTGAATAGATATGATAGATAGATAGATAGATAGATAGATAGATAGATAGATATGGGATAGATAGATAATAGATAGAAAGAAAGATAGATAGATAGATAGATAGATAGATAGATAGATAGATAGATAGATATGAGATAGATAGATATGAGATAGATAGATAGATAGATAGATATGAGATAGATAGAAAGATAGATAGATAGATAGATAGATAGGGGATAGATAGATAGATAGATAGATAGATAGATAGATAGATAGATATGAGATAGATAGATAGATAGATAGATAGATAGATAGATATGAGATAGATAGAAAGATAGATAGATAGATATGGGATAGATAGATAGATAGATAGGAGATAGATAGATAGATAGATAGATATGGAATAGATAGATAGATAGATAGATAGATAGATAGATAGATAGATATGGGATAGATAGATAGATAGATAGATAGATAGATAGATAGATATGGGATAGATAGATAGATAGATAGATAGATAGATAGATAGATAGATAGATAGATAGTGGTTTCTATAGGAGTAAGCAGTTGACACTATCATGATATAATCACAGGGAAGCCAAAGCATTAACAAGACGCCGGCTTCCCTTTAAGCATTGAAGCTGTTGGGCCCGGAGGATTTCTCTCCCTCCTGTGTCCTTGTTTAATTCAAATGAGTTTGTTACATATTGACTTGAAGTAGTGAAAGGCCACCCATCACGAAGCCTGTGCGGCCGGCGATGCAGGCAAGTGAGCGCTTTCTTAAATGATGCTAATCAGCCCGGCGAGGCCTGCCCTCTGTCCCAATCACTATTCTAAAATTCACATGTGCTGATAACCTGAAATTGAATGTGTCAGTATGCAGACATGCCGGGCGGGCGGGTGTGCAGGGGGGAGGGATGCTGGGCGAGAAGCTGGGGGGGGGGGGGTGATTTCTGGGAGTGAGAGGCACTGTCTCTCTGTTTGTTTGTATTTATGTTTATTAAAGTAAAATCCCCTATATAATATCCCTGGAAGCCTTCCACATCCAACTCTACCCAGAGGAAACTGGGAAGCAGAAATATGTAGGAGTGATAAAGTTTGTGAGCATGCCTGGGTTGAGGCGGGGGGGGGGGGGGGGGGGGGGTGCAGGGGTTAAAAAAGATGGATGGTGTTTAGTGATCGGATTTCATGGAAAGGTATACAACATGATGTGCTTTGTTTTCTGCAAGACATTTCCATACAACAATTAGCCTGTAAATAACACTCATATAGCCATATGCAAAACCTATAGAGAAAAAGGGAAGAATACAGAGAAAAAAGGAGAAAGAAAAAAGTAAAGAGGGAAAAGGAAAGAAAGAAAGAAAGAAAGAAAGAAAGAAAGAAAGAAAGAAAGAAAGAAAGGCAATGACAGATCTACAGCAAAAGACATGAAGATAGAAAATAAAGAAAGATAGAAATGGCAGCAATCTATCTTATTCTATTTATGATTAATCTATGGGATTAGTTGATGTATCTACCTATTTATCTATTTCTAGAGATAAGGAAAGAGGAAGAGTTTATTGGAAAAGATAAAGAGAAGAATGTAAGGGGGAAGAAAGAAAAAAAAGGATATCATGATAAGCAAATAAAATGTAAATAACAGATTGATATTTTATAATAAACTGATGACCACTGAGTGAAGGTATAGATCTATTTATCTATCTATCCCATATCTGTCTATGCATCTATAAATCTATATATAGGAAAGAGACAGAGGGGGATTGTTTGGTAAAACGATGAGGAGAAAAAAGTGAGGGTGAAGAAGAGAATAAAGAATGAGAGAAAGAGGAAAGAAAGTAAGACAAAAAGCAAAGGAAATAAGGACCAATATAGGAACAACTGTAAATAACAGATAGATGTTTTATGATACATTGATGGGTGTAGATAGATAGATAGATAGATAGACCATCTATCTATCTATCTATCTATCTATCTATCTATCTATCTATCCCATATCTATCTATCTATCTATCTATCTATCTATCTATCTATCTATCCCATATCTATCTATCTATCTATCTATCTATCTATCTATCCCATATCTATCTATCTATCTATCTATCTATCTATCTATCTATCCCATATCTATCTATCTATCTATCTATCTATCTATCTATCTATCCCATATCTATCTATCTATCTATCTATCTATCTATCTCATATCTATCTATCTATCTATCTATCTATCTATCCCATATCTATCTATCTATCTATCTATCTATCTATCTATCTATCTATCTCATATCTATCTATCTATCTATCTATCTATCTATCTCATATCTATCTATCTATCTATCTATCTATCTATCTATCTATCTCATATCTATCTATCTATCTATCTATCTATCTGTAAAAAGAACGAGGGAATGGATAGTCCAATGGAAAAAAAGGAAATTAAAGTAAGGGGATGAAGTAAAAAAGAAAGGAAAACAAGGGGAACGAATAACAAGAAAGTCATAGATGGAAATGCTAGATATAGGAGAGATAGATACATTCAGCAGATATAACATTAATGTAATATCAGTTATAATGTGTAAAAAGTAGATGCATAGATTGATAGATAAATAGATAATGGACTTTCTTTCTTTCTTCTTTAATATAGTTATGATTACATTTATGTGTCTATCTGTCTATTCATCCATATCATATCTATTTCTTTCTTTCTTTCAGTTGTGTATCTATACATAGTTAGGGGGCCGTAGCAGTAGTGAATGCCGCCCTCTACATAGCTATGTACACACTCACGCAATGTATGCGCATATGCATATGATCTTCAATATGGCCATGAACTATGCACACGCATAAACCTTCCCATCTGTGCGGCAAATTAAAATAAATAACATAAGAAAAGATAGAGAGAAATATTTCTGGTTAAATAATCAACTTTTGTCTGACAACGGAATCGGTTTTAGAGGTGCAAAAATGCAGAAAGCTATTTGGAAATGCATTGGCGTAGTTGTCAGATTTTATTATGCGGGAAGGTGTCATGTTTGTTGCGACGCTGAGTGCAGATGGCAGAGTGGAAGGAATGGATCACTAATTTTAACAATGATTAATGAACAGAGATAGAAAATGAATTACATTGGACTATCGAAGGAAAGATTTTTTTTTTTTTGGCAATTTTTTTTCGACTCGTCTTAGGCGCCATTCTCTGTAAATGATTTTTTTTTTTTTTTTTATTCAGGGATTCTATATGTCGTCAACAGCTGACTGCTTTTTTCCATTATATTCATAATTCTTTTCTATTTTTTATAGTCTGGTCTCCGGTATTTCTGTGTTATTAAAAGAACCTAATTTCAAAAAAATACAAATATATTGTGAATGCCGGGAACAAGACGTATGTAACGGGGGATAGGACAATAATTGGGACTAAACAATAGCGGTCTGGTGCTTTATCAGTGTATAATAATATGAGCCGGAATAATTCTGGCGCGTTCAGGATTAAAGCGGCGACGCACCAGCTGGGTTTGACAGAAATATATTTTTTAAGGTTTAAACAATGAGACGTATCTGTAAATGTACTGATACTGCGGAAATAATACATTGTTGCTGAAGAATGCAGCACATTCAGGTGTGTAAATGAGTTGGTGGAAGGTACAATACAGTGTATTATATCACCATGGTGGCCAATCTATGGATAACCAGAGGTTGACTGTGCTGAGCAGCTTTTCTGCCCTTTGGTAGAGTGTGCAAGATGACTTGGCTTTCGCAAGATGTTTTCTGACATTTGACACCTTTTTCAGGGATTTAAAGTGGACCAACACCCAGGATTTTGACTATCCTGGGTTTTGGTCCACTTCGGTGGAGCACCCCGATCGGGGGTGCCCCGCTGTGTGAAACCCCCCAGAAAGCCCCAAAAACTCAACTGTCCCCGCTCCCACGTGACCGCTGCAGCCAATCCCCGCCGACGGACAAGCGAGCACGCCCGCCGCCGCCTCCCGCGCGTCACTCTTACAGCGAGCGCGCCCGCGCCGGCCATTCACAAACAGCTGGTGCGGGTGCGTGCCCTGCTAGAGGGATGCGCGAGCTGCTGGATCGAGAAGCAGGTAGGGATTTCGGGACTTTCTGGGGGGTTTCAAATCGGGGTGCCCCGCAGGCCCGATGCTGATCGGCCCGGGAATCTATAAGATCAGCATCGGGTGTTGGTCCACTTTAAAATAGAGAGCCTCTTGTGTAGACCACCCCCAACCCCAGGAGCACAATTCAGAACCTGCCTTTAACCACCTCTTTGCAACCCAATTAATTATATTTGCTACCATTGATATAACATCCCAAATTACATGACTCTTTTCTTTCTTTGGGGCTTTAGAATAAAGATATACATGTGTAGATCACCACCAACCCCATTAGCATAATCCAATTACCATATTTTTTCTTGCAACCACAATTTTGTGGCCCTAGCAATCACTATCATTGATATAACGTCCAAAGAGACCTGCTTAATTTTCTTTGAGAGCACAATAAAACCCATGACCACGACTAGAGACTTCGAGGCCCTTATTTATGAAGGAATAGCGACAGGTAGCGACGGGTGAGCGGTCGGTAATGACGGGCCCCGCCACGAGAACGCCGGCTCCCCACCACAATCACACATTTATCAAGCCAATCCTGCTTAGCGACTGAGATAGCGCCATATAGCGACTCATTCATCATTATTCCAGCCTCAGCCCACAGCGCCAGCGTCCGGCCTTGAACAGCGACAGGTATGACCTCTCGCTATCTGGCGCTCTCCAATGCATTTCAATGGAACAATCTTTAAATATTCATAATTAATTGTTATTAATGTTTTTTTTTTTTTTTTTAAATGTGAAAAATTCTGTGACCACTTCTGCCATGTTAGATAATTTTTTTAAGGGAAAAAAAAAAAAAATTGCGCAGAATTGCTATTACAGGTCTGATATTATTGTATTCATATTACTAAATTATTTAAAAATATTTTTTTTTTGGTTCCCAAAAATATGGTGGTTTGGGGGTTAAAAAACTACTTTTAACACATCGCCGCCAGCGCTCTGGGGCTTAAACATGCATTTCACAGCGCGAGAATTTTTTGAGCGTGATTTTTTGATGAATCTGGTGGGAGCCGGTCGCTCTGACCAGTCGCTATCATGCGCTCCCATACAGCGCGGAACCTGTCAAATAGCGACTCGTAACCTTGTATTCAACATTACACCACACCGACTGAGTCGCTGTCAACAACCGAACAACGGCCAAGCACAGCGAATACTAGCGGGCGCTGTGAAAAAAACGCTACAATCGCTCAACTGTCGCTACCTGCCGCTATAATGAATCGGTCTCCAAGTCTTTCCTGCAGCCATTTCTAGGTAACCCAGTGGATTAGTTTTTAGCTGATAAGAAGACATAACTGATTTTCTAAGACATAAGTGGCAGGCTGATTCATCACTAACGCTAGACAGCGACAGATGAGCGTCGGTAGCAGGCATTTTCAGAACGCCCGCTAGTAGTCACTGTGCTCGTCCGTGGGTCGCTAGTTCTTCGCTGTTCAGCAATGATGAATACATTGTGAGGAGTCGCTATTTTACCAGTACAGCGCTATATGGGAGCGCATGTTAGCGACTGGAAAACATATGGAATTACATCGTAATAACATTGTAACATGAACACTTTAATGGCAGACCTGTAATGTCATGTCTGCAGAAATATATAAAACATGAAAAATTTCGGAAAAAAATGCATTTTCAATGCCAGAAGAGGTCACAACATTATTTGAGATTTAAAAAAAAAACAAAATAAAAAAACAAAACAAAACCCAGTTTAAAGAGAATAAAAGGATCGTCCATTGAAATGTATGGGAGAGCGACAGGTAGCGAGAGGTCATACCTGGCGCTCTGCAAGGCTGAACGCCGGAGCTGTTCGCTGAGGCTGGGATAATGATGAATCGGACGCTACATGGCGCTATCCAAGTCGCTAAACAGATTCTGCTTGATAAATGTGTAATTGCGCGCCGTGTCCGGCGTTCACCAGTCGCTACCTCTCATTAATAAGGCACTACCTGACACTATCCCTTCTTAAATAACCCCCCTAATTTTCTTTGGTGCCTTTGTGTAGACCGCCACCAACCCCATACATTTAATCCAAGAACAGAAATCCTTCCTGTAACTGTGTCTTGGTAACCCTAGTTATTAGAGTTGATACATTTGATATAACATCTAAGATTACAAGAGCACAGTCCCCTGAGCATAAACACAATTAGAGATGAGCGAACCAGTTCGGACGAACCGGAATTCGCTCCGAATTTCAGGAAATATTCGATTCGGCACGAACCCGAATATTTTGTGGTTCGTGCCGATTGAATTTTTCCTGAAATAAAAAAAAAAAAAAAAAGCCGGCATGGTGGGAGCCGGCCGGCGGGCCGGTAAAGCCGGCCGGCCCGCTCCCACCATGCCGGCATTTAAAAAAAAAAAAAAAAACATTTTTGCCGGCATGGTGGGAGCGGGCTGGCCGGCTCCGCTGTCAGCGGAACCGGTCGGCCCGCTCCCACCATGCCGGCATTTAAAAGAAAAGCAAATACTTACCTGCATGTCCGGAGCGTGGAGGCCAGCGCCGCTCTCAGCTGTCATCTGAGGGCGCGTCATCAGCTGACAGCGGAACCGGCCGGCCCGCTCCCACCATGCCGGCATTTAAAAGAAAAGCAAATACTTACCTGCATGTCCGGAGCGTGGAGGCCAGCGCCGCTCTCAGCTGTCATCTGAGGGCGCGTCATCAGCTGACAGCGGAACCGGCCGGCCCGCTCCCACCATGCCGGCATTTAAAAGAAAAGCAAATACTTACCTGCATGTCCGGAGCGTGGAGGCCAGCGCCGCTCTCAGCTGTCATCTGAGGGCGCGTCATCAGCTGACAGCGGAACCGGCCGGCCCGCTCCCACCATGCCGGCATTTTTGATGGGGAACTTCGTAAAAGTTCGATTCGGCCGAACCCGAATTTCTGTGTGAAATTCGGCGAATCGGCCGAATTGAACTTTTCAAAAGTTCGCTCATCTCTAAACACAATCTTTCCTTTAACCACCTCTTGGCAACCCAAGTAACTAGACTTGCTACTTAAGATAAAGCATCCAAGATGACATGACCTCTTGTATAGACCACCCCATAAGCACAACCTGCGACCTCAAAGCTTTCCTGCAATCATTTCTTGGTAATCTTAGAGATTAGCTTTGCTACTATTCATCTAGTGTAGAAGTAGTCATGATTAGCTACAGTAAACTGATCTACTGATATAGATGTCACTTGCCAAACCTGGGCTAGAGTTGTACCTGTCCATAGGCAGAGGCAGACTGGTATAAGACATTGGGAAGTACTCATTGGGCTGGACTGCTTTGGGGCCAACTAAGCTTAGAGTAGCCCCCCAGCACACAGTCCACTTAAACATAGAAACATAGAAGGTTGACGGCAGAAGGAGACCATACGGTCCATCTAGTCTGCCCTTATGTGTATACTGTATGTTCTCTTTATCTTATGTGTATACTGTATGTACTCTTTATCTTAGGATAGATGTGTGCTTATCCCAGGCAGGTTTAAATTCAGTGACTGTTGATTTTTCAACTACCTCTGCTGGAAGCTTGTTCCAAGCATCTACTACTCTTTCTGTAAAATAATATTTTCTAACATTGCTCCTGATCTTCCCCCCGACTAGCTTCAGGTTGTGCCCCCTTGTTCTATCATTAAGCTTCTTCTTAAAAACACTTCCCTCCTGAACCTTATTCAATCCTTTCACATATTTAAAGGTCTCAATCATGTCCCCCCTCTCCCTTCTTTCCTCCAGACTGTACAAATTAAGTTCTTTAAGTCTCTCCTGATAAGTTTTAAGTTTAAGTCCTTCCACCATTTTCGTTGCCGCCTTTGGACACGTTCTATTTGAATAATGTCTTTTTGCAGGTGAGGTCTCCAGAACTGCACACAGTATTCTAGCTGTGGCCTTACTTCACGTGAGGTCTGTGCCAGAATCAACTAATTCCTGTTCTAACACCTCCCTCTGCCTCCCATCTTCCACAGTATCCCAACCCCTATAAAACTATAAATTCAGTACTATTACTTTTTCTTTTCTTCTTTAAGAGTGCTTATGCCCACCCTATCCCACCCATTACTGGCTCTCTACAATTATAAATGGGCAGGCTGATTCATCACTAACGCCAGGTAGCGACAGATGAGCGTCTGTAGCAGGCATTTTCAGAGCGCCCGCTAGTAGTCACTGTGCTCAGCCGTGGGTTGCTACTTCATAGCGACTCAGTCGCTGTTCAGTAATGTTGAATACATTGTGAGGAGTCGCTATTTGACCGGTACAGCGCTGTATGGAGCGCATGTTAGCGACTGCTCATAGCGACCGACTCACACCATATTCAGCAAAAAAACAGCCTCACAAATCTCTGGCGCTGAAAAATGCTTGTTTGAAGCCCAGAGCGCAGGAGGCGGTGTGTTTAAAGTCTGTTTTCCAGCATCTATCCACTAGTAACAAAGCGAAAACATATGGAATTACATTGTAGCAACATTGTAACATGAACACTTTAATGGCAGACCTGTAATGTCATTTCTGAAGAAATATATAAAAAATAAAAAAAATGTGAAAAAACTGCTTATTCAATGCCAGGAGAGGTCACAGAATTATTTGTGATTTTTGAAAAAAAAGAAATAAAAAAAACCCTGTTTAAAGAGAAGAAAGGGATCGTCCATTGAAATGTATGAGAGAGCGTCAGGTAGCAAGAGGTCATACCTGGCGCTGTGCAAGGCTGAACGCCGGCGCTGTTCGCTGAGGCTGTGAAAATGATGAATCAGACGCTACATGGCGCTATCCCAGTCGCTAAACCGATTCTGCTTGATAAATGTGTAATTGCGTGCCGTGTCCGGCGTTCACCAGTCGCTACCTGTCGCTACCTGTCATTAACCAGTCGCTACCTGTCGCTACCTGTCATTAACCAGTCGCTACCTGTCGCTACCTGTCATTAACCAGTCGCTACCTGTCGCTACCTCTCATTAACCAGGCGCTACCTGTCGCTACCTGTCATTAACCAGTCGCTACCTGTCGCTACCTGTCATTAACCAGGCGCTACCTGTCGCTACCTCTCATTAACCAGGCGCTACCTGTCGCTACCTCTCATTAACCAGGCGCTACCTGTCGCTACCTCTCATTAACCAGGCGCTACCTGTCGCTACCTCTCATTAACCAGGCGCTACCTGTCGCTACCTCTCATTAACCAGGCGCTACCTGTCGCTACCTCTCATTAACCAGGCGCTACCTGTCGCTACCTCTCATTAACCAGGCGCTACCTGTCGCTACCTCTCATTAACCAGGCGCTACCTGTCGCTACCTGTCATTAACCAGTCGCTACCTGTCGCTACCTCTCATTAACCAGTCGCTACCTGTCGCTACCTCTCATTAACCAGGCGCTACCTGTCGCTACCTCTCATTAACCAGGCGCTACCTGTCGCTACCTGTCATTAACCAGTCGCTACCTGTCGCTACCTCTCATTAACCAGTCGCTACCTGTCGCTACCTCTCATTAACCAGGCGCTACCTGACGCTACCTCTCATTAACCAGGCGCTACCTGTCGCTACCTCTCATTAACCAGCCGCTACCTGACGCTATCCCTTCTTAAATAAGGGCCTCAGTCATTGAGCAGTTGGGAAGTACATTGGGGGTGGGATTCAGCAGCTCATGTGCCAGTTATAGACTGGCTTTGCCCCGTAACCTATCCGTCCACCCTTGTCTGTGAGACAGGAGAATGGCTGAGAGCATCCAACACAAATCAGACGTGAGGGGGACACTATAATACATGCAAAACTCTATAACTAGACAAACTCAGCCATACACAGTAGTGAACGCCATCTGGATCTCATTACTTAAAAGCTTTTGGGGTAAAATCCCTTTATACCAAGTGATTACTTTAATCAGAATGGCATGGGCCCTCCTATAAGTCACCTTTTCTTCATTTTAAATCTAACTTAATTCAATTTAGAATCAACTTCTGTTTAATTCCTGTGATAAGACTTGTTGACCCCAAATTTTGAACTTTGCGAAAGTCGAAAAAGGATCATTAACAGAATAGTTAAATATATCAGCTGGGAGAAATTAAAGAAATGTATAGCTGTAAGAACTGTTGCAAAAAGTGGGGCTACCATCAGGATTTACCATCAGGATATTCAACCTACATCAGTGTGCCACCTCCTACTGTCACTGCATCTTTATCAGCGATGGCCATACCTACCCATCTCTGTGTCATCATTTTATATCTGTGTAATCAGACAAATCAAGGAAGGACAGACCTACAGTACCTACCTCCTGGGGCCAGAAGGCTCGGCAAGTTCCTGGGTCCCTGCAATTTGAGAGGACCCACTTCACATGGCACAGCATTCTATTTGGGCCCTTATTTAAGAAGGGATAGCGTCAGGTAGCGCCTGGTTAATGAGAGGTAGCGACAGGTAGCGACTGGTGAACGCCGGACACGGCACGCAATTACACATTTATCAAGCAGAATCTGTTGAGCGACTGGGATAGCGCCATGTAGCGTCTGATTCATCATTTTTACAGCCTCAGCGAACAGCGCCGGCGTTCAGCCTTGCACAGCGCCAGGTATGACCTCTCGCTACCTGACGCTCTCCCATACATTTCAATGGACGATCCTTTTCTTCTCTTTAAACGGGGTTTTTTTTTTTTTTCAAAAAATCACAAATAATTCTGTGACCTCTCCTGGCATTGAATAAGCAGTTTTTTCACATGTTTTTTATTTTTTATATATTTCCTCAGAAATGACATTACAGGTCTGCCATTAAAGTGTTCATGTTACAATGTTGTTACAATGTAATTCCATATGTTGTCGCTTTGATACTAGTGGATAGATTTTGGAAAACAGACTTTAAACACACCGCCTCCTGCGCTCTGGGCTTCAAACAAATATTTTTCAGCGCCAGAGATTTGTGAGGCTGTTTTTTTGCTGAATATGGTGTGAGTCTGTCGCTATGAGCAGTCG
Organism: Gastrophryne carolinensis; assembly: GCA_027917425.1. Taxonomy (NCBI): domain Eukaryota; kingdom Metazoa; phylum Chordata; class Amphibia; order Anura; family Microhylidae; genus Gastrophryne; species Gastrophryne carolinensis. The sequence goes on along the minus strand of CM051241.1, from coordinate 24,850,528 downwards.
CTAACATGCGCTCCCATACAGCGCTGTACTGGTCAAATAGCGACTCCTCACAATGTATTCAACATTACTGAACAGCGACTGAGTCGCTATGAACTAGCGACCCACAGTGACTACTAGCGGTGCTCTGAAAATGCTGCTACAGACGCTCATCTGTCGCTACCTGCCGCTAATGATGAATCAGCCTGTTGGTATCCCCAGAGCTACAGTAGTCTGGTGGTGTACATTTATTAATGGCACCCTGATGTGGGAAAATCTCTTATTCCTCCTTCTTTATAATCTTCATATTATTTCCTTTTTTTTCTTTAAGGGCTGATGTTAAAAACATCTTTCTTTCTCTCCTTCAATTCGGTCTTTCCATCCCATCTTCCTTTATATTCCATCTTTCTTTCTTTCTTTCTATTCAGTCTTATATATGATTATTTCATTCTTATTTTCACGTCTTTCTTTTATTTGATTTCTTTTGCAATTCTTTCTCCTCATCTATTTTTATCTGTTCTACCTTCCTTTATGTTCGTTCTTTCTTTTGTTATTCTCTCTTTTCCACCTATCTTTCGACATATTCCTTCTTTCTTTCTTTATTTCTTAATTTCAATGTGTATATCCCATTCTATTATATTACTTTTATTATTATTATTTATTTTAATTTTCATATTATTATTATTATTATTATTATTATTTATTTTTTCCTCTGTATTTTTTCTATCTTTTTTAACATTATTCTTTCTTTCGTTGCTTCTTGTGATTTGTTATTTTTTTTGAAAAAAAAAAAAAAAAACCCGTTTAAAGAGAAGAAAAGGATCGTCCATTGAAATGTATGGGAGAGCGTCAGGTAGCGAGAGGTCATACCTGGTGCTGTGCAAGGCTGAACGCCGGCGCTGTTCCCTGAGGCTGGGAAAATGATGAATCAGACGCTACATGGCGCTATCCCAGTCGCTAAACAGATTCTGCTTGATAAATGTGTAATTGCGCGCCGTGTCTGGCGTTCACCAGTCGCTACCTGTCGCTACCTCTCATTAACCAGTCGCTACCTGTCGCTACCTCTCATTAACCAGTCGCTACCTGTCGCTACCTCTCATTAAGCAGGCGCTACCTGACGCTATCCCTTCTTAAATAAGGGCCTACAATTCTCAGCTCCTGATGATCAGATCAGGTGGGCTAGAATATTTTTTTTTGTTAATTTCCTACTTAAGACTTTAGATCTCCATAAAGTTACACTAAACAATAAGCAACAGTAAAAAAAAAAGCTCTGTAACGAACAATGTAAGGGAAGACTCCGGGGAAGCGAATAAAAATGTGACCCGGGGCAATGGTGCTGTTGGCTCCTTTGTTTCCTTTGGCCGGGGCCCAGTAGGGGCTACATTTCCTCTCTCGCACAGGAGAGCTCACACGAGTCGGGGCTGGATGCGAGTTATTAAGTTATGCTTTATTTTTAGAGCAAATAGGGTAATATTAGCTCCCCGACTGAACTCTGCTCGATGGAAACATTTTTTTTTTTTGCAAGTGAAATGAATTTCCCTGAATCTTTGATCTTTTCTTTGGATAAACCATTTGACCTTGCCGCAGAGTGAATTCTTTGCGTAGTTTTGAACTCTAAAACAAAAAACTAGATGTTCTCATAGAGCATAGGTATTTGTAACGGGAGCGGTCAGAGGTCGCTAGCGGAGCGTGAATGTAAAGGATAACCGCACCTTTGGCGGCATGTGCGTGATCGCTCAGTGTCTCAGGTCTCATAGAAGAAGAGAATGCTAGAGGGGGGGCAGAGATGTTGTAAAAGCAGAAAGCTTTTTAGGGTGATAAGCGATTAGGGAAGTGGGCATGGTCTGGTGGTTAGGAGCGTGGCTTTATAGAAAGCTTTGGAAACATAGGCGCTTATTTAAGAAGGGATAGCGTCAGGTAGTGGCTGGTTAATGAGAGGTAGCGACAGGTAGCGACTGGTGAACGCCGGACACGGCACGCAATTACACATTTATCAAGCAGAATCTATTTAGCGACTGGGATAGCGCCATGTAGCGTCTGATTCATCATTTTCACAGCCTCAGCGAACAGCGCCAGCGTTCAGCCTTGCACAGCACCAGGTATGACCTCTCGCTACCTGACGCTCTGCCATACATTTCAATGGATGATCCTTTTCTTCTCTTTAAATAGGGTTAGCGACCGGTAGCGACTGGTGAACGCCGGACACGGCATGCAATTACACATTTATCAAGCAGAATCTGTTTAGCGACTGGGATAGCGCCATGTAGCGTCTGATTCATCATTTTCACAGCCGTTCAACCTTGCACTGTGCCAGGTATGACCTCTCGCTACCGGTCGCTCTCCCATACATTTCAATGGATGAACCTTTTCTTCTCTTTAAACAGTTTTTTTTTTTTTCAAAAAAATCACAAATAATTCTGTGACCTCTTCTGGCATTGAAAAAGCAGTTTTTTCATAATTTTTTCATTTTTTTAAATATTTCTTCAGAAATGACATTACAGGTCTGCCATTAAAGTGTTCATGTTACAATGTTGCTACAATGTAATTCCATATGTTTGCGCTTTGTTACTAGTGGATAGATGCTGGAAAACAGACTTTAAACACACCGCCTCCTGCGCTCTGGGCTTCAAACAAGCATTTTTCAGCGCCAGAGATTTGTGAGGCTGTTTTTTTGCTGAATATGGTGTGAGTCGGTCGCTATGACCAGTCGCTAACATGCGCTCCCATACAGCGCTGTACTGGTCAAATAGCGACTCCTCACAATGTATTCAACATTACTGAAGAGCGACTGAGTCGCTATGAAGTAGCGACCCACGGCCGAGCACTGCGACTACTAGCGGGCGCTCTGAAAATGCCTGCTACAGACGCTCATCTGTCGCTACCTGGCGTTAGTGATGAATCAGCCTGCCTGTCGCAAGTCAGTATGTGGAGGGACCCATGTTAGGCTTAATATTGGGGGGCTAAAGAGACCAAAAAACCCTCTACTTAGGTAAAGGAAAAGAGTGGCTTTCCTAGAACGGAAAGTATTTGCACAGTACCCAGTCCAAGGACAGATAGCATTACCCATCTACCCTTGCAGTAGACGGAGCTATGCAAATCATGAAAGCCTAAAGCTCGAAACACGTGTCCACTAGTTGGATGTGTCTGGCTGTATAAAATTTAAAGTTAATCCTTGGCATTGCACCCTTAGCGGTTCTAAGGGCCTTGGATGGCACAGAGACGTAAAGAGATGATTTGCATACAGCAAACATGCGCTCCCATACAGCGCTGTACTGGTCAAATAGCGACTCCTCACAATGTATTTGACATTACTGAACAGCGACTGAGTCGCTATGAAGTAGCGATCCAAGGCCGAGCATAGCGACTACTAGCGGGCGCTCTGAAAATGCCTGCTACAGACGCTCATCTGTCGCTACCTGGCGTTAGTAATGAATCAGCCTGCCCGTAGAAAATAGGCGTGGGACCGCTTTGAAGCCCAATTTTGGCTTCCTAAGGATATTTACCTGTAAAGGCATCCAAAATTGGGGTACCACCGCGTGTTTGTTAAAGTTGTCCAAAACCCGTCATTTTAACCATTCCCAGTTTCGGTCAATTTTCCCTGGGTATCCCAATTTTGGATGCCCTGCTGTGTGAAACCCCCCAAATTGCTGTCAAAACAAATGTGCCGAGGCCGGACACGCCCCAACCCTCCTCCATTGTAGTGATTATATTTTAAAATTTGTATTAATAGTTAAATATTTTGTGTATAATACAAAACTTTGTTTTGTTCTAACCTTCCTGGCTGAAGCTGATTCATGTTAATTGAAATACTATAATATATATATATATATATATATATATATATATATATATATATATATATTTATATATTTGTATATATATACATATACATTTCAAAAACAGTTTTAGATAATATATATATATATATATATATATATATATATATATATATAGTATTTCAATTAACGTTATGAATCAGCTTCAGCCAGGAAGGTTAGAACAAAAGAACAAAAGAAAGTTTTGTATTATATTTGTATATATACATATATGTTTCAAATACAGTTTTATATAATATATATATATATATATATATATATATATATTATATATTATATATATATATATATATATATATATATATATATATATATATTAGTATATAATACTAATAACCTTTTGTATGGAAAATAAATACTGGTTATAGAACAAATTATATACACTAAAAAAAATGATAATTATGACGACAATAAAATGTTTTATTTGAGTTAGAAAAAGAATACATTAAAAATTAAGGATGGTCGATAATAAGGAGGTAATTAGGACGAATTTTAATCCCCAAAAAACTCAAAAATGTTATGAAGCTATTTCTGTGCCCCATACTTCAGTTAGTTTTCTTGGCTCTGGGAAGTGTGTGGAAGTTGGAAGCTCGCACGCATTTATCGGCTCCACACCCTGGATGATGTATGGTGGAGTTACAGTGAGACATTTTACATTCGCTGTGTAGTCACAACACCTTTTATCTAATTCCTCTCCAGCAGAAAACACATGTGACTGCTCTTTCGGGTTTGCGATGCTTGATGAGCCAAAACTCCCCCTAGTAACATCTGCAGCTTAATAATATTCACAAACTCTCGCCGAGGACGACACACAACACATTTTAATGCATTTAGAAGAAGTTCTGGATGAACAAAACCGGGATTATCTGAAAGAGTGATTTCATTATTCAAAGGGGAATCTATACTCACATCGCTGCAGGCAAGGAAAAGGTGAAGGCTGGATTCCAAATAATAACAGCGAGAGAAACTGTTTGGGTTGGTGAAGGTATAGTATGAAGTACTTTCTGCTGAGATAGCATTACATGGTCAGTTTTATCATTTGCACTTTTTAGAGGAAATCTCCAATACAAGACCCCAGATTTCTCTAAACTTTTTTAAGCTGTTGTTAATGTTGAAGATGTGAGGATACTTTGGTATGTCACTATCCGAAGGACAGTTGTTTGGGTACCTGAAGACATCTGGAAGGCTGATTTATTAATAGCGACATGTAGCGACAGTTGAGCGACTGTAGCGGTATTTTCACAGTGCCCGCTAGTAGTCGCTGTGCTTGGCCGTTGTTCGGTTGTTGACAGCGACTGAGTCGGTGTGGCGAACTGAACAACGGCCAAGCACAGCGACTACTAGCGGGCACTGTGAAAATACCGCTACAGTCGCTCAACTGTCGCTACATGTCACTATTAATAAATCAAGGTTACGAGTCGCTATTTGACAGGTCCCGCGCTGTATGGGTGCGCATGATAGCGACTGGTCAGAGCGACCGGCTTCCACCATATTCATCAAAAAATCACGCTCAAAAAATTCAAGCGCTGTGAAATGCATGTTTAAACCCCAGAGCGCTGGAGGCGATGTGTTAAAAGTAGTTTTTTAACCTCCAAATCACCATATTTTTGGAAACCCAAAAAAAAAAAAAATATTTTAAATAATTTAGTAATATGAATACATTAATAACAGACCTGTAATATCAATTCTGTAAATTTTTTTTTTAAATCTAAAATGGCAGAAGTGGTTACAGAATTTTTCACATTTAAAAAAAACAAAAAAAAAACAATAACAATTAATTATTAATATTTAAAGATTGTTCCATTGAAATGCATTGGAGCGTGCCAGGTAGCAAGAGGTCATACTTGTCGCTGTTCAAGGTCGGACGCTGGAGCTGTGGGCTGAGGCTGGAATAATGATGAATGAGTCGCTATATGGCGCTATCTCAGTCGCTAAGCAGGATTGGCCTGATAAATGTGTGATTGTGGTGGGGAGCCGGCGTTCTCGTGGCAGGGCCCGTCATTACCGGTCGCTCACCAGTCGCTACCTGTCGCTATTCCTTCGTAAGTAAGGGCCTATGTTATTGAGTTGTATCACGGGTCATTCCTAGGGGACGGCAAGTACCCTGGGTACTAAGGCTATTGTGTATATAGTGGGGGGGGGGGTATCCCAGCCATCATGTTTTCCACAAATGGATCATTGTTAGTGGTGCCGGCCAAATGCCAAGCCCCCCGTCCCCCATATTGGGCTTAGTCATGTGAACACTGCCTGCTGCTAAGGAAGAGCCTGGCACATACCAGTATCAGAGAGCAGTAGCACTATAGGATGGGTGAGGAGCTAAATTTTTTTCTTTCTTCTAAAAACTTCCCTGTTCTTACCTGGAGATATTCACTATGTTAGAAGGGTCTAGATTTATGCTTCAGTTTAGGTATCTGGAGTTATCCTAGGTATTGGGTGCCTAGAGGTCATAATGGAAAGATCTAGATCAGGGGTTTCCAACCCCTTTTCATCAATTACTACATTCCATTTTCTAATATCTCAAATACCACCTGGGCAGTAGGCATGATTTGTCAGTCACCTACAAAACCACCATTTAAAGTGCATAACATGCGCAAATATGATCATAACCAGTTGTGAACCCAATCGCAATAATTAGGCAGCAAGCAGCTGACCCGATGCCTGCCTCATATGCCTCTCCGTCATTTCCAGTAGGGCATGGTGAAGCCGTATCAAACGTTTGCCCCTTTTTCAATTGCCTTCCTCCAGGACCACCCAGAAAAAGTGGTCCTACAGACACTCTGTCCCTTGGAATTCTCAGAGTGATCAAGCAGCGCAAGCGTCAGTGGTCCCGCAGCTTTTTTCGACTGCAGCAGATAGGGATGAGCGAACCGGTTCGGACGAACCGGAATTCGCTCCGAATTTCAGGGAAAATTCGATTCGGCACGAACCCAATTTTTTTTTGGTTCGTGCCGATCGAATTTTCCCTGAAAAAAAAAAAAAAAAAAAAACGCTGACAGCGCAGCCGGCCTGCCCGCTCCCACCATGCCGGCATTTTTTTAAAAAGCAAACACTTACCTGCATGGTCGGAGCGTGGAGGCCGGCGCCGCTCTCAGGTGCCCTCTAATGACACGCCCTCTGATGACGCGTCCTCTGATGACAGCTGAGAGCGGCGCCGGCCTCCACGCTCCGACCATGCAGGTAAGTGTTTGCTTTTTAAAAAAATGCCGGCATGGTGGGAGCGGGCAGGCCGGCTGCGCTGTCAGCGGGCCAGCTTCCGCCACCCGCTGACAGCGTAGCCGGCCTGCCCGCTCCCACCATGCCGGCATTTTTTTTTTCAGATGAGCGATTCGTGAATGTTCGATTTGGGCGAACCCGAATTTCTTGGGGAAATTCGGCGAATCGCCCGAATCGAACTTTCAAGAAGTTCGCTCATCTCTAGCAGCAGAGCGTGCTCAAACTTTATAAACCTGCACCATGAAATGACCTTCCCAGCTCAGCCATCTCCTAGAAATGGAAGCAAAGAAATCATTTTTTACCTTACATTAGTTACATACAATCAGAGATTTTCAGGTACTTTGAAATGGCTCATTTTATACTGTTCCCAAGAGAGATGAGGTGGGATTTCTCCCAGTTAGTGTACGTCTGGGCATGTACTTATTAGAGGAAATGATACTTGGGTAAAGTATAGGCAGCAGCAGATCTGGGTGCTGCCACACCTCGTACCATCTGATAAGATCTCATGTACCGCTCCCTGATCTAGATACATCATTAAGTTTGAGAACCTTGGGACCGCAATGGATTTGGCCTTGTCTAGTTATAGGATTTAGTTTGGGTAATCATATATGATTTATGGATATATAAGGGGCAGGTTAGGCAATGGCAATAGATGCAAAGGTTGCCAGCCACAGATCCCATAGACATACAACCAGGCTCAGGCAATAGGAACACGGCACAGAGCGCTCACCTCCGATAGTATTGTAGTCCAGAATAATAATATGCCAGCCATAAAGCATGAGCGATAAAATCATCCATCTTTAATTGTAATCCTTAAAAAGCCTTCACAGCATGCAAAAAGCATAGTAAGCATAGTAAGCAGTAAAAAGCATAGTAAGAGCAGACCCCTCGTCAACGCGTTTCGAGCCAGAGCTCTTAATCATGAGTCATGATTAAGAGCTCTGGCTCGAAACGCGTTGACGAGGGGTCTGCTCTTACTATGCTTTTTACTGCTCTGCATGCTGTGAAGGCTTTTTAAGGATTACAATTAAAGATGGATGATTTTATCGCTCATGCTTTATGGCTGGCATTCTATTATTCTAGGCAATGGCAATAGGGCAGAAAGAAACTCATATAGGTTGTCCTCTATTTCCTTTCCTGCAGCGTGCTATAAATGCATTCTATTTCACTACTACCACGCTACAAATGTGGTTGTACAGGGTTCCCCAGAGAGCAAAGGTTGCATGGCGCGCTCACGTTAGGACAACAAACTCTGGACACCTGCTACAGCATACAGCTGGCTGCAGGAAACATATAGGTACAGGTATAGGTATAGGATAGGCACAGGGACAGGCTTCAGGAGAGCTCTTTGTTGCTTTTTTTATTGCCATTGAATGGACTGCCCTATTATTTGGGCAGCTGAGGACATCCATAATTCTGATTATTTCGTTTGGGTACCTTGAGATATTGATTGTATTGGGTGAAGTATTCAGTAAAAGAAGCAGGTAAAGCGAGGGTGTACAAAGGTGGAGGGTTAGATCATATTTAACCAAATTTGATCCAAATGCAGCAAGTCTCAGGTTTCAGGTCTTGCAAGGTTCTCAAGTTAATAAAAATAGTTCCAGATAGGACAGAGAGTATGCAGTTGGAGGGACAGGTCAGGTTTTGAGTACAAGTTTCAGGTGAGAGGTTACCAAGTTGTAAATAAAAGTCTACAAATGTACATTTTGCTTTCAAATGTTCCCTGTTTGGTATGTATTGCTGTGTTGTAAAGTGACCCACCTGTCGAAAATGATGGTTGGCCTTAGGGTAGAAATATGAGCAAAGATCTTTTCAACATTGCCCCTACTGTATCCAACTTCAACTATCCAAGTTTGGTGCTCAGCTTTAAACACGCCTTTAATGCTCTGGTCATTTAAAGTGGACCAACACCCAGGATTTTGTCTATCCTGGGTATTGGTCCACTTCCACGGGGCACCCCGATCGTGGGTGCCCCGCAGTGTGAAACCCCCCAGAAAGCCCGGAAAACTCACCTGACCCCGCTCCCACGTGACTCGCTCGTCCAATCGCTGCCGACGGTCAAGGAGAGGCAGCGACGGACAAGCTGAGCGTGGGCCGCCACCGCCTCCCGCTCGTCCCTCTTACAGGGAGCACGCGCACGCCGGCCATTTGTAAATGCTAGAGGGACGCGCGGGAGGCGGCGGCCCGCGCATGTGCCGCTGGAACGAGGATCAGGTAGGATTTTCGGGGATCTGGGGGGGTTTCACACAGCCGATCGGGGTGCCCCGCAGTCAGGGAGCTGATCGGTTCGGGAATCTTATAGATTCCCGGGCCGATCAGGGGAGGGTGTTGGTCCACTTTAAAGAATATCACACCCCATGGTCTCATCTAGGCTTAATAGCCTGATCCTCTGCAGTGCCTTATCAGTATACCCCGGATGGACCCTCTTGTTCTTGTAGGGATTCTGACACAGTAGCTCAGGCTGCCCAGGCAATATATCCGCCAATGTCTACAACAAAACCGGGATAAAAATCATAGCAGGACAAGTCCCTTCATGACTCGCACAAGTGACATTCTTCCCCGTTGCATATTGAGACTCTAATATGATCACGCAGCTCTTTTCAGCAACCTGATGGATTGAGCATCATCTATATTACAGTCATCATCTGTTCTCTGAAGATACTCGGCCCTGACAGCTTGCCATAGCGGGATAAAAACTGACCTTGACTCCCTTTTGTTTTTTCAACAGAATAGTTGGAAAGCAAAGGAGATTATGGCTCTGTTATGTAACGTTCCATTCTATGTGACATCCGATTTTTATTTCTTCTTTTTGTTATTTTTGTTCCTTTGACATAGATCAGTTCTCATATTTTAGTCCCATCAAAGAGGGGGACAGATTCTGTTTGATATAAAGACACCAGAACAGATTTTGGGGTTTGCCCTGCAATGAGTCGTTGAGTAACAGGCTGATTCTTTAATAGCGCCAGGTAGCGACAGATGAGCGACAGTAGCGTTATTTTCACAGCGCCCGCTAGTATTCGCTGTGCTTGGCCGTTGTTCGGCTGTTGACAGCGACTCAGTCGGTGTGTGGTAATGTTGAATACGGGGTTATGAGTCGCTGTTTGACAGGTTCCGCGCTGTATGGGAGCGCATGACAGCGAACGGCCATAGCGAACGGATCCCAGCATATTCATTAACAAATCACGCTCCAAAAATTCTCGCGCTATGAAATGCTTGTTTAAACCCCAGAGCGCTGGCGGCGATGGGTTAAAAGTAGTTTTTTAATCCCCAAACAACCATATTTTTAGAAAGAAAAAAAAACATGTTTTTCAAAACATTTTGTAATATGAATACATTAATATCAGACCTGTAATATCAATTCTGCACAAATTTTTTTTTTTTTTTTTTAGCTTTGCAGAAGTGGTCACAGAATTTTTGACATTAAAAAAAATAAATAAATAAAAATTAGAGCAATTAATTATGAATATTTAAAGTTAGCTCCATTGAAATGCATTGGAGAGCGCCAGGTAGCGAGAGGTCATACCTGTCGCTGTTCAAGGTCGCTCGCTGGCGCTGTGGGGTGAGGCTGGAATAATGATGAATGATTCGCTATCTGGCGCTCTGTCAGGCGCTAAGCAGGATCGGCTTCATAAATGTGTGATTGCGGAGGGGAGCCGGCGTTCTCGTGGCGGTGAGCGTCATTACCGTTCGCTCACCATTCGCTACCTGGCGCTATCCCTTGTTAAATAAGGGCCTAAGTCACAATAGAAAAAGGGTGCACAGCCTGTACCTAGAAGAATAAATGTGTGCTCACTCCAAAATGTATATCAATGAGCAAAACAGACTGGAGTGGACATGCACCTAGGCACATCTTCCTCCTAAAAGGAGCACCACGACAACCAAAATATATACAACCTATTACTTTATTAGTGCAAGAAGACAAAGCTAAAAACTCATACAACAAGACATATTAAAAAAAACAAACCGTTATGACCATAATATTACAATTAATATTGCCCAAAACCGGGCTACCTAATTCATACCTCAAGGTTAAATGGCCTGTAAATATTAACACCCTTGATCAAACCTTTTGTGCCGGCACAAAAATTACATTGACCATAAAAACCATGTAACACACTTAAATAAAGTGCTAAAGTGCAAACAAGTCAAAATAATCCTACTAACTATAAATGTATTAATGAATCACAATCTATATATGTACACAATAGAAAAGTGCAAATGCATAAAAACCTCAACTATCACACTGTCTAAAGATTATATTGCACAATAGATTCAACCCAGTGAAAAAATATTTTTAGAATCATACAAAAAAAGAACCTCAACAAATATGTAAGTGCAAGTGCTGGCAGACAATACAAACACAAATCTCACGTGTATAGGGCCACCCTGGGTAACATAAAGGTAGGTCAATAACGGTGTCAACCACCCGCGCACGCAGCTCCCATGCTGCTTCAATGGTGAGGGTTGTTAGGGCGAGCGCTGCACGCCCGTTTCACAACATTTCACCTACCTCCATGGCTGCATGCAGCCGTCATCCATCTTCCCTCAGGGCTGCTTCCAGCTGCCGCCCTTCCCCCAATGCTTCCTCCTTGCATGGTCAGGTGCGCACACGTCTCCGTCCACTGGAGGGCGAGCGCACAGGATCCCTGAGATTTAAAGGGCCTGTACAGCACTGATTGGTGTTTTGTCATCCAATCCTGCATCATCTTCCCCTATTTAAACAGGCACTTCCTTCCTTCAGTGCCGGATCTTGGTCTCTCCATGCTTGTTGAAAGTCAGACATTCTTGGATTGCTCACCCGTGTACCGACCTCTGCCTGTCCCCGACTCTGAACCTTTGTTGCCTGCCCCGACCTCGGCTACTCACCTTTACCGCAAACCTGTGCTGCCAGCCCCGATCTCTGCCTGTACTTACTACGCCTTTTTGCCTGCCACTTGTGTACCTCACTGAACCTCGGCTGACTGGGGAACTGGGCCGCTGTTGGGGGGTAGCGACCTGGGGGTCACTCGCCGCACAAGACCAACCTGCCTTGCGGTGGGCTCTGGTGAATACCGGTGGCCTCTTAGACTCCGCTCCCCTGACACGGTACCTGCCATCTGTTCCACAGTTAAAGTGGATCCACACCCGAGTCCGCTCCACCCGGTCCGTGACAAGGGTGTTTTTTTAATAGGTCTTGTTGTATGTGTTTTTAGCTTTGTCTTCTTGCACTAATAAAGTAATAGGTTGTATATATTTTGGTTGTCGTGGTGCTCCTTTTAGGAGGAAGATGTGCCTAGGTGCATGTCCACTCCAGTCTGTTTTGCTCGTTGAGTAAGTCAGATTGATGTTTTTTTTTTTTTTTATCTTATTGAGTCTTTTGATTAAAAATATGTAACTAACTAAATTGCAAAAGGAAACACTTTGAAAAAACGTATACAGAATATATGCAAACATCCTGCAAAGGAACACACATTTGAATATATTTACATGCTTACTGCAAACTCATTATTGTGCTTGTATACCCAACACTGTCTTCTATCACCATGGCTTCTGCAAATTCTGCCATAAAAGATGGTAGGTCAGCTAGCTTAGTAATGCACCTCACCTGCTCTTCATATAAATCTTTCTAATGGGACGAAGGTAAATCTAAGAGATGGGTAAAGGATACTATGAGCCTTATTTAAGAAGTGTCAGCGTTACCCACCACCAATTTTTTGGCCTCAGTGGCACTCAGCATCAGATTTAAGAACCCAAAAAAACGCTAACACCAATGCGACCGCCAGCTAGCATCTTATTTACATATAGTGCTAATAGTTGAAGCAGCCCCAGATGAAACCTGGCACTATTTCTCTAGATCCCATAAAGCTCAATGGCCAGAACTGGATTGAAGTGTTTAATGCTCAAAGAAATTCGGGTTCGTCCGAATCAGCTTTAACGAATCGCTCATCTCTGGTGGGAGCGGGGAGGCCGGCTGCGCTGTCAGCGGGCGGCGGAAGCCGGCTTCCGCTGCCCGCTGACAGCGCAGCCGGTCTCCCCGCTCCCACCATGCCGGCATTTTTTTTTTTTTATTTCAGGGAAAATTAGGTCAGCACGAACCACTAAAAATTCGGTCAGCACGAACCACTAAAAATTCGGGTTCGTGCTGAATCGAATTTTCCCTGAAATTCGGAGCGAATTCAGGTTCGTTAGAACCAATTCGCTCATCCCTACTTATAATTAATATTAAACACATTTATTTGTACAGATCTTGCATTGGGACTTGTCAATGGTTCAAAATGTTTTTTTTTTTTGGGGGGGGGTATTAAAACTGGTTTTAATGGCTTCTTTTTCAAACCAATGTGCAATTTGGACACCAGCAACTAAAAAGCAGCCGAAACGCACTGTAAAGTTTGTCCTCTTTGTCCACAGCAGTGATTTCTTGCAACTGTAATGAAAAAAACACTGACCAGCACCTGAAAAATACAGCGCCAAAGATTTCAAGGAAAAAAATCCTGAATATGATGTTAAGCGCCAGAATAACGGCAGTACAATGTGACGCTCACTGATGCTGGGATAAACGTCCGGCAGGTCCAACAGACGCTGACATGGGCCGGCAAATATCTAAGTGCAACAAAGTTAATTAGTAGCTTTCGGCACAGCAACTACTAGTGCCAATGTAGTCCACAGCACGAGATAAGACCAGTGCTCCGAAGCTGGCGCTATAGCCACAAAAATGATGCTAAAAGACGCACATCATAAATAAGGCCCTATAAGTGACATTGCAAGACAGAGATGAGGAACATCATATTTGTTCTATGAGTATGACATTTGCTCACCTAAGCTGCTGAAAACCAAATCATGTCCATTTACCAAACTGAGATCCATCTTGAACAACAAAGACACTAGTTACTGGCAACATACCACTATTACTATCAAACATTTCCCCCTTTAAAGTGGACCAACAACCAGGATTTTGACTATCCTGGGTTTTGGTTCACTTCGGTGGGGCACCCCGCTGTGTGAAACCCCCCAGAAAGCCCCAAAAACTCACCTCTCCCCGCTCCCACGTGACGCTGCAGCCAATCCCTGCCGGCGGACAAGCGGGAGGCAGCGACGGACAAGAGAGCGCGCCCGCCGCCGCCTCCTGCGCGTCACTCTTACAGGGCGCGCGCCCGCGCCGGCCATTCACAAACGGCCGGCGCGGGTGCGCGTCCTGCTAGAGGGACATGCGGGAGGCTGCTGCGGGCGCCGCTGGATCGGGGAGCAGGTAGGGATTTAGGGGTTTCTAGGGGGATTTAGGGGCACCGATCGGAGTGCCCCGCAGTCAGGGAGCTGATCGGTCCGGGAATCTTATAGATTCCCGGGCTGATCATGGGAGGGTGTTGGTCCACTTTAATTAAACATTGTACTACTTCTCAATATAGTCATAGAAGCCCACAGCCACTGGCAAGTCATCACATTAAATCATATTCATTTGTGCCATTGTAGTCTTTCTCAAAACAGCCATATATTGTTGTGTTGTCTTATGAGCAGACCTGCCATTGTGTCAGATTTCTTGCGATGGCATTGTACACCCCTGGGAATAGGACAACTTGTGCTGGCACTATAGCAACATTGTTTCCACCTCTTTTAGTATGACATTTGGTTATCAAAGCTGCTGAAAATTAACACATTCATATTCAATTTATTTTTGTAGTATCGCTCAATACCATCATAGAAGCCCCCAGCCTTAGATTCAGGCAGGAATTGTGTTGGAGTTTAGGGTAGACCTGCCCACCGGGACTGCATGTGATGGCACCGTGCCTTGGTAGGTTTCAAATTGACGTGAACAAAATGTGGTGGTCCTCTGAGTTGCACAATATCAGCATGTGGGACACCCAACTCACTGGGCTGATGGGCGAGGCCAACAACAGAGATTCATCTCAACCTGAGTGGACCGCTGGCCCTGGTGATATGAGTAGACCTGCCATTGTGTCAGTCAGTCGAGCTGTAGAAGATCAACACTTAGGAAAGCTATATGAAGAGACAATTTCCAGCTCTGAATTTCTCGATCTGGATCAAACCGCAAAAGCTGCACGGCCAAGAGTGCTCACCTCTTATGTAGTCAATACCATAGCAACAATAGGGCCAGCCGACATCCGGTTTGCAGATTAAAACGTCCAATTTTATTTGAAGTTCAAATTAAAATATTCCATCAAGAAAACGATACAGCAGGCATTTAAAATTATGAAAAGCGTTGACGCGTTTCGGGCAACATGCCCTTAATCAGGAAAGCTATATTTAATTTGCAGTTGTAGTACTTCTCAAGACAGCCAATAGAAGACCAGAACAGTAGACAACTTTTTTGAGCGAGTTTGTCTTATGAGCAAACCTGTCATTGTTCCAGACTGGCTTTCTACCTATGATGGTTTTGTGTACGCCTGGGAATAGGTCAGTCTGAACTGGCACCATGCCACCAATGGTACCACTATGAGTATGACATTAGGTTATTAACTTTGCAGGAAATCAACACATTAACATATCATATATATTCAATAGCCTATTATAGTGTTTCTCTAAACAGCCATATTAGTCCAAAACTGTAAATTAAAGAAATTGCTCATCTTCCTTCCTTCCAGAAGCCGGCAGACAGACCCACTTCTGCTGGTGGAAGAGAAGTTGACAAGGGACCCCAGAAGTGCCGGAGTAGCAGGAGGACCCTGCGTTGGATGAAGATGCCGAAGGCAGGGGTGTAACTGTAGAGAGTGCAGCGGGTGAAACTGCACTAGGGCACAGGAGATCAGGGGGCCCTCCACCTTATTCATTATGTTTGTGCTCCCTTGGCATTATTTAGAGAATGGACCATTTATCTCTACTCTTTCAGTCTACAGTCTAGCTGCATCTAATACTTGAGCTTTGAAAGGGCTCCATTTAATGCACCAGGGCTCTATCACATTGAGTTTCGCCACTGGGCAGAGGTAAGTATTGTTTATATTTAGAATAATGAAATATTTTCTGTGGTGTGTATATTTTTTACTTTCACTTGAACTTTTAAATAGTGTGGGGCTATTTTTTTTTTACACACATAAATCGGAGCTATTTTCAGATAGCCCTTATTATGCTGATGTTTTTTTGTAAAACAAGGCTCTCAGCCTTTGCAACATGTATTCTAGGAAACAGTCCAAGATCATGATGGGAGTGAGCAAACTGAGGGCTGGAGGGGAGGCACTGGGTAGCCTCGGGGAGAATGTGAGGGGGCAGTCCATCGTCCAATACAGGGCCGGCGCCACCACCCGGCATGGTCGGGCCTACTAAGGCAGCACAGCCTATAAAAAAGGCTGTCTGTGCTGTGCATTGGCGCCTGGACTGCCACGGACTGGTGGGTGGGGTAATCTCTCTCTCCAGTGCGGACTTCCTCCTGCCCCAGTGCGCTGGCTGTCTGGTTTGACTGGTGGGTGGGGTTATCTCTCTTTCCAGTGCAGACTTCCTACTTCCCCAGTGCACTGGCTGTCTGGTTTGACTGGTGGGTGGGGTCATCTCTCTCTCTCTCTCCGACTTCCTCCTGCCCCAGTGCGCAGACTGTCTGGTTTGACTGGTGGGTGGGGTTATCTCTCTCTCCAGTGCGGACTTCCTCCTGCCCCAGTGCGCTGGCTGGCTGGTTTGACTGGTGGGTGGGGTTATCTCTCTCTCCAGTGCGGACTTCCTCCTGCCCCAGTGCGCTGGCTGTCTGGTTTGACTGGTGGGTGGGGTTATCTCTCTCTCGAGTGCGGACTTCCTCCTGCCCCAGTGCGCTGGCTGTGTGGTTTGACTGGTGGGTGGGGTTATCTCTCTCTTTCCAGTGCGGACTTCCTCCTGCCCCAGTGCGCTGGCTGTTTGGTTTGACTGGTGGATGGGGTTATCTCTCTCTCCAGTGCGGACTTCCTCCTGCCCCAGTGCGCTGGCTGGCTGGTTTGACTGGTGGGTGGGGTTATCTCTCTCTCCAGTGCGGACTTCCTCCTGCCCCAGTGTTCTGGCTGTTTGGTTTGACTGGTGGATGGGGTTATCTCTCTCTCCAGTGCGGACTTCCTCCTGCCCCAGTGCGCTGGCTGGCTGGTTTGACTGGTGGGTGGGGTTATCTCTCTCCAGTGCGGACTTCCTCCTTCCCCAGTGCACTGGCTGTCTGGTTTGACTGGTGGGTGGGGTTATCTCTCTCTCCAGTGCGGACTTCCTCCTGCCCCAGTGCGCTGGCTGTCTTGTTTGACTGGTGGGTGGGGTTATCTCTCTCTCCGACTTCCTCCTGCCCCAGTGCCCTGTCTGGATGGTTTGATTGTGGGCAGGGCTATCTCCCCCTCCCTCAGTGATGATTGCAGAGGGAACACTGACAGCCTGTCAGAGAGGGATTGGAGAGGCGCGCTGACAGTGCTGGCTGGCTTTCAGTGTCTGCAGAGTTCCCACAGAGAGGGTGACTTTTACTTTTATATTATGTGCTATAGTCTGTATCTGTATTATTGCAAGTGCAACCATTCTGCTTACCCACCTTAGAAAGCATTCAGCTTTTGAAGGATAAGCTAAATGTTTTCTAAGATGGATAATATGATTAAAGTGGACCAACAGTGGAAAAACAGACTTATTACCTCTCCCCGGGGCATTCCAAACAGGGAAGTGTAACAAAACCCATACGCTCTGGCCCCTAAGAGATTCCAGGGCTGGCTGCTGACTCCGCTGTGTGAATGCAGCCTAATTATCTATCACTCACCTCTTCCTCCTTCCAATGACACATGCATGTGCTCTCATCCAATGAGACATAGTCACAGCAGACAGCTCTCATTGGGTGAGAGTCTGCACATGTGCCTTTGGAACAACAAAGGGGTGAGTGAATAATGGTGTTCTGGGGGGTTTCACACAGCGGGGCATCCCGATGAGACTCTGTGGCTGGCTGATTCCCTCTTCCCTGGGCATCCCAAACTTGGATGCTCCACTGTGTGATAACGGAACAAAACCCATGTGGTCTGGCTATGGAATGGCCCCAGGCTTTTCCCCTGTAAATGCCATTATTCACTCATCTCTTCCTTGTTCCAATGGCACATGTGACTATGACATTCAGCAGGCTACTCTCATTATTGCTCCCAGGAGTGTTGGGGATGTGGCAGTGTACACTCCCCATTATTGCACATAAAGACCATTTGGCTCTCATTGGATGGAAGCCCGCACATGTGGCGTTGGAACAAGGAGGAGGTGAGTGAATAGCGGCATTCTGGGGGGTTTCACACAGCAGGGCATCCTGGTTTTGGGTGCAGTGGAGAGAAACAAGTGGCCCTTGAATCCTTTAGACTCGGTGCCCAGATATTTAAGCTGGGTGTGGAAGTGCATAAGGCTACAAGCAGAGTATTAAATTGACGTGACAAAGAGGGCCCACTGAGACCCTGTTGCCCAAGGGCCCTCAAAACCCTGGAGCCAGCCCTGGTCCAAGACAATGAACACCATTCTCTGACGATGGCAAAGGGAGAGGAAGGGGGAGAAACAACAGATATGCAAAGCTAGAAAACGAAGGTTAAACATGGCAGTCAACATGTCCGGTAAGTCTCCTTTACACAGTTGACTTTTTGTTGTTACATGGACATTAGGGTTGATTCAGAGCCTCTTTCTCACCTTTTTTTTGCGTGAATATTTCCATTCTCATTCATTTTTTCTCCTCGTCTGATTCAGCAAAGCCTTTTTTCTGCGATAACTTTAGTGTGAAATGTTTTCATTTTTGCATGATTTTTCGTTTGGTAGCAAGACCTCCATAAAAATGATGAGAAAGGGGCTCTGAATCAACCCTATTGTCCTTAGCCAAGTCATGTATGTTGTCATTTTTTAAAAAAGGATTAGATCTCATAGTATGTCAGGCTAGTTTAAAAAAAGTATTTTACCAGTGCCGTGGCCGCACCCACCTGGCATTTTTGAGATCACCGTTTGACCTATCTAAAGAATGTCAGCTGACCTGGTCAACCTGCTGACACCTTCTATCTAAATAGCTGGGCACGGGGAGCGTGTCTCATCTGCAGGGAAGCCACGGATGCAGACACGGGCAGCAGAAGAGTTGTGGGAGCCGCCTTGAATGGTATGTTTACTGGTGACCACGGGGGTTTCACACATAGGGGCATCTGAAATAGGAGGAAGGCTAGTAACTGGTCCTGGATTCATTTAGACTCCAGGGCCACCATAGAAGGGCTTTAAGGCAGCCATTGTGTCGTCTTTTTTAATAGACCTGCCATTGTGCCAGACTAGTTTTCCTACTCATGATGGCTCTGTGCACCCCTGGGATTAGGACAGATTGCAATGGCACCATGCCACTATTAAGACATTTGGTCACCAAAGCTGTAGAAAATCAACACATGAAACCATTTCCCTTTGCCTAACGGCGAGGCATCTTGAATGACACAAATTTATCTTATCACCGCAACGCTAATTTTATCGTGGCACCTGGCCGCCTCTGACAAATGAGCCCCCGGGCCGCTCTGCCTTTACGTACGATCTACCTGTCAACTCTCCACCAGGTAAATAACTGATTGTTGACCTTCCCAGGGCACCGTCACTTTTCTTAATCAGATCCTGAAATCTGTGTAACAACACTCCATTTATTTGATAGACAAAAGAACAATTGCTCTTGAAGTAATGTGATTTCTAAATAGACATTGCCTGTCAAAAAATAAATGCATTAGAAGTAAAATGTAGCTCAAGGAGACAATTAGCAAACAGAGGTGACACTCATAACAGGTGCACCTATTATTCCCGAAGCTCGTGGCAATATATTCACATCTTTAGGCTGATGGTGGATCATGTGACAGTTGGGTGAATTATCTATCCGCGTCTTGTGACTGATGGAAGCCCCTGCTGCAGTCTCAGATCATCTCAAAATGCATCTCACAAATTATATAGTAGCTGTTAAAATGCAGATTTTTTTTTCCCTCCTGGAAGAACAATGGTGTGCCAGCTTCCATAAAGTGCTATAGACCGTTTGAATGCGCTATTTACAAGGGCTGTTAAAGCTGTGACAGTTCAGTGTGCTGCGTGATAATCTCTCCACTATCTAGTGTTGTGGTGTCTGGCATTGGCGACAAATGTCCTCATTGTTTTCGTAAAAGGATAACAGTTCAAAAGCAGCATTATATCGGGCGATGAAATAGTTTTTTTGAGCTTTGCTTCGCTGATTGGGTAAGTAGGGGTTAATGGGCAAGCAGTATCTAGGACATTTAAAGGTACACTCCAGACGGTCATTAAAAAAACTGAATTTGAACTCCAGCTGCTCAAAGGTTCTAATTGTAACTCTGGCATTCATCTTGTACAGCTGCAGCTAAATCCCAGCTCTAGCCAGTAGCCTTGTTTTTTATGGATAGTCTGTGATGATGCAGCCCAGGAATGACTTGATATTAAATCTGAGCTTTTTGGAGGATAACCTAACCTGAAATTTCAGCCTGTAATAAGGCTGACCAGGAATTACTTGATCCTGACATTACCGGTAAGTCTGAGGATAGCCACATATGACCCAAATCTAAGCCTGTGAGGAGGACAGCCATTTGGAATTGCCCCATCATAGCCTTAAACTCAGGGTTAAGTAATTCCATGCTTCCCCTTCTAGACTTATTTTTAGGATCAAGTGATTCCTGCTTGACCTTTGCAAATGCTTAGGTCCAGGGTTGCATGACTTGTGGTGGACTCCTTTTCTCAGACTTGATTCGGGGTCAAGCAATTCCTGCTCATCTTCTATAGAGGCTTACAGTAGATTCACAGTTTAATCATTTGTATCAGCCCCCTTTTTTAAATGTAGAGATTTACGGTTATGAAATGCCTGTCTGTTCCCTTTACAGGTTTGGATTTGGCTTGTGTCAGTTGTAGTAGCCCCTTCTTAGGCATTAATTCAAGATCAAATAATACCTAATTGGTCCAGATTGGACCGCTAAAAATTATTGACCTCAAATCCCAAAATTGAGAAGAAGTTGCCCAAGAATTACTTAACCACAAATCCAACTCTGCGAGGCGAAACCACAAATGTAATGTCTTATCTTAAGCCTAAGACTAAAAAGTGGCTTTGATCTCATCCCTAATCCCTCAATGTAGGCCTATGTCGAGGTAGACCAGGTATTACTTGATCTAACTTGAGAATGACCTGGCCCCAAATCTAAATCTGAATGTGGTAACTGCAAATGATCCAACCCTTATTTAAAGACTTTGAAAAGGACAGTTAGGAATGACGTGACCTTGAGTGGAAGTCTGAAAAGGGCCTGCCACAAATGATACAACCCAGAATCCAAACCTGTAAAGAGGTTGACCAGATATTGCCTAAGTCTAAATCTATGTCTGAAAATGGGTCTGACACAAATAATCTGACCATGAACCTAAACATGTAAATAAGCCATCCAGGAATGACTATCCTTAAACCTAAGTCTGAGAAGGGACTTTCACACATGATTCAACCCCAAACCTAGGCCTGTAAAGAGGTTGACCGGGAACTTCAGAACAGAAAAAACACGGACTTTTATGAAGAAAAAACAAAAAATTTGGGAGGCAGGTCAGTAAGATTAAAGAAAATGCACACCCATTTCCTACCGAATGGGTGTAGGGCCTGCCCGGGATGCATTGTAGGGCCTGTCGACCCCCAAAACCCCCATCACACTTACATAGAAACATAGAAAGTTGACGGCAGAAGGAGACCATGCGGTCCATCTAGTCTGCCCTTATGTGTATACTGTATGTACTCTTTATCTTAGGATAGATGTGTTACCTTCATCCTCAATCGAAATGCAGCCCCACGATTGGCCGCCACCGGTCACATGGGCTGGCCCTTTTTGGCAGAAAGCATCTGAACATAGTCACTCAATTGCAGAACATTTGTATGGTCGGTCACTCGCTGAGCGAAAAACCAATTGATCTGCTTGTGTAAACCCAGCAATAGTATTCTCAAAATTTTACCCCAGATATACTCAGGCTAGCCTACAAAAGGAATCTCCTTATTTCTTAAAATTTTGAGTATCTAAATCTTACGGGGGGCCACCAAAAATGGCCTGGTCAACTATTAAATGGCATTTTTGGCCACCTTGTTAAATAAAGATTTCCAGTGGACCTCTAGCATTTATAATAGTAAAGGTTTACCAATATTTCTTTAAATGAACAGTGCTTTTAGCCCCAGTCTTAACTGATGGTCAGGTTATAGCTAGAGACATTTCTGGGCAGAAATAGTTCCTAGGAGCCCAGCCTCTAGAAAAAGAGAGATATTGTATCCTTGGGAGCCGTATGGGATCTATTAAACAGATTATCCATCATGGTCTCATGCAATTGTCGAGAGTGTTTTCTCATTTCATCCACATAACCAGTGTAAATCCTCCCGCCGCCGATATCTCGCAGGTTAAACAGTGCGGTGGTTCCACAGTTAACAGCTCCATCAGGCCATCCTGATACAAATGAACGTGACTGCATCATTAACTCCCTGCTATCCCTGGTCTGCCGATAGATACCATTGCTGAAATATGCCATTTATCCGGGGCTGGGGCTTAGTGATGCTGCTTAAACATTTAGTACATCTTAAATCTGTTTGATTGGAAGCTGATAAGTGGCAAATTGCTGTGAGCAGGACTCGATGGAAACACATCTATTGTGTTCAGCCTATTTACCACGGCTCCTTGTTATTAGCCTGAAATAATTATTCAGCTATTAGAGACATTTTAAGCAGAAGTCACTGTTCTTTTACACTCTTGTCATTCAGTTGCAGAGATAGATGGGGCTGATGCTAAGCTCTCTATAAAGTGCAGTGTGTTTGTCTAAGGTTTAACGTAAATATCAGTAAGCAATGGTCCATGTACCAGAATGTAACATACGTGACCTTTTCAAGCTATGTCTTGCATAAAATGGGAGAGTCGAGCTTGTGCTCATGTTATTTGCATTCTAGTAGGATGATGGTGTCTGCTGGTAGATTTTGCAGCGGTCTTGGTGAGTTTATTCTAAATGTCTTGCTGACTGCCATCCAATAACATTGTTTTATACACATACATCGGAATATTATCATTGAACAGAGCCTGAGTTTCCCTTGGGTCCCTTAAAGGAAGGGGGAAAAAAAGGAAATGGAAGAAAAAAAAAAGCAAAACAGTGGACTATACTCACAGCTGTTCATACTCCAGCACTCAGCAACTCACCGGATCATGAGATTGAGTCCTGCACCATCCAGGCCCAATTTCCTGCCACTGATGCCTCCATGATGGTTTCTCCTCACCATCAGTCAATCAATGATGGTAGCACACACTGAATATCTTTAAAAAAAACTCTTACTGACTTTAAAACTCTGAATATTGATTGATGGGTTGACCCCTTCCTAGACTTCACAACTTTTAGAATTACTTTTCTCCTGGCGTTTTTTTTGTTGTTATTCTTTATGTATTCTGGATTGCCCTAAAATGTCCTTTTCTGACTTCTAGTTACTGACGTTGGTCTTGCTTTAACCAATCAAAACTGCATAGTCTAGTGTTCCCTAACCCTCTTTTTGAGAGCCCCCAACAGGTCATGTTTTGCATATCTTCACACAGATGCAAGTGCAGTAATTAGTGTTTCAGTAGTGTTATAGAGCTGGCTATGTGGGAATCCACAAAACCTGACCTTTAGTTGGCTCTCAAGGAGAGGGGTGGGGAACACTGAATAGACAAGTAGCCCAGAAGGGACAGGCCACAGGTGAATTTGATGGTTGATGTTGGGACATCTTAGGCCCTTATTTATGAAGGAATAGCGACAGGTAGCGACTGGTGAGCGGCTGGTAATGACGGGCCCCGCCACGAGAATGCCGGCTCCCCACCACAATCACACATTTATCAAGCCAATCCTGCTTAGCGATTGAGATAGCGCCATATAGCCACTCATTCATCATTATTACAGCCTCAGCCCACGTCCGACATTGAACAGCGACAGGTATGACCTCTCGCTACCTGGCGCTCTCCAATGCATTTCAATGGAACAATCTTTAAATATTCATAATTAATTGTTATTAATTGTTTTTTTTTTTTTTTTTAAATGTGAAAAATTATGTGACCACTTCTGCCATTTTAGATATTTTTTTTAAGGGAAAAAAAAAAAAATTGTACAGAATTGATATCACAGGTCTGATATTAATGTATTCATAGTACCAAATTCTTTAAAAAACTTGTTTTTTTTTGGTTTCCAAAAATATGGTTGTTTGGGGGTTAAAAAATGACTTTTAACCCATCGCCGCCAGCGTTCTGGGGTTTAAACATGCATTTCACAGCGCAAGAATTTTTTGAGCGTGATTTTTTAATGAATATGGTGGGAGCCGGCCGCTAGGGCCAGTCGCTATCATGCGCTCCCATACAGCGCGGAACCTGTCAAATAGCGACTCCTCACCCAATATTCAACATTACGGCAAACCGACTGAGTCACTATCAACTACAGAACAACGGCCAAGCACAGCGGCTACTAGCGGGCGCTCTGAAAATACCGCTACAGTTGCTCAACTGTCGCTACCTGCCGCTAATAATGAATCGGCCTCTTAATCTAATTGCAGTGGATCACCTGATATAAGACATGCTAATTAGGTTGGAAGTCTGCATAGTCCTTGACAACTTGCTACCTTTATATAGGGGAAGAAGGATCAATAGATGGACCAAGCTAAGAAGTGTTGGTTAGAGGCAACAGGGACATGTTACCCATACGTTTGTATGGACTTTAGTATGTTTAATTAGCCTGTTTTCTGTTGTATCTCTAGCCAACCCCACTGATAGGTCAGCTTTGTAAATTACACATTCATTTCATATATTGCTTGAGGGCCCCAGTGATTGCAGTTCAAATATTCAGTGGATATACCATATCCCTCGCCTAGGGTGTCCATATGCAAGAAAGTGACTCTATTGTTAATGCTTTTCAGAGGAGGGTGTAGATCAAATGACTGCTTAGAAAACAATATGAGTGTTGAAGAGGTATAGCTCACTGGTGTGTAATGTACCATTCTCTTGATTGTATTATAGAGGACAATTTTAAATGATGTGCAGATTCATTTATTGAAGACACGTGCAAGGCTAAAATAGATATAACATTTTACAGAATGGAAAATCCCACTTCTGAAATGATGTAAAGACCTTTGAATAGAAGCTTCAAACAGCACAGTCCCTTTATCGACCAAAATAAAGTGTTGTGGTTATAAACAGATTATGTTCTAAGGAACATTTCTGTTGACAGTCTGGCATGATAGGCCGGGACAGCTTTCCTCTGAAGTATCAGAAAGGTTTACATTCTACTCTTTTTACTGGGTTTTGACTTAAACTTCCTACGGAAAGTGTGTGTGTGTTATTTGCTTAAATGTGGGAGACTCACCGGCACTTGTGTTCGGATAGATATAACACCGAACCTTAGAGAATATTGGCCAACTAAACTGCCTAGCTCTCTCCCAGATAAGCAATAGAGCAAACAACACTTTTCTCGCCTTTAGGACAAGAGTAGACAAATGAATGTACCAACATATATCCTGTTATTTTTTATTGGTGACAAGTGACTTTTAATTACCAGATTAGCATCATGTTATACATATCCTAAATCTGAATAGTTAAAAGGGATTTTCCATGGCAAGTGTAAAAACAAATTATTGTTTGCCTACCTGCCCTGCAGATGATTTGTCCTGGAGTGCTGCTGAAAAAAAGTTGTTAACTTTAAAACTTAGAGGCTGATTCATTACTAGCGCCAGGTATCGGCAGATGAGCGTCTGTATAGCGGCGCTGAGAGCGACCACTAGTAGACGATGTAAGCGGGTATCGGGTGCTGTAACAGAGCGCCTGGCCGGCAATGATGAATGTGATGTATGTTGGGCGCTTTCACACCAGTACAGCGCTGCAGGGAGTGAAAGGTAGCGCCAACTCAGTGCAACCGACTCTCAGTGCTCCACACCATGCTTATCAGAAAAGGACACATACACAGCGTTGGCGCTCTAAAGCTCAGCACTGTGTGATCAAAGTCTGTTTTTGAACACATATACACCTGTAACAAAGCGAAAACACATGGAATGACATTGTTTTAACACTGTGAAAATGACGCTTTAGTGCCAGACCTGTGGCACAATGATTTGAGCAAAAAAATAATTTAATTGGCAAACACTCTATTTAAACACAACCAATTGAAAGCCCATTGAAATGTATGGGAGAGCGCTACAGAGCGACAGGTACTACATGGCGCTCCTGAACCTAGAGCGCTTGCGCTATATGCTGAGCCACCTGTAGTAATAAGCACTCACCAGATTCGCTATCTTCAATGTGGTTTTGCGTACAGTGCCCAGCGTTCACCAGACGCTACCTGCCATTATGAAGCACTACCTGGCGCTGTCCGTTCGTAAATAACCCCCTTAGTCAATTTCCTGTAGCTCAGACCCTGAATTTTATTTCTTCATGACCATTTTTTAGCACTGAGAGGTGGACCTATCTCCTCCCGTCTTGCATCATTCTGTTTGGGACTCATCGATTCTTGTGTGTCTGCAGGGGAGAACAGCTGCCACTTGCTTTACTTGTCTGTCTTTTCTGTATCGATCTACCTTTGAGTGCTAAAAAAAGTGTTCACGAATAAATACAATTCTGGGGCTGGACTACAGAAAAGGGACTGGATCTCAGCAACAAGAATTACAGTATATTCAGCAGCTCACCAGGGTGAATCTCTTGCATAGCTGATAGCCGAAAAATGATTTGTTTTTACACTTAGCCTGGATAAAACACTCCCTATGAGTTTTATCCAACAAATCCAAATAGTATAAAGTCCTCCCTTGTTACAGCAACTTGGTTTGAACCATACTTTGTCCTACAATTTAAAGCCTCTCTTTGCAACTTTGATTTACTTAGAGGCCGATTCATTAATAGCGCCAGGTAGCGACAGATGAGCGCCAGTAGCGTGATTTTCCCAGCGCCAGCTAGTATTCGCTGTGCTTGGCCGGGGTTTGCTTGTTGACAGCGACTCAGTCGGTGTGCTGTAATGTTGAATACGGGGTTAGGGGTCGCTGTTTCACAGGTTCCGCTTGTATGGGTGCGCCTGACAGCGAATGGCCAGAGCGAACGGCTTGATTCATTAAAAAATCACGCTCAAAAATTTCTCGCGCTGTGAATTCCTTGTTTAAACCCCAGAGCGCTGGCGGCGATGTGTGTAAAGTAGTTTTTAACCCCCAAACAACCTTTTTTTTATATGTAAAAATTATACAAGTTTTTCTAAACATTTTGTAATATGAATACATGAATATCAGACCTGTAATATCAATTCTGCACATTTTTTTTTTTTTTTTACTTTAAAAAAAAAACTAACATTGCAGAAGTGGTCACAGAATTTTTGACATTAAAAAAAAAACAAAAAACAGTAATAGCAATTACTTATGATTATTTAAAGATTGCTCCATTGAAATGCATTGGACCACGCCAGGGAGCGCCAGGTCATACCTGTCGCTGTGATGGGATTAGCAGCGGCGCTGTTCGTTGCAGTCGGCTACATGTTGAATCCCGCGCTAGCTGATGCTGTCGCCGGCGCTAGCCTCATTTAGCGTGATAAATGCGTCATTGTGACCGCCGCCGGGCGTACTTGATTCGGTAGCCGCCGATAGCTGGCGGTACTTGGCGCTCGTCAGACACTACCTGGCGCTAGCCCTTGATAAATAAGGGCCTTATTATCTTAACCTACATTGATGAATGTTGTGCTATCTCCAGTAAGGCCTACATAGGTTTACCTTAGAACTGTCACGGACCGGGTGGAGCGGACTTGGATGTGGATCCGCTTTGACTGTGGAACTGATAGCGAGTGTCGTGTCAGGGGAGCGGAGTCTAAGAGGCCACCGGAATTCACCAGACCCCGCCGCAAGGTGCCATGTCAGGGGAGCGGAGTCTAAGAGGCCACCGGAATTCACCAGACCCCGCCGCAAGGCAGGTTGGTCTTGTAGCGGCAAGTGACCCCCAGGTCGCTACCCCCCAACAGCGGCCCAGTTCCACAGTTAGCCGAGGTTCAGCGTGGTGCACAGGGGCAGGCAAAAGACGTAGTGAGTACAGGCAGAGGTCAGGGCTGGCAGCACAGGTTCGTGGTAAAGGTGAGTAGCCAAGGTCGGGGCAGGCAGCAAAGGTTCAGAGTCGGGAACAGGCAGAGGTCGGTACACGGGTGAGCAATCCAAAAGCAACTGATTTACAACTGGCATGGAAAGACCAAGATCCCGCACTGATGGAAAGGAAGTGCCCCTTTAAATAGGGGAAGTGGATGCAGGATTGGATGACCAGACACCAATCAGTGCTGTACAGGCCCTTTAAATCTCAGGAATCTGGTGCGCGATCCCTCTAGTGGACGGGGACGTGCGTGCACCTGGCCATGCAAGGAGGAAGCATGGGGGGAAGGGAGACGGCTGGGAGCAGCCATGGAGGTGAGGGAAGTGCTGTGAGATGGATGACGGCTGGATGCAGCCATGGAGGTAAGTGAAGGGCAGCGAGATGGACGCACAATGCTAGCCCTAACAAGAACTTCCTATGTATATTTAGAGAATGCTAAACACTATGGCATAAATTCCGGTCATGTTACCTCAATTCGATTTTTAACTATGATTTCTCTTAATTTCTTTTTCTCTCTCTAATATGGAGCCTTTCTTCCCGGCTTAGACCTTGGCTTACCCCATGTTTATTCTGGTTCCCATTATGTAGTCATACGTATTTTGCCTGTCTGAATTCTGGATAACAATTTGGTTTACTTACCAATATGACTGATCTTGACAAAGTGTAACATGCAATGATGAATGCTCTGTTATTTCATCGTGGCCTTAACCACAATTTGGCTTATTATTTTGAACCTCTCTTTCCTAGTTTGACCTTGGTTTATCTTATGACACTCTGTAGTTGTGGTTTGCCCATCTGTATTCTGAGTTACAGTCTTGGCTAACTTACCATAAAGGTTTTCTCTTAGCCTGCAATGTTAAATGCCCTATTGTCTCCAGTAGGGTCTATGTAGCATTTACCTGCCATTAAAGATAAACGGCAAACTTTTTGTAACTCTGCAGCCACCCCACCCTATGCCAAGCCCAATTTGGATGTTAAACTAATTAAACAACTCAACTGATCACCACAATCCTCCTCTGATTCCAGTGTGGGGGGGGGGGGGGCAGTGACAATGGACTTGAGTAAACAAACAGTACAGTCACATTGTTGCACTAGATTGGGTGACAGATCTGCCACTTTGTGCATTCTCTCCAAGATGGCTGCGCCCAGGACCTAGGACCCTGGGGGAACAGTGCTAGATCCCAGGTAGGGTAGGGTGTTAATTTTTTTAACCTCTTTTTGCCTGAGCACAAGGGGAGGGACTTCTGCATTATGGACTTCTGCATTAACAGTCCTTAAGAAGATCAAGCATCTCTTAGAGGCCATGGCCCGGGGAACATCACACAAATGATGGTCTTCAGAATTACTAACATCTAGTAATAGACCTCAGGATTCAGGGATTCGACTCTGAAATGACCTGCGCTGCAAAGCTTTCCAGATACTTGATAAACAGTAAATAAGTGTTTTCGCCTATTCCCGAATTGCAACGCACGCCCGTGGATAATTCAATCTGTGTCTTTTTAAAAGTGAATCTATAGCTGCACGCGTGCCCCCCCCTAATTGCCTCGCTACGTATGCACGGCATGAGTATAGGGTGTACTGTAAAATGTAAAATAATTACAGCTGATTTGAATCTTGCGAAATGTGATTGAAATTAAGATGAGTAAATGAAGTCACAGGCGCGTCTCTTCATTTGCATGTCGGAAGAGGGAGAATGTAAACTTAACTTGATCACTTAAGGGCCTGATTATCAGGCAAGCCCTTTTAATGCATACTTTGATTTATAATGTTTTATATGCTGCTGGAGTGTGCAGCTCTTCTTTACATAGGGAAATTATAAGTAAAACCTGTTTTTCTAAATTTTCTATCTTGGTTGGTGGAGATGACATTTAGACATTGCGTGTTTAGACATTTCGGGGTGTTTGCCCCCAAAACATGGTATATTATAATCATAATGTTAATAATTACTATCACATATTGCACTTCTACTCTCACTTACTCATTCCTCACTCACTCGTGCTATCAAAATGCTGTCTCCATCCAACGCCATATTGGGTCGTCCAGACAGTATCATTTGAGTGCTGGGGCTTTACTGTTCTGAAAACGAACACATGTCTGAGCATTTTTCTCCCAGTCCTCAATGGAAAGAGCACTAGAGATTCAAGGCCCATCAAGCTCACTGGATGGGCTAAGATTATACTTTTCCAACCCTAAGGACTTGTATTCTTACAATGCCTGAAGCAGAGAAAACACACATGATTAGAGCACATATACTATAGTCATGAGGTCCCCCATAAGAAGTGTAGAACTAGAAGATCAAGGAACATAACATTATACCCACATGAACAAACATGTTGGTACCCTACCAATAAAGAATGATAAACCCACAACTTAAAAACCGACAAAAGAAATTATACATTTTAATTTACTGAAAGCGAATCTATGGGAGTGTAGCCAATCCCCCCCCTCCCCCCCACACGTAGCTGCAAAAAGAAAATTCATGAGAAATTGAAACAATGGATAATATGAATGGTAACTAAACAGCCCAGAAAACTTCCAAAGAGATAAGAGGTGAATTCCAAGGTACATTAGAGTGAGATCGCACCATCCGTTATTGTCTTTACCAAAGTGGACTTAATCAAAGATGACCGGCTTTTGTCAGTTTCAAGTTATTTCAGTGTCCATTGTGGGTTTTTCTTTTTTAATTGAAGGGTACCAAAAATGTTGTCCACATATGTATCAAATTAAAGTCCTGTCAGGACAGCCAGGGGTCAGTCAATCCAAAGCAGTTGGACAAAGCAAAAACTATATGCATATGGTCAAAATGTAATACTTAATTGAATCCTAGGAACCAATGGTTATCTATATATATATAATGGCAGGGTTTGGGGTGCAATAATAATAGAATAAAATAATATAATGAAACAAAAGATTAAGTAAATATATTTCCAGATTTTTTCCAGACTTTTTTTTTTTTTTTTATAAACATAGCATCTTGATGCCATGACTAAATCCCCAAAAGGTTAAAATTACATAACATTCACCAGCTGGCCTACCAGTAGACTAAATAATATGGCATGACCGACTATTACAAAAATTAATTTCTCAACATACATATCACAGCAACTGTATATAAGTTAAGTAAGTTAAGGAAGGGCACATCTGTTGGCTAGTAAATCCACTGTATTTCTCCATCATGTCCGGGGGCTGAATGGCCATAGGGCAAGCTGGGAGACTTCCCAGTGGGTTGCACTGCTATTTATTCGTCTCACCTGGAGTCTGCACCAGATTTGAGTCTCCTCTGTCGGGGTGCTGGTGCTTCTGACACCCCCTACACGCCTTGCCTCCCCAATCTACCCAGCCCCACTGTTTCCCACAACCAGGACACTCAAGTCCATGTTCTGACGTGCAATGTTATAGCCTCAGCATCATGTCTGAGGGTCATACCTACCCCTGGCAAATGTATGCCACTAAAATACTTAAAGCATCACTAGCTATAGCCACCCATTGCCTGTGATCTGTCCCTGTAGTGCTATAGATTTAGCCATGGAGCACACTTATTGACTTGTGGGGAAGAACACTGGGGAAGGGGCTCAGTGAGGACATCATTGGGTGTCCAATCCAGCCCTGGTCATATCTTTAACAAGATGCCACCAAGTAGGCAACATGACACATACCTTTTCAGTGAAACCCAGTAGTAGTGGCCTGAGCGTACCTTTAGGTATTGGGTCATTTGCTTGGCTGCTGGGTGATGGTATACCCAGTTGGGCAAGAGGAGTTAGAGGAATGAGGGCAGATAGGTCATGGTGATGGGCAGGGAAAAGTGGTGTATTTTGGTGTGCAGATATGCTTTAAACATCCTGGAGTTCTTCTTTAGGTCAGAGTTTGGACATTCTGCTACCATGTTAAAGCCCCAAACCTAAAGGGATATTCCAGGCAAATGATTAAAGTGGACCAACACCCAGGATTTTGACTATCGACGATCGGGGGTGCCCCGCTGTGTGAAACCCCCCCGATCGCCGCAAAAACTCACCTCTCCCCGCTCCCACGTGACCTCGTCCGGCCAATGACAGCGCTCAGAGCCGATCTGGTATGCGCGTCCAAAGCCGCTTGGATGCGCATACCAGAGCGCTGTCATTGGCTGCGTCTCTCGCTTCCCTCTAACAGGGAGCGCGCCTGCGCCAGCCATTCACAAAACGGCCGACGCGGGAGCGCGCCCTGCTAGAGGGAAGCGAGAGACACGGCCGCGTCTCGCGCATGCGCCATTGGATCGCCGGTAAGGTAAGGATTGTGGGCCTCCTGGGGGGTTCCCCGAAATCGGGATGTCCCGCGGGGAGGGATCTGATCGGTCCGGGAATCTTATAGATTCCCGGGCCGATCCCCCCTGGGTGTTGGTCCACTTTAAATTAGCCTGCTTTCTGCTTTTCCTATGCTGGATTTCAGGGCCTGCAACTTTTATCCAACCATTATTCAGCCAGCTTTATATTTATCAATAACTCCCAGCAGGGCCTCCTCAACAGTGCATGTTTCAATGTGAGGGTCCCTTCCGTCAAGTCAAATTATTTGGGGGACCCTAAAAATTAGTCAGCAGAAGGGAGCAAGATCTGTAGAGTTTATCAGGGAATGTAAAGTGCTTCTGCTTAAAAGGTGCTGACCATGACAGCCAGCCCAATGTAACCCTCTGCCTGGAAGGTCTCTTTAAGCCTTTTTCATTGTCCCAAGAGGGGGATATATATCTCTAGCTGTTGAGGATCTGATGTCAGTACACTGCCCCAGACTCCAAGTTCTTGAGCAGACTTATGCATATTTGCATTTATGTGGAAGCCTAGATCCAATTCCAGATGGCAGCCTGTCTTGTGCGAATGCATCCAATCAGATGCCAGGATCCTATTGCAGCAGTCAGCCAGCTTCCGGGACTTCTTGTACAGAGCAACATCTCATCATCACTGTGCTGACGGATATTCTGATATCCTGTATCTTCTTGGTTTCCTGTTAACTGTAGCCATCCAGGTATCCCGATTATTTTTAGTATCCTAAAATGTGTTCTGATCCGGCTACCTTGACCACTCCTTGGATCTGCCCTTTGGATTGACTACACCTGCTCTCTTGTACTGATCACCAGGTTTGATTCTTGTCTTGTTAACTTGTGTTGCTCTTATTGTGACCTACTGACTAAAGCTCAGATCATTACAGCACGGATTGTGCTAATCACCTGATCTAGATCCCAATGCTACTGTGTAACCTAGTAAAGTGTTCTAGCATACTACTTCCTGGACTCATGATCTGGACCTTCCCTGTAGGGCAGCTTGTCTTTACTTATGTATGTGTGGTTGGGGGGGGGGGGGGTCCGGTCAAGAATGAAAGAGTGTTGGATTCAGGGTTTACAGGTAGTGTGTCCAGTTGGTTCTAAAATGTTGGAGGATTCCATCGCCGGAACAGGCACTTGAACCCTGGCCCCTCAGCTTAAAAGTCTTATGCTCTATCAACTGAGCTATCAGTCGGTAGAACATAAGACTTTTAAGCTGAGGGGCTAGGGTTCAAGTCCCTGTTCAGGCGATGGAGTCCTCTAACATTTCTTTTAAGAGCCTGGATAGCTCAGTCGCTAGAGCATAAGACTTTTAAGCTGAGGGGCCAGGGTTCAAGTCCCTGTTCGGGCGATGGAGGCCTCCAACATTCCTGTTGGTTTTGCGATCTGTCCTGGGGCTTCACAGCTCACCTGTGTAATCCACCAATTCACAGGGGACTTCCTTACTTCCTTACTTTTAACCTATACTGTGCATATGGCTGCCACCTGGCCGGTATCTCACCCGCACAACCAGTATTTTTCGTGCTGGGCTGGTACAGTTATTTTATTTTTAACGATTAACATGGCCGGTTTCTCGAACATGGTCAGGGCTCTGGGTGTGACCAAGACCGGAGGTAGGGTCCCAGCCAGTTCATCATTGCAGAGCGCTGGAGCGCTGTATGTGCATTTGACACTACTCCCTCCTTTTCCTTCTCCTCCCTCCTCTCTCCCTGGCCCTGCCGTGATGTCCGCCATGACGTCAGCCATGATGCCAGCCATGCCCCATCCCTGTGTCCTCCCTCACCTCCCTCATCTGTGTGCTCCAAACTTTCTCTTTGCATTGATAGAAGACCACACCCGCATGATCACGCCCCCACATGGCCACGCCCCACATGGGCAGTATGTTTATATTCTGATATCCTGTATCTTCTTGGTTTCCTATTAACTGTAGCCATCCAGGTATCCCGATTATTTTTAGTATCCTAAAATGTGTTCTGATCCGGTTACCTTGACCACTCCTTGGAGTGGTAGGGTCCCGGCCAGTACTGCAATGATGCCAGCCATGCCCCATCCCTGTGCCCTCCCTCACCTCCCTCATCTGTGTGCTCCAAACTTTGCTCTTTGCATTGATAGAAGACCACACCCACATGACCACGCCCCCACATGGCCACGCCCCACGTGGGCAGTATGTTTTGTAGGGAAAGGTGGCAACCCTACCTGTGCATCAGCCTGACATCTGGACATGCCTCTTGGCTGGGTTCTTTTAATCAGATAAATCAGACCCTCACCGCCGTTCTAAAGTAACACATTTCACACAGAATGACAGTAAAAAGACAGCAACTTTCAAAACTCCCTAATGGAAATTTTTGTCTGACACATGCCAAATGGCTCAGTCCGCCCCAGGGGAACATTAGGTGGCATTTGGGTCTCTTCCTGCGCCGCCTGTTGTCGGAGCAGCTTGTGCGAGCGTCAGCCCTTTGCCAGCGTACAACGCCACATCTCCGAAGTCGCTAAGTTAATAACGGCAGCTTGTCTTTCACTTGTCTCTTTTTTAATCCTTCTTCTATTTTCTTCCAAGCGAGCAGTTGTGAAACATGCCAGGTGTTTCTAATAGTGACGCTGATTAGTCAATTATTGCTCCTGTTGTTTATCTCGCCGCAAGATAGAAAGCTCCGTGTGGCATAAGAATAGGATGTGAAGCACTCATGTGAGATGCTCTGCAGACTTGAAGACTTGACTTACCCACCTGGCCTGCTCAGGAAATACACTGTTAAAGGGATATACCATGCTAAATACATCTGTATGGAGCTACTGTACTGCAAGGATTACGTAGACCCTTCACTGACCTGAGCCAACGTCTATTAGTGTCAGGCTGACTGACAGTAAGGAAGCCCCCTGTGGTCTGGGTCAACACAATACCTGGAATGAGAACAGATGAGTAATGCAGAAGCACAATCTGTAGATAAGCCAGGGTCCGAATGTAAGAAGCACAAATACCGATTGTGTAATCAGGCCAAGGGTCAGTATGTGCAGCAGAGGTTCATAGGCCAGGGTAGGGCAGGGACGTATATAGGTTTCACAGGGCCAAAAGTCATATAGATCCCCCTGGAGACCTGGCCCTAGAGTCAAAAAGACTCCAGGGCCAGCGGAAAGCCCACCTCTGGGGCATCCCAATTTAAAAGCGGCCAGACGGAGGTTCCTAAAGGTCAATTCATTCAGCATTGTTTGCCATGCCTTAATATGCACAGCAATCAATGCTGATTGCATGAGAACATGTTCATGCACCATGGGAGTGAGTATGGGAATAATACTTTGGGTAATCATGGGGTTTATACCCACAGGGGCATCCCAAATCAGGCTTAGGTCATCGACAGTGAGGCCCAGTGAGGTTCGATTCTTCTCTGGGTGCTATCGCAGTGTGCAGTCTTGGTGCTCTATCTATCAACTAAGATGTGATCACCTTGTTTCTTCAAGTGCTCTGTGCACAGAGGTCTGGGGTAAAAATACACTGGCATCTTAGTTCCACCCTGCAGAACTTACAGCTCTGGTCCCTGGTACACCCAGCAGACAGCGTGCCAACAATGCATACTGGGGTAGCGCCAGTCCGGTCTAGGTGCTGCTTTCATATGGCTCCCTTCTCCCATGGGCAAGGTAAAGCCATTAGTCCAGGTGTCAGTCCAAGAGAGCAAGCATGGTCAGGACACAGGATTCAGGGAAGTCAGAGTACACAAGGAAACCAGGGTAGTTGGGTTGTAGATCACATGAAACAGGTCACACAGAAATTGCTAAGATCAGGCAGCACTGGCGTGATGTCACCTTTGTCCTTTAAAACATCAGTGTGCAGATGAGAAGTCCTGGAAGCAGGCTGCCTGCTGGAATGGGATCTGTTTAAAAATCAGTGCATGTGAAAAGTCCTGGTAGCAGGCTGCCTGCTGGAATGGGATCTGTTTAAAAATCAGTGCATGTGAAAAGTCCTGGTAGCAGTCTGCCATTGGGAATGTGATTCAGGCTTTTGCATAGATGAGCGCAATGAATTTAGGAACAAGGGGGGGGGGGGGGTACTGACAGTTTGGGTTTGTATGAACTAGAAAACAAGTAAATATTTGGGGGATGAATCAAGATACACATAAGCTTTTACAAAGTAATGGTCAGCTCTACCTGTGCAATACTCTGATCCCAGTTGTGATGGAGAAGCTCACCCGGCACGGCCACGAGCGCTCCCCTCGTATCCAGTTCAACACAGAAAGTCAAAGCCAGCCAGTGTGCAGCATAAAAACATCCACGATTTTATTTTCAAATCATTAAAATCCATCCATGATCAAAGCATCAGCGAGAAAAGGAACATCAAGAATACATGTATAGTCTCCTTGTCTACGCATTTCGGATGTCAGTCCTTACTCATTACATGGCATAAGCTTTTGTTGTGGTAGCATCTGAAAGACTCAAGGGCTGGATGAAAGTCTTCCCCTGGGCATCCCGATTCGGGAAACTCAGTGGTTTGTCAGTATACTTACCCCACATCAGGATCACCTTTTGGCAACTTTCACAGCTCCTGCTCATCTCTTCTCCCCTTCAATTCTGCTTGTTTTAGCTAGAAGTCCCACCTCCATCACCACCTCCATGAGTCATTGCGGCTATGGTGAGTTGCAGAAGACATCATTGCCACATCTATGTAATGACTGATCGCTTGCCGGCTCACATTCACACAGAGATCTCACAAAAGTTTCCCCTCTAAGGTCTCCTTAAACCGGACCTTCACCCTAAATTAGAGCCTAGCGTATATGCTTCCCCCACCCTACAAAAATCATCCTACCTGCATCTACTGCATTATGATGCTTTAAACATCCAAGATGGTGGTCCATGGAGTCTCAGACTGACTGCAGACAGGAAGTGTCTTCTGACTATGCTGCTCTGCATTCTGGGATTGCTGTCCTTTTCTCTGCTTTGTCTGTGCAAAGCACAGCTATAACCCGCCCTTTGCACATTTGTCCCCTATCCTCTCCTCATTATGCAATGCTTATGAGGCAAGATGGCGGCGCCTGTATCCTAAAGTCCTGAGTAAGTGACTAAACATATAATATATTTTATATAATATATTCATGCTGAGGAATAGTTTTTTTAAGGGTTTGGGCTTTTCATTAACTGATGTTGGTCCCGCTGTCTGTTCATCACAACAACAAGCTCAGGGGGGGGGGGGGGGGCATCCAGAATGCTGGAGCCCCCCTCACAGATAACCTCCCAGACCACTTGTAATACTCACCTTCATTACGAGCTAGCCCCAGGAAAGGAGTCCCGTGATTGGCCGCAGGGGCGGTCTCTGTAAGATGGCGGACGATCAGTCATTAGCAATAAATAGGGCTTTACAACTAAAACAGGCAGCATTATCTGGGATTAGAGTGAAGTAGGGGCAGTGAAATTTGGCAATAGGTGCTCTTCATGGGGGGAGAATTCAGCGGATGCTAGTTAAATATTTGGGTTTTGATCCGCTGTAATGCTATATAGGTAAATTTAGATAAAAGCCGAGTGTAGTACTGCTATAACATGCGGCATCTCAAGTTATAGTACAAATCCGGCTAGGTCGGGATTTAGTAGAGCACATACAGTACTTTGTGCTATGGGTCCACTTTCAGTATGGATGAATTGGGTCACAGTGCAGTTGAACATTGACATTAAACCCTTACAACAATCAGATTGCTGAACATAAAATAAATCAATACATTTGTAACTCCTGCCATGATTGATTTTGCCCTCAATGGTGACCTATGGCTGTACCAGTGACCTGCAAAGAGGAAGTGCCACTGGGTTTCCTGATGCTTTGCATTATGGGTTATGTAGGTCAAGTCCAGGCAGCAGAATAGCTGGGAAGCTGGGCAAGGAAGATACCACCTGGTGCTTCAAAATGGCTGCAACCTAGAGAAAATTGGTGAGGCAGCATTTCAGCTTTGAAAGGGTGCACGAGTTTAATGTCCCAATATTACTAAAGGTTCTGTTGTAGAGGAAATGCTGGCAATGAATTCAGAGAAGCAGAAACATTGTGTGTGTTACATGAATTCTTCTTTGTGCCATTCTGTGACCACCAGTTTGTTGCAGCTGCGGGACAACGGGCAGTATGAGCTAATAATCTCTCTCGCTCTCTGGTTTTAAACCTTGTTGCCTATTACTGAATTGGGCATTGTTGCCCTTATTGGCTAATTCTTGACCTTATCATATGGCCAGCCAAAAACCCCAAACCCTTTCTCTTACCTATGGAAAATATGGGTGGGACTGGCATTTTTTTCTTTATAGGGAAACTAAACTTTTATTTATTTATTATTTATTGAATAAAGGGGGGTGGGAGCAGCTCAATCACTATTATTTATACAAAATTATTATTATTATTCAGGGCCTGGGAACTAATTTACCGCCCAGTTTAACCCTCTCATCAACTAAATATCAAGATATCTGTCTGCATTGCATGTCCCAACTTTGGGGACTCAGAATTAAGAGTAGGGACCACACTAAACACAGAGTGCCTTGCCGGGGCAGTGTGGCTTCCACATGTATCTGCAGATATATGCAACCAAATCTCTGTCTTTCCACATAGCTAGACATGTTTGTTACTTGATATTTAGTTGATGAGAGGGTTAAACTGGGCGGTAAATTAGTTCCCAGGCCCTGAATAATAATGTTGATAATTTTGTATAAATAGTGATTGAGCTGCTCCCACCCCCCTTTGTTCGTTCGAAACTAAACTTTATCTAAAACATTTTGATCTGAGATCAATAGATCCAAACTTCATCTCTTAATCTTAGTCCTAGCTTCTTCTCACCCAACATATACTTAAAAAGGGGTTCAACGCCTTGAGAATTTGAATTTTCGCAGTTTTATTGCGAGAGTATGTATGTTTTCATGCAGATTTTGTGGAATAGTTGCACTAAAATGACATGGGATCAGCCATCTTGGATCACATCTGAGAGCTCTGCTTACACATGAACATGAGTGGGGGGGGGGAGAGGGGAGAGCCTTTGATAGTACACAGACACTCTTCAGTGGAGCTTGGAGATTCCTTATGATCAGCCCAACCAGTCAGAGAGAGATTTTAGCTGTAACCACCTTATCATAGTCTCAATCTCAAAAAGAGAGGTAGATATGTGAGACTTTTCTTCGATGACTCCTGAACTTGGTTGAGCAATTGTTATGTTATTTAGTTATATAGGAATAGATTGAGGAACCTACACACCATTGCAGCGAAATGAAATAAAGTTCATGTAGAGAAAGCCAATACTTAGGCTGAACAGTTGAATGTTTTCCAGCCCAGGGTTTCTCGTTGAAACAAGATCATTGACTGAGAAACTTGGCCCACTAAGGCAAGTTTGAAAGCGTTCATTTCTATGAGCAACAGGCGCAATTTGTTCTGCAGAAAGACTGGATGGGTGGTCATTGACATTTGTTCATGACAGCCCTCAAGGTTTACAAGGTTGTCACATTTTACAATGAAAGTTGGATTTAAAAAGGTGTGGATGAACTTGTCAGGCTTATAAAGTAGTTCCTTTTGACTAGGATCCAGTGTAAAACCCACAAATGTGGGAAGATGGCCTTAGTAGCTTGGAGATGCTGATGAATGTTAAGCCAGAATCCTCCACCTAATAGGCTGTGTTGTAACCTGTTGTTTCTTAGTAATAATAAAGTGAAAAGGAGACAGTTTCCCCTTTGAGGAGAACTGCCATGATCTGTCCTGGGCTTATAAAACTGCTTGAAGTCGGGACCCCTGGAGTGGTGCTGAGGAAGCCATCCAAGGATGATGGACAAGGCTCTTTGCTCTGTAGCTTGACCTTTGGCTAGATGAAGAAAAAAAAATATATATAGCCAAGTGGCCTCGCTTGGTCTGAGCACTCAGCACTTATTTATGTCCTCTTCCATAACTAATATCATATTGGTTTTGCCTCTCTCCACTGGATCAAAGGTGCCACAGACCAGGATCACCTTATTTTTACCTGACCCTAATGCCCCAGCACAAAAGAGGCATCCCTCTTAGTATGAATTGCCTTAAAGCGGACCTTCACTCTGAATAAGAGTCTATCTTATATGTTTCCCACACCCTGTACATACAGATACATCTACTGCATGTTATGAGCCTGTAAACATCCAAGATGGCGGCTTATGGAAGCCACCATCTTATCAGGCAGCCTGCAAACAGGAAGTGCCTCCTGACTGTGCTGCTCTGCATTCTGGGACTGCTGACCGTTACCTGACCCCATATCTGCTCTGTCTGAGCAAAGCACAGCTATAACCCGCCCCCCAGAACTTTATCCCACTCTCCTCTCCTCAGTAAGTGTGATGCTTCTGAGTGAAGATGGCGGCGCCCGTATCCTAAATTCCTGAACAGAGTTGCAGCCCAGTGGGGGAAAGAATAATAAGTTAGTGACTAAAAACTTAAAATATATTAATTTTAGATGCTGGGGAACCGTTTTTTAAAGTGGACCAACACCCAGGATTTTCACTATCCTGGGTGTTGGTCCACTTGCCCCGCTGTCTGAAACCCCCCAGAAAGCCCCAAAAACTCACCTGACCCCGCTCCCACGTGAATCACCGCCGACGGACAAGCGAGGTCCGTCGATGGACAAGGTGAGAGTGCCCGCCGCCTCTCGCGCGTCCCTCTTACAGGGAGCTTTCCCGCGCCGGCCATTCACAAACGGCCGGCGCGGGTGCACGCCCTGCTAGAGGGATGCGCGAGAGGCGGCGGCGGCCCGCGCATGCTTCGTTGGAATGAGGAAAAGGTAGGATTTGCGGGCGTCCTGGAGGGTTTCCGATCGGGGTGCCCCGCAGGCAGGAAGTTGATCTATAAGATTCCCGGGCCGATCAGAGATGGGTGTTGGTCCACTTTAAGAGTTTGGGCTTTTCATTAAATCACGCTGAAGGTCCGGTTTAAGCAGTCAGATTGCAAGGACTAGTCTGGCATTATTTTTTAAGACGGGTTCACTTTAAAGTTTTGAATAAAAATATTTAGAATATCTATCTATCTATCTATCTATCTATCTATCTATCTATCTATCTCCTATCTATCTATCTATCTATCTATCTATCTATCTCATATCTATCTATCTATCTATCTATCTCATATCTATCTATCTATCTATCTCATATCTATCTATCTATCTATCTATCTATCTATCTATCTATCTATCTAATATCTATCTATCTATCTATCTATCTATCTATCTATCTATCTCATATCTATCTATCTATCTATCTCATATCTATCTATCTATCTATCTATCTATCTATCTATCTATCTATCTATCTAATATCTATCTATCTATCTATCTATCTATCTATCTATCTCATATCTATCTATCTATCTATCTATCTCATATCTATCTATCTATCTATCTCATATCTATCTATCTATCTATCTATCTATCTATCTATCTATCTAATATCTATCTATCTATCTATCTATCTATCTATCTATCTATCTCATATCTATCTATCTATCTATCTATCTATCTATCTATCTATCTCATATCTATCTATCTATCTATCTATCTATCTATCTATCTATCTATCTATCCATCTATCTCATATCTATCTATCTATCTATCTATCTATCTATCTATCTATCTCATATCTATCTATCTATCTATCTATCTATCTATCTATCTATCTATCTCATATCTATCTATCTATCTCATATCTATCTATCTATCTATCTATCTATCTATCTATCTATCTCATATCTATCTATCTATCTATCTATCTATCTATCTATCTATCTCTAGTTATCAATATTTTTTATTATTGGTTTGATAGTTGTTTTAAGGCTGCTCAGATATATAAACAATAATTCATTTATTCCTCAGTTTCTATGATTATAGATAATATATATACATTTACACACTATGCTAACTAGTATAACCTGAGTTTTGTAGTTCCCCAACTGACACTGAAGTCAGACCCCAATAATGTGAATTAATCTTCAATCACATCGCCCCCTTTTTTGCTTGGCAAGGGTTAATCTCTGACAAAAAAAATCTTCAACAAAAGCGATTGTGCTTATTATGCTGAAAACTTTTTTTTTTCTTAACTGTCACTGAAGCGTCGCTAATTATTACCCCAGTGTAAATGAGGTCACTTCCTATTAAGAGAACAAAATGCTCAGGCTCGCCTTGCCAATTCATACCATCTATTTTTCACACATTCTCAGCCTCTCTGAATTTCCCTTTTAATTTTGATTTAAAAAAAAGAGAAAAATAAAAAAATCTGCTCATTTATATTAGAGAAAAGTATAAACCAAGCGCAGTAATAGTTGGGCATTATGATCCAGATGAGCTTTTGTAATGTGTGGGCTTGTATGAACGCCATGTGTTAGCGCCGGAACAATTAGGCAGCTGAATGCATCTTTAGAACAATCAGATACTTTTATTTTACAGAAGAAGGGACAAAAAAAAAATACTCTCAACAAATGTACCATTGAGGAGGAACCCCGAGCACATGGAAAAAACTTCCTATACTAGATACTGTAGATAGATAGATTTTAAAGACTATATTTTTTTAGGGTATAATTTCCAGTTACTATCTGCCTTATTGATGATAGATAGATAGATAGATAGATAGATAGATAGATAGATAGATAGAGGGGCAGATAGCTAGGCTAGTTTATTTATGGGTTAATATGGGCCCCTATGGGACACATGCAAGAGGCCAATTTATCATTAGCACCTCATAGCGCCACTTGAGCTTCTGAGGAGATACGCTATTAGTGAAGACGGCGCTGTTAGTGTTCGGCACTGTAGGCTACCCGAGGCGCTGTAGGCTTACCCGTTGCGCTGTGTCTTTGTATCATTTGTATTTAACATGTAAATCAACAGTACCAATGCGGGCACTGGTGAAGGGCCAATGGTTCAGGTGGTACCTACAAAGGTGGACAGTTTTCGCGCAATGTTATCCATTTTTTTGACAGGGAAATCTGTAATGCCACATGGGCAGGGTGAGGTGGCGTATGTAATTTATGCTGAGATTGATTTTCCATAATTTTTATTATATAGAAAGTTTTGAAACCCCTCAAGACACTTTTTAAGGTTTTCTCGGGACCAGAGGAAGTGGCCTGACTTATATTCTAAACGTTGAGTATTATTAACAATATGGCATAAGATTAAACCTTTATTCTATCATAACAAAGACATGTACATTAGTAAAGCTGCCTAGTGCACCTTTTATCTAAAGAAGTGGTCCTAGGTGAATGTAAAACTTTGCACTTACAGTAAGTGGAAAATGTGAAAGAGTAAGTGGAAAATTTGAAAAATCAAGTCTTTTAAACTGTATGTTATATGTGTGGGGCCAAGATTCTCCAAAGGGCTGGATCTCCCAAATATGTACAAGCAGTCCTTGGTTGTTGGGGCACAGGCATGGCTGTACACTTCTGAGCTCCGCCTTCACTACTTGGTATTGTGGGATCACGGCCAAACCAAAGACAAGATCAGGCT
Source organism: Gastrophryne carolinensis (assembly GCA_027917425.1). Classification (NCBI taxonomy): domain Eukaryota; kingdom Metazoa; phylum Chordata; class Amphibia; order Anura; family Microhylidae; genus Gastrophryne; species Gastrophryne carolinensis. Next base: position 24,806,775 of record CM051241.1, on the reverse strand, counting down.
GAAGAGAATCACCAGGACTGCTGAGCGGATCATAGGGTGTCCCCTACCTGACCTAGATGAACAATTTAGGGAAAGGATCCGCTCAAAGGCAAAGAGAATAGTAGGCGACCCCACACATCCAGGCAACCCCTTCTTCAATCTCCTACCATCTGGACGAAGGTACCGGGCTATCTCGACCAGAACCTCTCGGTATAAAAACAGTTTCTTCCCACTAGCTGTTAAAGCACTGAACAACCACCTCTAAGATTCCTGGAAAACTTCTGATCCCCAGTCATTTTAAGGAACATTGCATGTACATAATTCCACTGTAAATATGTAAAACTAGCGAATGTTTATACTCCCATTGATGTATATAGTATTTGTGTGTTGCTATTGTTGATATATATGTATGTATGTCTAGCGTTTGTTTAAGCTCTATGGAGAACCCCCCTTCCAAAAAGTATTCCTTGTTGTATTCTGTACATACTTGGCGACCAATAAAGTATTCATATTCGTATTCGTAATTCCACATGGGTTTATTGGGGTGTGGCATGGAATCTGATCTAAGTGGGCCATTGCATATAAAGGCTTAGCTTTATTTCACAATCCTAATTATACAATGTTTCTGAACTACTTAGAACAGTTTCTTTGGGTCTTCCAGTACCTCAGGAAGCAACCCTAGGTTGCTCCAAAATGTTAGTAGCATTTGAGTACAGGCAAATACTGTTGAAACTAGAGCTTGTCTTCGGAAAATCAGGTAAGTGTTCCAGGACTCTGAGAGATATATAAATATTTCATCCTGATGGGGTTTCCTTTGTGCTTCTGTTATTCTTCTGAAAAGGAAGATGCGGAAAGATTTAAGGAATATTGTAGCAAACAAAGGGTAATTGTTGGAGCCCAGATGTTGCTTATGCACAACAAGCAGGTTACAACGTTCCCACAGTGCTGATGAGCCCAATCAGTGCAATGATTAAAAATTGATTTTGTCCCTGTAATTACAGTATGTAAACTACTTAGCTTGGATTGCAAAGGAAGTGATTTTCTAATTACGTATATACTCTGGTGTCTAATGATTGGTTTTTTGAAGTAATGAAGAGAGAGGCCTAACGACTCCTTGGTGCTCTGTTGTTTAAGAAAGACCATCTTTAGAGTAAGCAGACAGCAGACAAAGACTTTTCCAATTGAATTCTCAACACTGTTAATGTGCGCAAGGAGGTGCTTATTAAAGAGACAGAAGGAGCAAGGACCCTGCGTGTTTAACTCTGCTGCTGTTTATGGGCGTGTGTATATTAAATTAATCTAAAATAAAAAATATTAACGATTACTTTAATAATGCCAGCTATAGTTCAAATGCTACCTCTGGTGTTGGAAATATTAGAAAATACTTTAAGGGACCCTATGCTAACCAGCCCAACCCAACTACTGTCTACACTAAACTTAATGCATAATGGTACCATCGTACCAAAAGTAACCTGGACTCTAGCCTCCCGAACCAGCTATACTCCATTTTCACCAAATCTAACTAATACATGGAACCCTAGCACCTAGCCTAACTCTCTAACCAGTCCTTAGACATAACTCAACTATTAATACTGTCCTTAAACCAGACAAATAGCCTGGCATGGTTGGAAAAGAAAACTCCCCAAAATTCCCTTGCCCAATCTGCATGCATGATACTGAATCATTGTTGGCACTTACATTTGCTCCTGCGCCCACTCAGCTAAAACACCGCCTCACCGCCTCTCCTGGCAGCGGATATTTTGGAACTTCCTTTCCCAGCATCCCAGCCATTCTGCTGTCTGGATTCTTGACATGAATCCTAACAGACAATTCACAGTAACAGGAAACCCAGTAACACTTCCTGTTTGCAGGTGGTCTGCAGCTCCAGGAGGTGCCATTTTGTTTTTAAAATTGGCCACATCAGGAAAATTTTTATGTGAAGCAATATAAATAGCCCTGGGGAGGGATGTGAGCATGGTTTGTTGTAAGGATGTTGGTTGTATTAAATCAAATCTTGAACCCTAACACCCAAACTCACCTGGACCCCAGCTTAACTCTAACCAGACCTTATCCAACCCAACTCTACAGCATGTATACCAAACAAAAGACATAAATGTAATCATAAATTATAAATGAAAGATGAACCCTAGCACCCTACCCCGCTCAACCTAACCTGGATCCTAGCCTAAGTACTAGGGTCAAGACCTAACCAGACTTGGCACTTTATAATTTCAATGAACCAAACCTAATTCATGAATGGAACCTTAGCACCCAAGCTAACCTGGATACAAGCCTGGACACAAGCCTAATTCCCTTACTAACCCTTGTACCAAGCCCAACTCCTGGCGTAACTACCTAACCAGCTTTTACACTCAAACTAACCTTCTATACTGTCCGTATATTACATTAAACCTCATAAATCGAGCCCAATCACCCAACCTATCCTTGGCCCTAGCACTATGATTTAGGTGGGACTCCAGGGCTGACCCACCTCAATGTCCATACTAATTTAGGCTGCACACCACTTCTTAATAAAATTCAAATGTTTATTTATCAATAAATTTCTATACACTGATCATACATAAGACAAAACAACACATAACATAATAAAATACATATATTTAAAAAACCCCAAGTGGGGAGGAACCGTCAGGGCTAATTTTGCAGAACACTCAATTTCAGTGTTCCCCTCCTTATTCAATTTACATTTACATATTAATATAAAAAAGGCTCTCACAATATAACCATATATATACCGACGCTCATGTCACGAACTATAAAGTGCTTGTGCAATCCTACTGAATTAATGATAGTTAATCAGTGCTACTGAGCAGTACTGCTATATACAAACAATAAATTAGTGCAAAATTAAGAATTAAAGTGCTAAAAGTGCCAAGTGCCTAAGTGCTTCCATGCAAAACTATTCAAACTAATATAGTGCCTATTCATAACATTGAGCGTCAAAAAATACATGCCATAATGAGCCAAATCATCAAATAAATTGTCTACCTATGGATGAATCACCCTATTGTCCTACCCACTTACCTTCTCGCCGACGCGCTGGGTCAGCCCTGGAGTCCCACCTAAATCATAGTGCTGTATGAAGGTTGTTTCCACAGGCTAGCACCCAGTTGTATTGGAAGAGCGGTGCATACCCTATAAAGTTTGGTATCCTTGGCCCTAGCCAACATTAACTCCCTAAACAGCACTTGCACCTAACTCAACTCTTATTACTGCTTATACATCAGCATTAGGTAATCAGCATAAATCAATGAGCTTTCCGGCAACTTTTCTCCTCTTCTGCCTTACTGGCTCTTTGAATATTGTTGGCTGAAAGAATAATTCTTAAAGCAGATCTAAACTCATATAATCTGCAACTGCCTTCAGGGTGCCTATGGGAATATCTAAAGAAATGTTTGAAATGAGGAAATATTTATCAGCCCCTTTCTGTTCCTTCAGTATCCCTCTTGTCTGTTGGTGGGTAAAGAGGTTTGGCAGGCATAGGTGCACTGTTCAGTTCAAGTTTCCTCACTATAAACATGTAGGCAATCCACGGATCTGCCACACACACATACAGCAATGTGAGCATGCATATGTATGAGTTTTCATTCCGTTGTTCTGGCATTTTTTGGGAGAATTTGAAATACAATGGCATCGGAAATCACTAAGGGTTGCTATAGGTCAGGGTAGGCTCACTTTAAACCTAACTCCTAAATTACTGTACAGTGTGCCTAAACATATCACCCAGTTCCTAACCTAGAGCCTATTTTATGAAGAGTCAGCACCACATAGCTCCAAGTTTTCTGCCTCAGCGGCATTCAGTGTGCGATTCAAGTAACAAAAAACAGGTTGCGCCAATGCGGCTGCCAGCTAACGTGTTATCTAACATTAGCACTAGAGATGAGCGAACTTCTTGAAAGTTCGATTCGGGCGATTCGCCGAATTTCCCCAAGAAATTTGGGTTCGCCCGAATCGAACTTTCACGAATCGCTCATCTGAAAAAAAAAATGCCGGCATGGTGGGAGCGGGCAGGCCGGCTACGCCTGTCAGCGGGCCGGTGGCGGCCCGCTGACAGCGTAGCCGGCCTGCCCGCTCCCACCATGCCGGCATTTTTTTAAAAAGCTAACACTTACCTGCATGGTCGGAGCGTGGAGGCCGGCGCCGCTCTCAGGCGCCCTCTGATGACGCGCCCTCTTATGACGCGTCCTCTGATGACAGCTGAGAGCGGCGCCGGAGCATGGAGGCCGGCGCCGCTCTCAGCTGTCATCAGAGGACGCGTCATCAGAGGGCGCCTGAGAGCGGCGCCGGCCTCCACGCTCCGACCATGCAGGTAAGTGTTTGGTTTTTAAACAAATGCCGGCATGGTGGGAGCGGGCAGGCCGGCTGAGCTGTCAGCGGGCCGGCTTCCGCCGCCCGCTGACAGCGTAGCCGGCCTGCCCGCTCCCACCATGCCGGCATTTTTTTTTTTTATTTCAGGGAAAATTCGATCGGCACGAACCAAAAAAAATTCGGATTCGTGCCTAATCGAATTTTCCCTGAAATTCGGAGCGAATTCCGGTTCGTCCGAACCGGTTCGCTCATCCCTAATTAGCACCAAAAGGTTGCAGTGCTGGGCACTCTGGTTGAAGCAAAGCGAGTTGAAACCTGGAGCTGTAGCTCAAAATCCCATAGAACTCAATGGGCAGAACGGGATTGAAGTGTTTTATGCTTATAATTAATATTAAACACAAAACACAATATTAAACACATTCATTTGTTACAAATATGTAACTTGGACAACATTAACTAAAATGCAGCCTAAACGCACTGTAAAGTTTCTCCTCTGTGTCCGCAGCAGTGATTTTTAGTAACAGTAATGATGTAACGCTGACCAGCGCTGGAAAAATGCAGCGTCAATCTTTACAAGAAAGAAAAAAATCATAAATGCAAAGATGCTAAATGGCGCTCATCATAAATCAGGCCCATAATTGCTGAGCCTAACATTGAAAGGCAGCTTATAATCCTTCCTGACCATATTGCATACCCGTCCCTAACCCCTAAGCATACCTTCAATCTTTCACAAGTTATTTCTCGGGTAGAATGTATAAATACTGAAGATCGGTAAATTTCCTGTGACCAAAATACAGTACAAAAATAAACCAATCCAGTTCAGGAAGAGTTGCGTTGTCGTTTTCAAGAGCAAACCTGATGGTTTATGTGTTGTGGGAGGCTGACCTTGATAAATGAGTGTTATTGTTAGGTGACTTTATAACAATTACTCATTCTAAAACCATATCCAGATGTTGCTCTGCATTGCGCGCTGTTAGGTGACACTTGAACATGCATGGAGAGCTGTACATTGAGCTGGCTTGCTGCTCATGCCCAAACCTCTAGTTCCACGGCCCTTGACCGCAAGACCCCTATTGAGCTAAGCTATAGCAGGATACGGACCCCTGGCATTCCAGTGCCACGGCACTTAACCGTGGATTTATTCAAACGTTGATTTGAAAATTTAGTGAGTGATCTGAGACCCATAAAGCAGGTAGCGTGCTGTCATAATTAGGGGATTGAGTTATTTAACACGGTACTGCAAGATGCGGCAAATTAGCCTGACTGGGCACAAAGTACCCATCTGGGTATTCCTTATCGAGTGATCGGATAAGGAATCCAAAGTAAATGAGTCTACAGCCCTGCAAAGCTCTGTTCATCTACCAAACAAATATATATATCTATTTATATATTTATCAAAGGGAAAGTTACAATAATATCTATCTAGATTAATATATATATATATATATATATATATATATATATATATTTATTTATATATAACTGTACTGCCACTAAGGGCCTCATTTATGATGTGCACCTTTTAGCATCATATATGTGGCTATAGCGCCAGATTCAGAGCACCGGCATTCCCGTCTTATCTGGCGCTGTGCTGTGCCACTAGCAGTCGCTGCGCCAAACGCTACTAATTACTGTAGCTTTGATTGTTAGGTATTGGCTGGCTTATGTCATTATCTGTTGGACCCACCAGCCGATTAGCCCAGTGCCAGTGAGTGCCACTTTGTACTGCAGTTTTTCTACCACTCAACATTATATTGAAACATTTTTTTCTTCTTTGAAATCTTTGGTGCTGTATTTTTCTGCCGCTGGTCGGCGTTTCCAGTTTACAGTACATTTAAGCTGCATTTTAGTTGTTGGTGTCCTAATTACACATTGTTAAAGTGGACCAACACCCAGGATTTTGACTATCCTGGGTGTTGGTCCACTTAGGTGGGGCACCCCGATCGGGGGTGCCCCGCTGTCTGAAACCCCCCCGATCGCCGCAAAAACTCACCTCTCCCCGCTCCCACGTGACCTCGTCCGGCCAATGACAGCGCTCAGAGCAGCTCTGGTATGCGCGTCCAAAGCCGCTTGGACGCGCATACCAGAGCGCTGTCATTGGCTGCGTCTCTCGCTTCCCTCTAACAGGGAGCGCTCCTGCGCCGGCCATTCACAAAACGGCCGTCGCGGGAGCGCGCCCTGCTAGAAGGAAGCGAGAGACGCGGCCGCGTCTCGCGCATGCGCCGTTGGATCGCCGGTAAGGTGAGGATTGTGGGCCTCCTGGGGGGTTCCTCCCCGCGGGACATCGCGATTTCGGATGCCCCGCGGGGAGGGATCTGATCGGTCCGGGAATCTTATAGATTTCCGGGCCGATCCCCCCTGGGTGTTGGTCCACTTTAAGCAAAACAACCCATAAAAATCAATTTTAATAACCCCCCAAAAAATACACTTGTGACATCTAGGTCCTGTGTTTCAATTATTGGCAAGTCCCATTGCAAGTTCTATACAAAATAATTGTGTTTAATATTAATAATAAGCATTAAACACTTCAATCCAGTTTCGCCCAGTGTTGGCTCTTGGGCCACAGCGCTAGGTTTCATCTGGCACTGCTTCAATCACAGTGCTGCATCCTTTTCAGCGCTAGTGTTAAAGCGGGCCAACATCCTCCGTAGCGAGGGTGTTGGTTGCAGCTTATCCTGCTACTAACCGACATGCTAAGGGGGGGGGCATTCAGAATGCTGGTGCCCCCCACACATAACCCCCCTGAGCACCCGTAATCCTTACCTATACCCGTCTCCAGCGGCAAGAATCGAGCAGCATGATTGGATGCCTGGTGGTCACATGGGCGGGGGGTGTCCAATCGTAGTGCCCAATTCGGCCAATTGTGGAGCTCGATCCCGTTGCTGGAGCGAGGTAAGCTTGAGGATTATGGGTGTTTAGGGAGTTCCACTGTCCTGGTTGCCCCCTCCAACCTGTCAGTTATAAGCAGTGGCAGAACCCTCTCCGCAGATGGTGTTAGTCTGCCTTAAATAAGATGCTAGGCAGTGGACGGATCACTGTTAGCATTTTTTAGTTGTTAGTGCCACTCAGTGCCACTGAGCTCCCAAACTAGGTACATTTGCAACTAGTTTTATATTTTATGATCATTGAAATATTGATATGTATATATACAAACTACAGCTAAATGTGACCAGGCCCTGGTGCAGAAATTATATGGAGCCCCATCATGACACATAGAGTATCCATTTTCCTGTTATAAACCGGACCTTCACCGTGATTATTTGAAAAGCCCAAACCCTTAAAAAACCCCAGCATCTAAAATTAATATATTTTAAGTTTTTAGTCACTAACTTATTATTCTTTCCCCCACTGGGCTGCAACTCTGTTCAGGACTTTAGGATACGGGCGCCGCCATCTTGACTCAGAAGCATCACACTTACTGAGGAGAGGAGAGTGGGATAAAATACAGGGGAGCGGGTTATAGCTGTGCTTTGCTCAGACAGAGCAGAGCTGGGGTCAGAAAAAGGCCAGCAGTCCCAGAATGCAGAGCAGCACAGTCAAAAGGCACTTCCTGTTTGCAGGCTGCCTGATGTTCCATAAGCCGCCATCTTGGATGTTTAAAGTCTCATAACATGCAGTAGATGCAGGTAGGATGATTTTTAATGTGGCCAATCTGTATGTACAGGGTGTGGGAAACATATAAGAGAGACTCTTATTCAGAGTGAAGCACTGCTTTAAGTTAAATTATTACATGTTGATTACTAAGGACTGAAAAAGCATAGACAGACAGCACTTCCTTTCTGTGCATTATGCAATTTCAGCACAAATCAGATAAATAAATGTAAAGCAAAGTCAACGATTGGAACCCCCAGATCTCAGTCACTCGCTACCTCTGCACTCCCTGAAGTTACGCCCCTGACAAACTAGGAAAATATATGAAATATATATGAATATATGAAAAAAGTTACATCCCTATTGTCAGGATCTGGGGTGCTAACAGCAATGACTCTGGAAACAGTCTAAATAAAAAGCAGTTTATTGAACTCTGAATCTCTTATATTCAGAGTATAATGCAGGGTACAATGCAGTACAGTCAGCGGTTTCCTCACCAGCTTTAGCAATGTCCAGTGTCTGATAGGTACAGAGTATTGCAAGTCCTCGATATCACAGGTCCTCATACAAGCCCAGGCTGCTAATCCACAGGTTCTAAAAAACATAATACATAAAGTCCTTAGGATGCAGTTCAGACCTGTAGGTTTTGGGAGCAGCAAGGCACGGGCTCCTTATCCCAGTCTCTCCTTCTCCACACTGGAAGCCTCAGCAGCTCCTTTTATTAGTCTTCCTTCCTTCAATTAATCTAATCTCCTGAAAAGACCTGGGAGTAGGGGAAAAACCCATATAGGATTGGGGAGGTGGACTGGAGCTCCGGCATGGATCGTGCCTGGCTGAAAAAAACAACCAAGTGTGTGTGTGTGTGTGTGTGTGTGTGTGTGTGTGTGTGTGTGTGTGTGTGTTTGTGTGTGTATATATATATAATTGAAAATTATATATACAAATTAAGTTATATATAGATTACCTACCTACTGTAGCTAGTTTCTGTTTAGCAGTGAGAGGTTCTGGGACTTTTCACTCTTACTTTCTCCGGGATCTGCATACAGTAGGATTGTTCTAGGGGTGATTTCTTCAGGTGCAGATTAATTTTAAAATGTGTGGAAATAAAATTGAAAGTAAATTAAGTACCTCATTAAAAATAATCTACCTGTCACCTGCAGAATGAACCCACATGGCACATGTAGTGACGGGACATAGAATAATCGAATGAAGCCTCATATCACAACTCTGTCCCTCTAACAGGAACCAAATTACCTACATGTTTCTAATCTGTGTGGGCTTTACCACTCACAACCAATCAGAACGTTGGCTCTTTTATTGATAGACAAGATATTCTTTGCTATTCTCCAGCAAAGACCAGCACATATGGCTACAGGGGAAAACGTGTAGTGTAGATGCATTTTCAGTTCGGTGGCTGTGTGTCACGGACCGGGTGGAGCGGACTCGGGTGTGGATCCGCTTTAACTGTGGGACCGATGGCGGGTACCGTGTCAGGGGAGCGGAGTCTAAGGAGCCACCAGTATTCACCAGAGCCCACCGCAAGGCAGGGTGTTCTTGTGCGGCGAGTGACCCACAGGTCGCTACCCCCCAACAGCCGAGGTTCAGCGAGGTACACAAGTGGCAGGCAAAAGGCGTAGTAAGTACAGACAGAGATCGGGGCTGGCAGCACAAGTTCGCAGTAAAGGTGAGTAGCCGAGGTCGGGGCAGGCAGCAAAGGTTCAGAGTCGGGGACAGGCAGAGGTCGGTACACGGGTGAGCAATCCAAGAATGTCTGACTTTCAACAAGCATGGAGAGACCAACATCCGGCACTGAAAGAAGGAAGTGCCTCTTTAAATTGGAGAAGTGGATGCAGGATTGGATGACCAGGCACCAATCAGTGCTGTACAGGCCCTTTAAATCTCAGGAATCTAGTGCGCTCGCCCTCTAGTGGACGGAGACGTGCGCGCACCTGAGCATGTGAGAAGGAAGCATTGGGGGAAGGGAGACAGCTGGGAACAGCCATGAGGGAAGTGCTGCAAAATGGATGACGGCTGGATGCAGCCATGGAGGTAAGCGAAGTGCTGCTAGATGGGCGTGCAGCGCTCGCCCTAACACTGTGCTTGACAGGCCACTTATCCTGATCAGCATTACGTCGAAAACATTGTTATCTGTCTTTCTTTATATATTTTGTTTTCTTTTTTTTATTCCATATATTTTAACACTCTCCTTTCCTTGCATCTCTGTCCTCGCCTATCGTCTTCTTTTTTATTAATTCACACACTCTTTCTTTCATTTCCTTCATCGTCTGGTCCACATGGATCGACACTTCTCGAAAGCAATTTACCAATCAGAGGAAAAAGCCAAATAATCTTTGGCATATAAATAGCAGTTTTGACTGGCTGCCGCTGGATGCTAAGGAACGATGGATGTTTTATGAATCTTTTATAAGTCAATTAAAATAGCTTCAAGAACTGGTTAGGCTCAATGAAGAATGAAATTCCTGTCTTGTCCACTCAAAAAAGGCTGGAGGAGATCACTCTGTGGTGTTGCATGAATGTGTATCCTAGAGAGGGGGTTATCTTGGGGGGGACATAGGCTAATTTAAGCACTTTGTTTGGGCCAGCTGGGCTGATGCTTCTAACACCCCTATTCAATTCCTGCCTCTCTACTCTCCCATTCAGCCCCCTGCCAATGGCCAATGATGTTTTAACCCAGTGATATAGCCTCTACATCATGGGAGTTAGGGGTCACATCTGTCTCTAAAATACTAAAGCTTAAGTACTGTTGATTAAACAGTGGCAGGTGTAATCCTGGGATGTTTTTTGGTCCCAGTCCGCTATTGACGTGTCACTCTGCTAACTGACTCATATTATGTTCCCAGCCAAGGTCAGGTTTCAGTTCAAGAATGATGTTGAGTTCTTTTAATTTACAAAATATGGGTTATTCCAGAATGTACATAATGTGCATCATGTTATACATATATGGACCAAGCTCATGATAATTGGGAAATACGTAATGAGTAGAATCTTCATTACTAGGCCAAGATCACATGAGCATTATCTCACAATAGGTAGAGGAAGCAACAGTTATTATTATCTATAGAGGTGTAGTGGATGCTGGGAACCATCTGTAGGTTTAGTAAGTGAGTTTATAATGCCAAGTGGTTGGCAGATCTATACTAGTAAAGCAAAAACATATAGAGGGTTGAACTGATTTACCATCTAGACTTCTTCTGCCTTCAGTCTCGGGTGGCATGCTCAGTCTAGGATGGGCCGATTTCTATAAGGAGATGCTAATATAGAACCCACACCATTATCATATATTTGTCTAATACCTGGTTGGTCTTACTGTTACATTGTGTGAAAATCACAAAAAAATTACCAAAATTGCCAATCAGTAAATGAATGTACCAATATCTTTTTTTATTGTTCTAAATACATCTTGCAGTCATCAGCATTAATGTGTATCTCATCTTTTTTTTTTTGTAGAACCAGTTGAAGTGCTCCATATGACTGTTGGCATATATAAAAGCCAATATCAGCCGCAGAACTCCGGGTAAGAGTTAATTTGCTCCTTTGGTACACTGACTTCACTTTTTCTTGGTGTTGGTCATTCCTTGCTTGGTATGTTCTGCTTTAGGAATATAATTAAAATATGGGATTAGAAAAGTAAAATACAGTTCTCATAAATTAACAGATTAGGGTCAATTCAGTGCCGCAAGAGAGAATTTCCCTTCCTGTGCAGAATCATTCTCGCATGAGGAAAACTCTCTTATGTGGAATTCTCTAGAATGATTCAGTGGACACATGTAAAACAACCTCACTCCTGCGATAGCGTTGGAGAAAGCCATAGGGTAATCATCCATAGGGAAATATTCGCATGAGAGTCGCATCAGTGGGAATCAAGTATGTTGTCGCTTAGTTTTTTTTTCACTGTAAATTACATGCTGACTTTTGCGAGGGGCTGGTAACCTTTAGGGACTTTTTTCAATTTTCAATATACCTCTAAATATTAGAGAAGAAAAAAAGTGTGGGCCCCCTCCTCTAAAGCTTACCAGTGCAGAGGTGCTGGTAATACAGGGCTCAAGGCTAAAACTGCTGGCCCCTGGCCCTAGTAGTCACCTGGCCCATGCCCTACAGCACAGGTCCAGTGGCCACACACCCTGGCCATTGGGGGTACCGCTAATGTGGATGGGGGTTAAGTAAACCACACAACGGGATGTTGATTAGGGGGCTTACCGACCCCTGACTTTTAAATGGTTTAGACTGGGGCACCGGGGATGCGGAAGAGACCAGTGTTCATTCGTATGAGCCCAGTGTTCCTCCAGGGATGCCAGCAACTAAAGCATAACAAAGGGCATAGAGGCTGGTTGATTGACAGGGAAGGGAGGCACAATTTTTGATTTTTAATATTTATTGGTAACAAAACAAACCCCAAAACATAGCCAACATTTCATTTTCATACAAAAAAACTTCCTGGCATTTGCGGATATAAAAGGGCTAAAAAGACCACACAAAATTCTCTCTCAAAAACACCCCCTGAATCACCCGAGTTTCACTTTTTGAGACTTTTTCATTAGAAGATTTCTTCTCAAATTTCTAGAATTGGCATGCCCCACTGCTGCACTTCATGAATTGGAATGCCCCGCTGTGTGAAACACCCAGAATGCAGCTTTTCACTCCCTCTTCCTTGTTTCATTGGCACATGCACAGGCTCTCCTCCAATGAGAGCTGTCTACTGTGACTATGTTATACGACAGGCATCTCTCATTGACTAGAATGGGGAACGTGCACTGTCACTTCCATGGCATCCCCGGTGGCATCTGCGCTCCCGTCCCAGCCTATCTGAATGGCTGGGAATGCAGGGGGTGCGGCAGCGTGCAATCATTTGCAGTCGTTTGCAGAATGACATAGTCACAGCAGTTGGCCCTCATTGGACAACACACACACGTACCATTGTTTGCTTTAGAACAGTAGTCCTCAAACTTCCTCCTCAAGGGCCGAGACAGGCCAGGTTTTGCAGCTCTCTATGCTGATGCACAGATGTAATAATTAGGGCTATAGCTCTGTCTGAGCACCAGTTAATTCACCTGTGGAGTAGTGTGGAGAGCTGCAAAACCTGGCCTGTCTCGGCCCTTGAGGAGGAAGTTTGAGGACTACTGCTTTAGAAGCTCTTCCAAAGACTGGCCTTTGGGCAGAATGTGCCAACAGGTGCTTTCAATCCATATATACCTTCTAGATGAATAGTTTTCATTTTCAACTTTCCACTGTTCCACACTGAAGAGTTATGGGATGTGCAAGGCCTGCTCTCCCTTATGAGGCCACTGGACTATCTGTAATTTGTTGAGGACTTTACGGCTTTCTCAAAATGACTTCAAAAACATCTTCAAGAAATCTTCAAGGGCCTCTCTGTCTGGTGCCCGGGCTGGTTGGCTCAAGGAGGGGCACAGTCTTTTTTTTTTTTTAATTGTAGGTACAGCTGAATTCCTTTTTTACTTTTTATCATGGCTAGAAATTCTGGGTTACATCATTGGGACTAGAAGAACCCTATATTTTGTGAAGGTCATCACTTTTGTTCCTGAGGATACCAATGAACTTCCGTTCTCCAATGCTTTTTAAACAATGAGCTTATGGGAAATGAAAAGAACATATATAAGTCCAAATTCCACCAAAACCCTGCCCTAAACCTGCACTTACCCATACGATTCTAACTGGGGCAATTTATGCATTTTTCTCTTTATATAGTAATGATATTACTGACAGATTAATCTTGTCTCTTCCACAGAATGAATGTCTTAACATCTAGCTGAGAAGAACAGATTATCTGAATGTTTGACTCTACAGATGCATAGTGTGCGGTAAGCCAAAGTGCCCTGTATTTCTATTACATGTGGATCATTACTTTAGTAGATTGTTTTAACTCATAGGACTGATTGACTAAAGGAGAAAATACGTTTGACATGTCTATATTTTTCTGTCCCATTTTCTTTTGGTTACAATTTTCTTCCAGCCTTGTGCTTTCAGGGGCCAAAAGCCTAAAACACATGATGGCAAAGACAATGGATGTATAAATATTATAGTATTAAAAGCTATACCCAAGCATTGAAAATAGCTTGGAATAGCAAAGAAACATAAAAAGAAACAATCTCTCTCCTTATGCATTACAATGTAATTTGCATGACTCTATCTGCGTATTAAGAGTGATTGATAGTTATGTTAGTCTTGGTTAATATGCGCCATGTAAATACTCCCTGTTTTTAGAAAGTGATCATTTCCTTTTATCTTTGAATAAGGGGCATTTAAGTCTTCTTTTCCCACAATATTAGTGGCTTGCTACTCCCATTTGGGTGGAGTAACTGCACCATTTCCAGGTGTCTCTGGCCACTTGTATCTTACCTATGTTAGTCAGTGGTGTTATGTTATGTGGTTCTGATAAAATTCTGCATTAGCGTCTATTGGGGGGGGGGGATAGACTAAGAGGCCGATTCATTAATAGCGGCAGGTAGCGACAGTTGAGAGACTGTAGCAGTATTTTCAGAGCGCCCGCTAGTAGTCGCTGTGCTTGGCCATTGTTCGGTTGTTGATAGCGACTGAGTCGGTGTGCAGTAATGTTGAATACGGGGTGACGAGTCGCTATTTGACAGGTTCCGCGATGTATGGGTGCGCATGATAGCGACTGGTCAGAGCGACCGGCTCCCACCACATTCATCAAAACATCACGCTCAAAAAATTCTCGCGCTGTGAAATGCATGTTTAAACCCCAGAGCGCTGGCGGCGATGTGTTAAAAGTAGTTTTTTACCCCCAAACCACCATATTTTTGGAAACCAAAAAAAAAAAAATTTGAAAGAATTTAGTAATATGAATACAATAATATCAGACCTGTAATATCAATTCTGCACAATTTTTTTTTTTTTTTTTTTTTTTTAACCTTAAAAAAATTAACTAACATGGCAGAAGTGGTCACAGAATTTTTCACATTTAAAAAAAAAAAAAAAAAAAAACATTAATAACAATTAATTATGAATATTTAAAGATTGAGCGCCAGGTAGCGAGAGGTCATACCTGTCGCTGTTCAAGGTCGGACGCTGGCGCTGTGGGCTGAGGCTGGAATAATGATGAATGAGTGGCTATATGGCGCTATCTCAGTCGCTAAGCAGGATCGGCTTGATAAATGTGTGATTGTGGTGGGGAGCCGGCGTTCTCGTGGCGGTGCCCGTCATTACCGGTCGCTCACCAGTCGCTACCTGACGCTATTCCTTCATAAATAAGGGCCTAAGATATTTGGTAAAGTTTGGACAAATGTGACCTCCTGGAATTACCTGGTAGCTGCTGATTTGTTCTTTTGGAAAAGGTCACTATTTCCCACTTCCAGCATTATTGGGGACTTGCCAAACTAGACCAGATGAGCCACATCCAGATCATATTTCCACACAGCCAAGATTCAGAGCCCATCACGATTCAGACCTACAGGCTCTTCATCAATGAAATGAACCCTTCCATTCTTACCCCTTAAATCAGATTTGGGTCTGTGCAAATAGCACTTTCCTCCCAGAAGCCGCTTCTGCTATACTAGGCTCCATATATGATTGTGGGCCTATTCAGCACCCAAAAATATAACAGCCATTTGCTGCTAGCTGCTTGACTCAATGGTTGTCACCAACAATTCCCTGTGGCCACACTGGACACACATACAGAACTGGTTTCCAGTAGGAAAAAGGACTCCTTCTCTTGATACTGTACTGTACATGTATTTATCCTACAGTATGTATTAAGCTGAAGAAGATCCTAAGTCATTACTAAAGTGTCACCAATAGTTATGTGGCATCAAATCCACAGTAGACACATTTAAAGGACACAGTTCCCAGTAGGGAAAATAATACCTTCCATGAACCAGGGAAGTAATTTGTATTTCATTTCTGAATTTTCACTATTTGACAAGTGCATATATTAATATAATGGAGTCGGAGTCGGAGTCGAGGAGTCGGAGGAAATTTTGGGTACCTGGAGTCGGTGCAAACAATGCACCGACTCCTACTAAATTTTGATTTAGCAAGTTTAAATGTCCCAATTCACAAAAAGTTATAACTAATGACTTCTCTATTGTAAGAATAAAGACAATGCATGCAGTGCCTCACGTAACCGCAAAACGAACATGTTAAGTGACCGTGAAGAAGCGTGCTTTTCATGTGCTTCACTATATGGCACGCAACGCACAATTAGAAGCGGCAATACTTATACTTTGCATAGTGTTGTGTTCTGCTGTTACAGGGAACCCATGGGTAACCTAGCCTCTCCCTGATAAAGGATTAAGTAAATATGTTTTTTGCAGGACTAGAGACACTTGTTTAAGTGAAGGGAATGGAGGATCAATAGTTCAAGACTGAAGCTGTACCATTGGAAAAACTGCTGTCATTCAGCAAAAGGCTATAAAAACTTGTAAACTTTGATTGTTAGCTTAAACTTTAAACATGACTATGAGATTCTACTAGGGAAATCATGTTTTATAATAAAGGCCCCTTTCTGGATCCTCCCACTGCCCTATCTTCAGCAGAAGATCAGCACACAGAAAGGAGAAGGCAGCTTCTGCCCAACTACCTCTCTCTGCTAGAAGTAATGACATGTATGTTGCCTTTCTTTCCTTCAAGGAATGTATAAAATACATTCACATATTAATACAGAGGAGTCGGAGTTGGGGAGTCGGAGTTGGGGAGTCGGAGTCGGAAGTACAAAAAACTGAGGAGTCGGAACATTTATCTACCGACTCCACAGCCCTGAATATAACATGCTGTACTGCTAAGGTGCTCAACCCTTCTACTCAAGGGCCACCAACAGACCAGGTTTTGGAGATCTCCACACTAAAGCACGGGTGATATAATTAGTGCTTCACCTATAGCTATGTCTGAGCACTAATGACTTCACCTGTGCATCACTGCAAAACCTGGCCTGTTGGTGGCCCCTGAGGAGGAGGGTTGAGCATGCATAGTGTACTGTATGTATTAGGATGTCCATTGCTAACCATAGAAAATCAGTCATAACAGAAATATTGCCAATTTTTTAAATTTTACTTGGGTCTGTTCAGCTGCTCTTCTGTGAAACCTCTCAACGACACTTTATTTCCCAGCTAATCCCCTTCAGTTGCAAGTCTTCCCTTCACCCGTCGCATCTTCAGCTTTGCTGGCATCCCGCTTACCCATCTGTCTTCACTTCAATACAGAGAAGAATCTGCAGCTGGAGCTATCCCCTTTATGTACCACTGCTTACCTCTTCATGGAAATCCCTTTCACTTCTACTCCATGGTTTTATTTTTCCAACAAGATTAAAAATGATACAGTGGAGTCGGGAGGGGCAAGGCAGTGGCTCATTGACTACCACAGCGGCTCAGCAAAGACTAGCATTTACACTAGGCTTGGTCCATCTCTATATATAGCTTTGTTGGAAACAGCTTAGGATAGTTTGTGGCACACATTACCGGTCCAGATAGAAAGTAGAACATGTCCTGTGGACAGCAGGCAGTCTGTGGCCTTAAGTACTGTGCAGGTTCTCTGCCATAACAGGGTAACTGATCTAGACTGAGCCTGGTGAGTGGTGACCATAGCCAGTAGGGAAGAATGATGTAACAACTTACCCAGGCTTTAGCACTTGAGTCACCCGTCTGGAAACTGTAATTGGAAGCCTGGACCTTTGAGTAGCATATGATCATGTATTCATTGAGCTGTCAAGGAGGAAATGTGTTAATTTTTGGGGAAAACCACTTTCAAGTAGAGATTTTAAAAAGACCCAGGATCAGGCACCCACACCTTTCGAGCAGAATGTTGGTGCCCATACACTTTAAGATTCTATACAAAAGAGAAAAAGATTGAGTTCAGCAGTTCATTTGTAATGCAGTGTATGTTTCAAGGTGCTCTGGTAAATAAAATGGCCCAATAACCCACAACAGTTGAACCACCTGTCTAGAAACTTGAATAAGAGGCCTGGATCTTTGGGTAGCATTTGAAGATGATGATGAGGGCTATATCCACATCTTCCCTGATCTATTCCTGGAATGCTATAGCCTCAGCTGTGGAGTGCCCACAGTGGGGATGTCTCTGACTGGTCATAGGCTGTCCAAGGCTGGTATAATCCTGGGGGGATTTTTGGCCCCAGTCATCCACTGGTTACAGTTTAACAACACAGCCAACAGTTAACAGCCAAATCCCCTACCTGCATAAAAAAATCAGCTCGGAATTTTAGTTGATATTACAAGCCCTAGCCCAAGAGCGTCTGAGCTCTGCTCCTCATTTCCTGTGGCTATAGGTTTTCTATTACACTGAGGGTACTATAGCTTTGATATTATAGGGGCACAGGGGGAGGGCGAACCACCTTCACAGCCACTGTATAGAGCCCTGGTGAGGCCACAGCTAGAATACTGTGTGCAGTTCTGGAGACCTCACCTGCAAATAGACAATATTCAAATAGAACGGGTCCAAAGGTGGCAACGAAAATGGTGGAAGGACTTAAACTTAAAACTTATCAGGAGAGACTTAAAGAACTTAATTTGTACAGTCTGGAGGAAAGAAGGGAGAGGGGGGACATGATTGAGACCTTTAAATATGTGAAAGGATTGAATAAGGTTCAGGAGGGAAGTGTTTTTAAGAAGAAGCTTAATGATAGCACAAGGGGGCAGAACCTGAAGCTAGTCGGGGGGAAGATCAGGAGCAATGTTAGAAAATACTATTTTACAGAAAGAGTAGTAGATGCTTGGAACAAGCTTCCAGCAGAGGTAGTTGGAAAATCAACAGTCACTGAATTTAAACATGCCTGGGATAGGCACACATCTATACTAAGATAAAGAGTACATACAGTATACACATAAGGGCAGACTAGATGGACCGTATGGTCTCCTTCTGCCGTCAACCTTCTATGTTTCATGATGTTGAGGCCATAGCATTGTATTGTGTCTTGGCTGGGGCACAGAGAGTGGAGGGTTTCTTAGAAATGTAATGAGTAAATTCTAACCCATGCTCTGTGTGGAACCCAAGCGGATATTGGTAAAAAAAAAATCTGGGAGAATTTCTAGTGGACCACACTGTTTTGGCACTAGTTGGGCTTTTGCTTCTGCTTTAAACACACAATCCACTCCCTGCCTCCATATTCTCCCTCCGCAGTCCCCCTTTATCTGGCCCAGCTGTACTACCGAAGCCTATTTTCTGCCACCAATGTCTGTACCCACCCCTGCCACATTATCTGCCTTACTATTTGAAAGCTACAGTACCATCGATTTAAGAGGGGCCATATCCACCCCTATTCACGATCTTGGACCTCATCTATTGACTGGCTGGGGAAGGGGGGCTCTCATCCTGGATGTTGTGGGCTGGTCATGGGCTGACCAGTGGCTGCAGAATGCTTTTGTTGATTTTTGGCCCCAGGAGAGACCACTTAGCCCACTAGAACCTTTCCCTCTGCACCCTATGGCTAGTCCATCCCCACCTATCTGGAGACTATTTAAAACTTGACCTTTGAGTACGATATGATTAACTGAGTCATGTGTTCCACTTTAGACTTTTATTTGGTATAGCAAAAATGGGCAGTTAAGCTGCTAAAAAAAAACATTGGTACTCAATGCCTCAATGTCCAACATGGTAGGAGGAAGATGTATATATTTTATCAGTAGTCTAGGAGTGAGCAGACACTAGGTGTTGGGTAAAGAGAGAGAGAGAGAGAGAGAGTTTTTTGTGCTGTCACATCACAGAATATCACCCAGCTAAAGAGATTTTGCCGCCTGGATCGCCACCGCTGCTGCTGCTCCATCCTGATAGCATTATGCTTTGCAAAATTAATTTTGCATAGTGCACAATTTATAGGGCTGATGACCACCTTGTTTAAAAAAAAACTGCTTACCTTCCTAATATGTGGATTTCCCAAGTCCGTCTCTTTTTTCGCTATTATATTTTTTCAGGTTTTTTTTTATAAGGCAGTCAGATTTGAATTTGCTTTTTTATTTTTACTTTCTTAGTAAAGAAAAAAATCCTTTTATCACACAATGGGTAATTTATATCCATTACAACCCTTTCAATCGCATTCAGCAGGCCTGTCAGTGCCTTTGGCACAGTAATGATTAATGTGATCTAATAATAGGCTGCCATTATAATACCTTAGTAAAACATGTACCAACATCCCATTCACATCTACCAAATTCATAGCTTCCTATAACGTCTCTGCTGAAAGACAGGATTAGTGTTTTTGCTGGGCTGCCACCCTCTTCCGTCGCTGTGTTAACAAATGGAATTAAATTTACTACTGGCGGTTTCTGCTCGAGACTTAGTCGGGGTGAGGGGTATTTTATTGCAGCCTCATCTTATTTCAAAGATTCCTGAAATAAAAACTTCCCACACAGGGGTGAATCTAGAGTCTATGCTGCCTAAGGTAAACTATAGGAAGGCGCCCCCCACAGGACTTGTCCTGACCAACCAATTTAAATGCTGCCCTATTGGTTGGTCAGGACATGTCCTTTTAGCACTCACACCCCATTGTCTTAAAGTAGACCAACACCCAGGATTTTGGTCCACTTCCCCGGGGCACCCCCCGATCGGGGTTATGTGAAACCCCCCAGATCGCAAGTAAAAACTCACCTCATCCCACTCCTACGGCACATGCGTGGCCGCTCATCCAATGAGACGACCAATGCGTCAATGAGACGTCATACCGCAGCGGCTCCGAGCACGCTGGCGGACGCATCTCGCGGCCCTGTTAGTGGGAAGCGCGAGATGCGGCCGTCATTCACAAACGGCCGGCGCGGGCACGCGCCCTGCTAGAGAGAAGCGCGAGATGCAGCCACGGCCAGCGCATGGTTCGTTGGATGCCCCTTGGGGAGGGATTGGATCGGCCTGGGAATCTTATAGATTCCCGGGCCGATCACGCTGGGTGTTACTCCACTTTAAGCAGAACACTGCCCCCTCCCAGCCCTGCGGTTGGCTATACACAACTTATTTAGTGAAGATATCCGGGATGCAGGGGACCAGAAGCCACAGCACACATTGTGGCAGACAACACCTCCTCCAAGTACATTTTAGTAAAGCACTGCACTAAGGTGCGTAGGAGTGAGAAAGTCCAACACTACCTAAAAATCTTTTTTTTATGGTTTAATGTTGTCATCCCTACCCATTCCCCCAACAGCCTGCTGCCCCTCCCCTTTCTACCACCCACAGCAGCCACCTCACCTCGCCTCATTGGAGGTACACCCCTGCCCTCATAACAAACAATTGTAAATATCCCTAAACCACCCAACAACACCAAAATCCAATATGAAAATTTGGATACAGTTCCTCACTACTACACTGATATCACTTTCTTTCCCCTGGCTTTGTAGACCTCCCTAATGGTTTCAATGTTCCGATTATAGGGACTTAACAAGGATCAACACCCTTTTACAAGCCTCCCCCTCTGTTTTCAAGCTTCCCCTCAGGGCATCTTAATTTGGGATGATCCACGTTTTGACAGCCCTGCCCCTTGCTCGGTTTACCATATACTCACCTTGTTCAGAAAAATTATTTTGAATTATTTAAAACTTTAAACGTTTATTTCATGTCCATCAAAAGAACTTCACGCAAACACTAGCCACATAAAAAAAGCATACCCAAACTCATCTGACTCGACATCTGAGTGGCATTAACAAGTTTTAGGTGTCTTGCTCTTATTCATGATGTTTATATTACTATTTAAGCCACTTCCGGTGGCCTTCCTAAGAAAAAAAAGAATATTTGTCAATTAATATTTATGCCACTCCCCGGAGGAATCACTACACTTTAGTATATACCACTAAAGTAGCTAACAGGCCAATCATCGATACCTTGTAAACCTCAATTTGCAAAAATATATATGTTGCTGGTTGAGGATGTGTTAGATATAAAATTGAAATTATTTATATCAAACAAATGACCTTTAAAATGACATAGTTCAAACTAAAGTCCTCCCAACACTTCGAGGCCGATTCATTAATAGCGGCAGGTAGCGACAGTTGAGCGACTGTAGCAGTATTTTCACAGCTCCCGCTAGTAGTCGCTGTGCTTGGCCGTTGTTCGGTTGTTGACAGCGACTCAGTCGGTGTGCAGTCATGTTGAATATTGGGTGAGGAGTCGCTATTTGACAGGTTCCGCGCTGTATGGGAGCGCTTGATAGCGACTGGCCCTAGCGACCGGCTCCCACCATATTCATTAACAAATCACGCTCAAAAAATTCTCGCGCTGTAAAATGCATGTTTAAACCCCAGAGCGCTGGCGGCGATGTGTTAAAAGTAGTTTTTTAACCCCCAAACAACCATATTTTTGGAAACCAAAAAAAACAAGTTTTTTAAATAATTTTGTAATATGAATACATTAATATCAGACCTGTAATATCAATTCTGTACAATTTTTTTTTATTTTTTTTACCTTAAAAAAATTATTAAAAATGGCAGAAGTGGTCACAGAATTTTTCACATTTAAAAAAAAAAAAAAAAAATTAATAACAATTAATTATGAATATTT
This sequence comes from Gastrophryne carolinensis, assembly GCA_027917425.1. Lineage (NCBI taxonomy): Eukaryota > Metazoa > Chordata > Amphibia > Anura > Microhylidae > Gastrophryne > Gastrophryne carolinensis. The sequence goes on along the minus strand of CM051241.1, from coordinate 24,784,395 downwards.
AAAGATTGTTCCATTGAAATGCATTGGAGAGCGCCAGGTAGCGAGAGGTCATACCTGTCGCTGTTCAAGGTCGGAAGCTGGCGCTGTGGGCTGAGGCTGGAATAATGATGAATGAGTCGCTATATGGCGCTATCTCAGTCGCTAAGCAGGATTGGCTTGATAAATGTGTGATTGTGGTGGGGAGCCGGCGTTCTCGTGGCGGGGCCGTCATTACCGGCCGCTCACCAGTCGCTACCTGTCGCTATCCCTTGTTAAATAAGGGCCTCAGTCGCTAAGCAGGATTGGCTTGATAAATGTGTGATTGTGGTGGGGAGCCGGCGTTCTCGTGGCGGGGCCCGTCATTACCGGCCGCTCACCAGTCGCTACCTGTCGCTATTCCTTCATAAATAAGGGCCATAGTATACGCCATAACACAAAGAATTCCATGGTAAGCCTATAACAGGAGGAAGCATTGCCTTATTGTGTTATCTTGCACCACTCTAATTTCCATGTGGCGTAGTCCGGCAAAAATTCTTGATAAATCATTCCCGATATCTAATACACAAAAAGAATTCAAACACTTAAAACCAGGATTCGGGATTTTCCGCAGGGAAAATATTTTCCCAAAACATTATTTCAGTCTTCAAAGGTTTCATTTCCTTTTCTTTTTTTTTTTTATTAGGAAGAAATGATCTGTCAGTCGCTAATAATTCCAGACTCTATACATTTATTTGAGGCTTATTCCTCCCCGTCTTCGCTGTATTATTTTTCAAACAACGGAGCTGATGCGATTATTCTTTGCTTCCAAAGTTCTTTTGTTCTGTGTAATCCATATTTATATTCTGATTGAGCTTGTATTGAGCTTTCTGTCCTATATTAGTATGTTTGGTTTATGGTCTTCTATGCGCATATCAATTTATCTATTAACCTGGAGTATATATTTTATTATATTTTGGCCCACACTATAAATATGACTCCCCTTGGCCGTGTATTGGAAAGAATATTGATATTGTCTACACTTGATTAATTTCAAGGTGAGTCTGCACGTAAGGATGAAATAGAAATGAAATACAACACACGGTTTAGTATGTCTTAAAGAGAAAGTAGCCTTTGGTTGCTGACCTGCAAGTCACCCCATCAGAGGTTAGAAACTTGGAGGGGGTGGTCTGAAGCAATGGAATTTAGGTATGAAGTTGGGTTATTATTATTATTATTATTGTTTATTTATATAGCGCCATCAACTTCCGTAGCGCTTTACAAGGTATGAAAACAGACAGGGTAAAACATATAGTACAGAAATTACAATACAAAACAATACAAAATTTGATGCCACAGGTTAAAACCTTGAGGCCGATTCATTAACAGCGGCAGGTAGCGACAGTTGAGCGGCTGTAGCGGCATTTTCAGAGCGCCCGCTAGTAGTCGCTGTGCTTGGCCGTTGTTCGGTAGTTGATAGCGACTCAGTCGGTTTGCCGTAATGTTGAATATTGGGTGAGGAGTCGCTATTTGACAGGTTCCTTGCTGTATGGGAGCGCATGATAGCGACTGGTCAGAGCGACCGGCTCCCACCATATTCATTAACAAATCACGCTCAAAAAATTCTCGCGCTGTGAAATGCTTGTTTAAACCCCAGAGCGCTGGAGGCGATGGGTTAAACCCCCAAACTACCATATTTTTGGAAACAAAAAAAACAGGTTTTTTAAAATAATTTAGTAATATGAATACATTAATATCAGACCTGTAATATCAATTCTGTACATTTTTTTTTTTTTTACCTTAAAAAAATTATCTAAAATGGCAGAAGTGGTCACAGAATTTTTCACATTAAAAAAAAAAAATCATAACAATTAATTATGAATATTTAAAGATTGTTCCATTGAAATGCATTGGAGAGCGAGAGGTCATACCTGTCGCTGTTCAAGGTCGGACGCTGGCGCTGTGGGCTGAGGCTGGAATAATGATGAATGAGTCGCTATATGGCGCTATCTCAGTCGCTAAGCAGGATCGGCTTGATAAATGTGTGATTGTGGTGGGGAGCCGGCGTTCTCGTGGCGGAGCCCGTCATTACCAGTCGCTACCTGTTGCTATCCCTTGTTAAATAAGGGCCTTAGACAATGCCTCTATAGATTGCCAGTGACATTGAAGACCCAGCACCATAATAGGTTTCTTTAAAAGGAAATCTCAGCCTTTGCCCTATAATTCACATTACCATTACCCTGATTCATTACTAACGCCAGGTAGCGACAGATGAGCGTCTGTAGCAGGCATTTCAGAGCGCCCGCTAGTAGCCGCTGTGCTCGCCCGTGGTTCACTACTTCAGAGTGCCTCAGTCGCTGTTCAGTATTGTTGAATACATTGTGGGGAGTCGCTATATGAGCAGTACAGCGCTGTATTGGAGCGAATGTTAGCGACTGGTCAGTGCGACCGACTCACACCATATTCATCAAAAAACAGCCCCACACACCTCCGGCGCTCAAAAATGCTTCGCTGAAACCCAGAGCGCTGGAGGCTGTGTGAATAAAGTCTGTTTTTTAGCATGTATCCACCAGTAACAAAGCGAAAACATATGGAATTACATTGTTATAACATTGTAACATGAACACATTAATGCCAGACCTGTAAGCCAAACATGACTGGAGGTCTGCCCCACCCTGAGGCATCTGGATTCTTCCTGACCATTTCCAGTTACAAACTAAGGCAAAACCAAAATTGAACAAGATTATTACTGTTCACTGGTTGCATCACTGCTCTCCTTTTCCAGCCTCCTAAAGTGTTTGCCATGTGTGCTTTACAGTGAAAGGGCGTCTCAGGGAAACTCCCAGTGGCAGAGCTTCGCAGACAGGAATAAGCTGGGGGTAAGGAGTTAAGTGTAGCTCCAATCATTTTTGAAAGACCTTCAAGGTATGCACCTCAGAAGGTGGCAAAACCAGAGGACAATCAGCTCAATAAGGACCTTCAGTGGTGGTGGTAGGGAGTAGGACTAGAGGACAGCTGGTGTATTGCGAGGATTGGAGCGTGATTAGCGGCAGAGGAGGACCCATCACCGTCATGTGATGTGGTACAACTCAAAATGGCTCACTGAGACTCCTTTTCCCAAGGACCCAAATAAACTTGGAGTCAGTCCTCTGAGTGCACTTGGTGTACACTAAGGCCCTTATTTATGAAGGAATAGCGACAGGTAGCGATTGGTGAGCGGCCGGTAATGACGGGACCCGCCACGAGAACGCCGGCTCCCCACCACAATCACACATTTATCAAGCCAATCCTGCTTAGCGACTGAGATAGCGCCATATAGCCACTCATTCATCATTATTCCAGCCTCAGCCCACAGCGCCAGCCAGCGTCCGACCTTGAACAGCGACAGGTATGACCTCTCGCTACCTGGCGCTCTCCAATGCATTTCAATGGAACAATCTACTATAAATATTAATAATTAATTGTTATGATTTATTTATTTATTTATTTTTTTTATGTGAAAAATTCTGTGACCACTTCTGCCATTTTAGATTTAGATTTTTGAGGTTAAAAAAAAAAAAAAAAAAATGTACAGAATTCATATTACAGGTCTGATATTAATGTATTCATATTACTAAATTATTTTAAAAACTTGTTTTTTTTGGTTTCCAAAAATATGGTTGTTTGGGGGTTAAAAAACTACTTTTAACCCATCGCCGCCAGCGCTCTGGGGTTTAAACATGCATTTTACAGCGCGAGAATTTTTTGAGTGTGATTTTTTAATGAATATGGGGGGAGCCGGTCGCTAGGGCCAGCTCCCATACAGCGCGGAACCTGTCAATAGCGACTCCTCACCCAATATTCAACATTACTGCACACTGTTGACAGTCGCTGTCAACAACCGAACAACGGCCAAGCACAGCGACTACTCCCGTGATCGGCCCGGAATCTATAAGATTCTCGGACCGATCAGCACCCTGACTGCGGGGCACCCCGATGCTGTGTGAAACCCCCCAGAAACCCCTAAATCCCTACTTGATCCTCGATCCAGCGGCGCCCACTGCCTCCCGTGTGTCCCTCTAGCAGGACGCGCACCCGCGCCGGCCGTTTGTGAATGGCCGGCGCGGGCACGCGCCCTGTAAGAGTGACGCGCGCTCTCTTGTCCGTCGCTGCCTCCCGCTTGTCAGTCGGCGGGGATTGGCAGCGGCGGTCACGTGGGAGCGGGGAGAGGTGAGTTTTTCGGGGTTTGCCCCGCCGAAGTGGACCAAAACCCAGGATAGTCAAAATCCTGGGTGTTGGTCCACTTTAAATGTTTTAATGACAGGAGTTCTGGGATGAAATCAGTTAATAAGTGCTGGCTTCTATGGTTAGCACTAAGAGCCTTACTAATGCTGAGATGCGTTTTGAATCCTCCTCGGACTTTTATATGAAAGTCTTGCCAAACATAGGCTGAAATTTATCGACGTCAGATGAGAATTTATGGCCTCTTTGGGAGCGTGCCACCCCACTCTGGGGTATACCCTCTAAACTGTGATTGATGTGAATGTTGCTTAATGGACATTTAAATGAATGCCACTCGCAATGCTAATGGCAGTCACACTTTGGTGAATAACCTCCCCTTGTGTAAGAGCGACACAGCTGCCATTTCTGTTGAATATAAGTCAACATTTGTAAAACCTAAATGATCAGATTACAGTAAGTGCCTCGAGAAGAACTATCAACATCCAAACAAATGATTCCTTTCATTCTCCAAATATCATTTTTATGGGTGAAAATCGATCCATAAATAGGCCGATATTTATTACATTTTGCCTACTCTAGGTTAGCTTGCTAGTCAATGGTATTCAAATTGGACTAGAGTAGTTTTTAGCCGCTCTTGAGCACATAGGTTTCCACAATTCTAGTTGCTCCATTTACAGCCCATATGTGTGTATGAAGAATCTAGTATGTTGTCCAGCCAGTCTTGGATTAAAAAATAGCTTTTAATAGTTTAGCTTAAAAAGTCATTGTCAGCCCATGTGGAAAAAACACATAACGATCCGCACCTAATGGCTCAAACAATGCAGATAAAGGACCATTTGTGACGCGTTTCGAGCCACGGCGAGCTCTTAATCATACCAAATTTGTGTATGAGCTAGCCGTGCCCAGTTAGTGGAACCCTTGCTAAGGTACCTGTGATAGGCCGCGATATAAGCCTTGCTTTGTCCAAACTTCAAACAATATGGGACTTTCTTGTCTCATTTACTGATGTCCTGATTCCTTACCTGAGAAGTGGAGTTCCTGAGACGTGGCGTTTTCCCTTTGGTAGGGCTGCATCTTCAAGTGACCGGCATGTAAACAAGAGTAGGAGCTGAGTGCAGGTATCAGGGCCGGCGTCAGCACCCGACAAGGCGGGGCAGCTGGCGGGGGGCCCACTGACAGGGTCGGCTTTTGGGGTGTGCGACGGCGCTTGACCGGCGGACTGGAAGGGCACTGCCACAGATGGTCCTCACAGTGCGCCAGCAATGACTGAGGCGGCGGTGCACCCATGGGGCATCCATATTTAGGACATCCCTCGGTGTTGTGACGCGACTCTTCACCACCAAGGGGCCCACAGAGACCATGCCGCCCAAGAGCCCACATAAACCTGGAGCCGGCCCTGGCAGGTATACAGGGTAATCTAAGGGTTACAGTGGCAGCCAGTAAGTTACATTTCCAGAAGGTTTTGCCGAGGTCAAGAGGAACAAGCAACAAGCTATTAGTCTGTGGTCAAAAGTAGAGATGAGCGAACTTCTTGAAAATTCGATTCGGGCGATTCGCCGAATTTCCCCAAGAAATTTGGGTTCGCCCGAATCGAACTTTCACGATTCGCTCATATGAAAAAAAAATGCCGGCATGGTGGGAGCGGGCAGGCCGGCTGCGCTCTCAGGCGCCCTCTGATGACTCGCCCTCTGATGACAGCTGAGAGCGGTGCCGGCCTCCACACTCCAGCGCGGCTCTCAGCTGTCATCAGAGGACGTGTCATCAGAGGGCGCCTGAGAGCGGCGCCGGCCTCCACGCTCCGACCATGCAGGTAAGTGTTTGGTTTTTAAACAAATGCCGGCATGGTGGGAGCGGGCAGGCCGGCTGCGCTGTCAGCGGGCCGGCTTCCGCCGCCCGCTGACAGCGTAGCCGGCCTGCCCGCTCCCACCATGCCGGCATTTTTTTTTTTTATTTCAGGGAAAATTCGATCGGCACGAACCAAAAAAAATTCGGGTTCCTGCCGAATCTAATTTTCCCTGAAATTCGGAGCAAATTCCGGTTCGTCCGAACCGGTTCGCTCATCCCTAGTCAAAAGGCAGGCAGCAAGAGTACACATTTACTAGGCCTAAGACCAAGTGGCAGGCAGCTTAGGTACATACATGGTTATCCAGATCAAGAGCAGATGACGCAATTCAGGAGAATAATTCAGCATCATATTTGTGATGTCTTGGTGAGTCACCAGCCTTTATTCAACTGACAACCCCAATCTACTTCTTTTGAATAACCTTTAGTACAAATCTTTAGGTCAGTCGATCTAATAAATAACATAGATTTAACTGTTAAAATCTATGTACAAAAACATGTACACAAACAGGGCGGCTCTGCAATAGTATACAAAGAGTTAATGACAGATAACAGATATCAAATAAAGTGTTATGTTTCCCCCCCTCCTATATCACATCATACTGTTAAAGATGAAAAAAATAAGAAGTGTACAATTCTATAAGAATATAAATATACAGTGCTAAAACAGCAAATAATAAATGTATTGCTACAATAACAACAGTGTTGGGCAATAGAATCCTCTATACAGAACTTAAGTCTGTATGAGCTTTAGGCCCTCACTTAAAAAAAACATAAATTACATAACTAATATGTGTAAAAAAGAAAGAAAGAATAGCTTATAAGATACATTATAGTTTCCCTGTTGATAAGGATGCCATACTGCAACAAAGAAAATAAGAGTGAAGGAGAAGGAGGGTTCTTATAAGGTAAAGCATACCAGCCATCAAAAAGGACTTAAACCAGAGCAACACCATAGATAGTGCTGATATGCACCCCCAGGGCAATTTAAATTGCGGCACATAAGAAATAATTTACTTTTTTCTAACTCCTGCTGTGCCTGCAAACAGGAAATGCTGCTGGGTTTCCTGTTACTGTGCATTGTCAGTTATGTCAGTTGAATCCTGGTGAGGAGGCTTTGAGCGGGTGCAGGAGCAAATGTAAGTGCTGACAATGATTCAGTATCATGCATGCAGATGGGGCAAGGGAGTTTTGGGGAGTTTTATTTTCCAACTATGCCAGGCTGTTGGTCCGGTTTAAGCAGTGGTTCCCACAGATGCCCTCATGCATTCTGGGGTATCTAGCACCAATGCTTTAGGACACCCTAAAAATTAAATGCTATTGTCTAAGGTTCATAGTTACATAGTTAATACGGTTGAAAAAAGACATATGTCCATCAAGTTCAACCAAGGGTGTTGGGGTAGGGGAAGTTATTTTTTATTTTATAGGGGAAGCTATTTATTTTATTTTTTGTTTTTATTTATTTTATTTTTTTTACTGATAACCGCTAATAGTAACTGTTAATGTTATTTTCATCTAAATAACCATTTAATCCTTTTTTGAAGCTGTCAGCAGTTGATGCTGTAACAAGCTTCTGTGGGAGGCTATTCCATAGATTTATAGTTCTCATGGTAAAAAACGATTGTCGCCTCCGGAGACTACATTTCTTTTTTTCTAATCGAAGGCAGTGCCCCCCTTGTCCTCAGCTGTCTTTAATTGGCTACTAACCAATCAGAAGGAATAGGAGGGACAGGAGGTCAGGAAAGGCTGTTGGCCCTTAGAATATACTAAGAGGCTGATTTATTAATAGCGACATGTAGCGACAGTTGAGCGACTGTAGTGGTATTTTCACAGCGCCCGCTAGTAGTCGCTGTGCTTGGCCACTGTTTGGTTGTTGACAGCGACTCGGTGTGGCTAAATGTTCAATACGGGGTTACGAGTCGCTATTTGACAGGATCTAAAATGGCAGAAGTGGTCACAGAATTTTTCACATTTAAAAAAAAAAAACACATTAATAACAATTAATTATTAATATTTAAAGATTGTTCCATTGAAATGCATTGGAGAGCGCCAGGTAGCGAGAGGTCATACCTGTCGCTGTTCAAGGTCGGACGCTGGCGCTGTGGGCTGAGGCTTGAATAATGATGAATGAGTGGCTATCTGGCGCTATCTCATTCGCTAAGCAGGATTGGCTTGATAAATGTGTGATTGTGGTGGGGAGCCGGCGTTCTCGTGGCGGGGCCCGTCATTACCGGCCGCTCACCAGTCGCTACCTGTCGCTATTCCTTCATAAATAAGGGCCTAAATTTATTTTTTTCCAATCGAAGGCAGTGCCCCCCTTGTCCTCAGCTGTCTTTGATTGGCTACTAACCAATCAGAAGGAATAGGAGGGACAGGAGGTCAGGAAAGGCTGTTGGCCCTTAGAATATACTAAGAGCTGATAAGTCTTGTTATGTCAAAGGTAACAAAGATTGTCTTTGTAGTGAAAGATAAGTAGGGTCAAACTCATTTTGTGGAACACCCAAATATTCCAATACCAAATATTCCGCTCAAGTGTAAAGAGCAGCACGAATGAGAAGAAATGCATAAAAGTTTGCCACCACTTGGGTGAAGATCCACTTTTTTAAACAGTGGTTGATAACGTGTTATGGGACCAAACAGCAAAGAAACTTTATGCAATGAATAGGTAATGTTACTATGAGCCTAACCTTAGAGTTACCCTGTCCTTGTCACTTCATGCAGAATAGAATCAATACTTCGGAGTCAAAATCGTCCATTAACTTTGCATTATGCAAACACAGAAGCGAATTCTTATGAGTGCAAATAAAAAAAAAACACTTAACTGTTGGTCACAGCCTCTTAGATGGTGAAGCAATATGCAACATACACAAACAGCATTCCATGCTGAGCAATCCTAGTAGAGACCAGCAGATGTTTTCAGTCATCAGTTGTTAATGTATCCATCATATTATATCCCGAGTCCTAACTGCAGCCATCACATTTTTGAGCCATAAAAAAAAGAATATCGCATTTCTCAAGTAAGTTTGTCGAAACTAGAGCTTAATGGATGTAGTGATGTCATGTAACTGAACAACATGGCTCCCTTGTCTTTAATGCAGTATAATAAAGCCTTGTTTAACCAAAATATAGATGTCCTCCACAAATTCAAAAGTTTCATTTACTTAGATTTTGGAAATAATCTTTAATATTTGACATTTTTGGTGTTGTTAGCATAGGCTTTCATATTACAAACCGTTCCTCAGGCATCATCGTTGCTCTACCAAATATGAGTTTCAGCTATAGAACTTCAGAACATATGCTCCTCAGGTGGTGGCAACTGACCCAACAGATAACCAGCCTCTAGCTTCCAACGTTGTCATCCGTTGTTAATGTATCCTTCATTTTTCTGTCCTGAACCCCAACTGCACTGTAAGAATATCATATTTCTTAAATAAGTTTGACGAAACTAGAGCTTAATGGATGTAGTGATGTCATGTAACTGAACAACATGGCTCCCTTGTCTTTAATGGAGTATAATAAAGCCTTGTTTAACCAAAATATAGATGTCCTCCACAAATTCAAAAGTTTCATTTACATAGATTTTGGAAATAATCTTAAATATTTGACATTTTTGGTGTTGTTAGCATAGGCTTTCATATTACAAACCGTTCCTCAGGCATCATCGTTGCTCTACCAAATATGAGTTTCAGCTATAGAACTTCAGAACATATGCTCCTCAGGTGGCGGCAACTGACCCAACAGATAACCAGCCTCTAGCTTCCAACGTTGTCATCCGTTGTTAATGTATCCTTCATTTTTCTGTCCTGAACCCCAACTGCACTGAAAGAATATCATATTTCTTAAATAAGTTTGACGAAACTAGAGCTTAATGGATGTAGTGATATCATGTAACTGAACAACATGGCTCCCTTGTCTTTAATCCAGTATAATAAAGCCTTGCTTAACCAAAATATAGATGTCCTCCACAAATTCAAAAGTTTCATTTACATAGATTTTGGAAATAATCTTTAATATTTGACATTTTTGGTGTTGTTAGCATAGGCTTTCATATTACAAACCGTTCCTCAGGCATCATCGTTGCTCTACCAAATATGAGTTTCAGCTATAGAACTTCAGAACATATGCTCCTCAGGTGGTGGCAACTGACCTAACAGATAACCAGCCTCTAGCTTCCAGCGTTGTCATCCGTTGTTAATGTATCCTTCATTTTTCTGTCCTGAACCCCAACTGCACTGTAAGAATATCATATTTCTCAAATAAGTTTGACGAAACTAGAGCTTAATGGATGTAGTGATGTCATGTAACTGAACAACATGGCTCCCTTGTCTTTAATGGAGTATAATAAAGCCTTGTTTAACCAAAATATAGATGTCCTCCACAAATTCAAAAGTTTCATTTACATAGATTTTGGAAATAATCTTTAATATTTGACATTTTTGGTGTTGTTAGCATAGGCTTTCATATTACAAACCGTTCCTCAGGCATCATCGTTGCTCTACCAAATATGAGTTTCAGCTATAGAACTTCAGAACATATGCTCCTCAGGTGGTGGCAACTGACAAAATAGATAACCAGCCTCTAGCTTCCAACGTTGTCATCCGTTGTTAATGTATCCTTCATTTTTCTGTCCTGAACCCCAACTGCACTGAAAGAATATCATATTTCTCAAATAAGTTTGACGAAACTAGAGCTTAATGGATGTAGTGATGTCATGTAACAACAAAACAGGCTCCCTTGTCCTCAACATAGGATTATAAAGGCTTAATTAATCAAAATATATTTACTCCTCAAGTTCAAACGCTTTGCTACAATTTACAATAGGTTTTGAAATGACCTTGGCGTTGTTGCCTAGGCTTTAAAGTCATTGTCCGATTGTCTCCGGCTACACGTTGCACTGTCCCAAACTTTCAAAAAGACCTTAAACTATTTGTAAAAGTATTGGAGCATTGGAGATGCAGAGAAAAAATTTGGAGAAACAGTGCGATGTGATGGAAGCACACTCTTTGCTTTACAAAGTAAAAAAATAAGTACATTTTTGTGCCTTTAGCTATTACTACCAGCTCATAGTGTGAGATATGCTGCAGGCTAAGAGCGTCTCCAGCCTGCCAGCACATAGTGTCACCAGAGAGAAGGGAGGAGGTTTCATAGCTGCAGAGAGAGACAACCAAACCAGAAGCATGGAGAGGGAGAGGAAGTGTTCCCGGTCCACTGATGGTTGATTGAAGGACCAGGTCAGTGGGATGAAGACTGAAAGAGGAAGTGATTTCCCCACTAAGTAGACCCACATAACAGGCAGGAGAGTGCTGGAAGGACTTTTGACTTGCCAATCACGTTAAGACTTCAAACCTGTCCTCAGGCATCACTGACGCTCTACTAAGTCTTGTGAGTTTCAGCTGTAGAACCTTAGCACATGTGGTTCTCAGGCAGTGGCTTCTTGTGGCCAATTGCTAATCAGCAATCCACACTTAAAGGAGCACTATCGCAAAATTGTGTAATATTAAAAATCCATATAAACACGTTGGCTAATGTGAGCAGGGGTCACTTATATCTCTGAAGTGAATAAAGCTCCAGCCAAGCTTGTGGTTTATTTTCTCATGTTAGGAATAAAATCCAGGGGTGACATGTTTAGTGTTTTATGGGTGACAGACCCTGTCACCCCTGATTTTCTATTCCTTCCATTAAAAGAAAATTAACAAGCCTGGCTGGATGTTTTTTGAGGCTGGGTGTATAAGTGACCTCTCCTCCCGCCATCCAGCAAATTTATATGGATTTTTATTATTGGGCCGTTTTTCACAATAGTGCACCTTGAACATTTATAGGCCCAATAGATGTCCAGCTCCTAGGTTCCAACTTTAAAAATACTCCAGTAGATGGCTTGTGTACATTAGTTGTATTACCTCCACTTCTGTCTAGAGTAGGGTTACATTAGAAGGAAGTGGGGCAAAAGACATTAGGTAAAGCTAGGTCATCAGCCCACTATTACATGCATTTCCGTCATGGTGCTCAATCATTGGTTGTTAAATGGGCCACCTTTAGATTAAACTTTCTCATGATCTTCATTTATTCTTTTATACAACAGTAATGCAGCCTCTAACAACCTCATAGAATCCCTGCCCACTTGTTTTCTCCTCCAGGCCTACTGTACCCCATCAAGGAAACCTCAGATTTTTTTCTACCAATGCAATGCTTTAGCATCATGTTGATGGGGCCTATACCCACCTATTACACATTATCTGCCTCTACAAAACTAAGGCTTCAGTTCCATCAATTTTGCCATATTCATCCCTGCCTATTGATCTGTCCCTGCAATGCTATCGCTTAAGCCTTGGAGTGCCCTCATTGACTAGGCCATGCTCACTGGACCTGTGCCAAAGAGCTTAGGGGCTAATAACTTCCCAGGGCTGGGAGCCAGACACTTGGCCTCTGAGCTCTGCCTTACCAGTCCCTATTCCTGGTGCGCATGGGGCTAGTAGCCCAAGAGTGGGGGGGGGGTGGTACATATTTTCCCTCCCATAGACATTAATTTTATTAAGCATTTGGGAGGGCTTCTTAATCAAATAAACCCCTGCCTGTTTAATCATTGTTGTTAAGGCTAGGCCTGCAAGAGAAAAAAATCGAGTAGTGGGGAATAAGGACTCCAGGAGAAAGCTGTCCAAAGGGATTTTCTTTTTAAACTTCATGTCGCTTTATAGGGACCTTCCACATGGCGTGTAGAATACTTTTGTATATTGCCTCTACTACAGTGGCAGAGCCATGGGCAGTGGCCCTTTGTTGCTTGTTTCCCAGATTCAGACATGCGGCAGTATCTGTGGATAATCAGCTGTGGGCAGTAGAAGCAGGCAGCACAGACAGTGGCAGTAGGACCCAGTGGACAAAACCACCGGCCACTGGAAGAAGTCAATGTTAGGACCAAGTGACCTGGGGAAGCTGCGGTGTTGCATGAGGTGCCTAGCATTGGACTGGGAGGTAGCAGTGTGTATCTAGCTGCAACGCATGCGCAGGTAATGCACAATACATGCGCTTTACCTGCACTGCGCAAATACATTTATGAGCTGTGTTGGGAGCATGTTGCAGGGCAAGCGAGCCAAAACAAGCGGCAATGCAGCACATAGATGTGAAGGGGCTCAATTATTTCAATGTGCAGAAGTATTCCTCGGCCAAAATTAGGAAAATGCGAAAGGGCCTTAAATCTTTAATAAATGCTGGTCAACCAAGATGGAGAAGCCCTGCAACAAGATCGAGAACCTCTCTACATTTAATAAATAACCTCCGCAATGTGTAATATCGAGTAGTGGGTAATAAGGACTCCAGGAGAAAGCTGTCCAAAGGGATTTTCCTTTTAAACTTCATGTGGCTTTATAGGGACCTTCCACATGGCGTGTAGAATACTTTTGTATATTGCCTCTACTACAGTGGCAGAGCCATGGGCAGTGGCCCTTTGTTGCTTGTTTACCAGATTCAGGCAGGCGGCAGCAACTGTGGGCAGTAGAAGCAGGCAGCGCAGACAGTGGCAATAGGACCCAGTGGACAAAACCACCGGCCACTGGAAGAAGTCAATGTTAGGACCAAGTGACCCGGGGAAGCTGCGGTGTTGCATGAGGTGCCTAGCATTGGACTGGGAGGTAGCAATGTGTATCTAGCTGCAACGCATGCGCAGGTAATGCACAATACATGCGCTTTACCTACACTTCGCAAATACATTTATGAGCTGTGTTGGGAGCATGTTGCAGGGCAAGCGAGCCAAAACAAGCGGCAATGCAGCACATAGATGTGAAGGGGCTCAATTATTTCAATGTGCTGGAGTATTCCTCGGACGAAATTAGGAAGGGCCTTAAATCTTTAATAAATACTGGTCAACCAAGATGGAGAATCCCTGCAACAAGATCGAGAACCTCTCTACATTTAATGAATAACCTCCGCAATGTGAAAGAGGTGAACTTGAGCTCCAAGTAAGACAAATAATTCTGCGTATCAGTTTGCTGTTGCTGCTGTCTTAAAATGCATGTTGATTACAGCCTTCACAAGCCTCTCGCTCTCCTTCAGATGACATATATAGGTCATCCCTCTTGATAAGAGCAAGACGGAAATGTAAATATTATGCACTGTCGTTATAGGATTACAGCAAAACAATGGCGGCCCACCTTCCATAAAAAAAAAGAGCACAAAGGAAATTCAAAAGAAAGACCTAACTGTTTTCCTTTTACCTGTCATCCCTGTATTTTATCCCAACAGTAATTACATTCTGTTAGAATTTTTCTTACTTTGTCATATTTTTTTTTCTTTAGAAATCAGTGAGCTTATGATTGGAGAATATGTTTTTTTTTTTATTTCTTGTGATTCATACTTGAGGGTGAAAACACATTAGACGCTAGAAGTTGTTTTGCTCTCTCAGGTAATGCTAGAACGTGATTCCGAATTCAGCAATCAACATAATTAATTATCTGTTTTGCATTCACTCAAAAACATCTTCTAAAATCAACAACAAATAAATGGTATCTCTTTGAAGAGAATTAAAAAAAGGCGGCGCTGTTTGACATTTGCAAGATGGCACAGATTAAACAGGGAACCTCAGTGTCCTATTTTATTTTTGGTGAGCGAGCGGCATAGGCGTGGCGCTGAAAATGTAAAATATAAAATATATATAGGATGAATTATGTCCTCATTGTCTTCAGTTTACATTTTAAATACGGAAGTGATAATAGATTCATATAGAGTCTAACTTTAAAATAAAATGAATGTATATGAATGTAAGTAAATGAATGTAAATAAATGTTTTGTTTCAAAAACACGAGCACATCATAGTCAATTCACTATTCACCACTGATCGGGTGCAGCCTACTTAAACTGACCAGATGTTCCACTTTTGGTGGGACAGTCCTACTTTGAGGATCACTGTCCCTCCGAAAACTATGGAAACACCTAAATGTCCCATGGGGAATTCTGGCCCACCAAATGCAGAATGCTGGATATCTGGGTGGTTTTCTACTGTTCTAACTCTTTGGTTGAATGGTGGTAGTGGAATACATGGACCTCTAAGCATTGTCTTCTATGGATCAAATATTTTTAGAACATGTGACTCGTAATTAAGCCACATGCTAAACCACACCCCTACCATGTCCATCACCCACAAACTGGTTTAAACTCTCCCACTTTGAGGACCATAGGAGCAGGGGGGCAGCCGCTCTCCAGCCTATAACAGAAGGGTACCCAGTACAGACTATAACAGAAGGGTACCCAGTACAGACTGTGTCCCCCGCCTCTATGACATGTTTGGGCGGGAGAGAGGCACTGCTGAGCGCAGTGTTGCTGGGGCACTTGGCACTTGAGACTTGTCTGGTTCCATTGCTTTCTGACCATGGGTGGTGAGATTTGTTTTTTTAGGGAAGATGACACAGGCTTCGACAATGGGGCACCTCCATCACGACTTTGGGCTGTCTGACCCATTTGCTTTTCCCCTCCCAGGCATGGCTTAAATATAGGGCATTATTTATGACGTGCACTCTTTGACGCTGTATTTTTTCGGTGATGGTCAGCATTTCTTCATTACAGTTACAAGAGATCACTGCTGGGACAAAGGGGACAAACTTTACAGTACGTTTTTGCTGGGTTTTAGTTGTTGTCCAAATTACACATTTTTAACCAAAAGGACACCTGGGTCCTTCGTTTCCATTACTGACAAGTCCCAATGCAAGTTTCTGTACACATAAATGTGTGTAATATTAATTATAAGCATTAAACACTTCGATCTAGTTCTGTCCATTGTGCTCTATGGCATCTTGACCTACAGCGTCAGGTTTAATATGGTGGTGCCCAGCCCTGTGAGCTTTTGGGCGCTAGTGTTGAATAAGACGCCAGTTGGCAGCCACATCGGTGCTGCCATTTTTTGTTTCTTGAATGGAACGCTGAGTGCCGCTGAGGCAACTGCAGCTGTGTGGCTCTGACGCTTCATAAATAAGGCTCATAGTTATTGTTGAAAAAAGCGGGCCGATATGTACTTTTTCTGACCTTTGCCGAAGGCTCTAGACACAGCAAAGGGCTCTGATTGGACGAGAGCCTGCACATACGCCATTGGACCAAGGAGAGATGAGTTTTACTGTGCGCACTGGGAGTGTTCCACACAGCGCGGGGCATCCCAATTCGGGGGCACTGAACAAAACAAAACCCCAGGCTAGTGCACTAACCTCGGAAGGTTGTTGCTTTAGTGGCCATGACTGAAGTGCTCTTGAGCCCCAACTGTTCTCCAGGCGTCGTGGCTTGGGCAGCCCACCACTCTGAATATGTGTGCACGCTCTGCTTGTCTGTGTCTCACCGCATTCATGGGTTTTAATGTGTAGGTAAAACTCCTACTTGTGCTCAAGCATATAATGGCTTTAGATGTCCAAATACCCCCCCCCCCTCCCCAAAAAAGCACAGCTATAAAAGCCTTAATGAACTATGGAGGCATAGGAACAGTGTACACAGGCACTTTGCTAAAATTGGCCTCCAGATTGGACGGGCAGGTCAGACATTTTGCACAAGTGAGAGCAAGGAATTGCTTTGCCTCATGGGATGCAGTCAAGTCCTAAAGTTATTCACTAAAGTGTTTTACTCTTCTTCAGCTTGTTTAGAGAGATTTCCTAGAAGAAGGTGAAATTGAGATGGTGAAGTTCTTCAGGTGGTGGAGAACCCATTAACACTTGATGAATGACTAGCCCGAAAGGTGTTGTATTCTAGCAAAGCACAACGGTTTGCTAGTTACAAGAATAAAGGGGGAAATCCAAAACAGTGGACTT
The DNA here is from genome assembly GCA_027917425.1 of Gastrophryne carolinensis. NCBI lineage: Eukaryota > Metazoa > Chordata > Amphibia > Anura > Microhylidae > Gastrophryne > Gastrophryne carolinensis. The sequence continues at coordinate 24,767,605 of CM051241.1, read as the reverse complement.
CTGCTTCATGAAGCGCACAACAGCTGGATGAGCCTTTAAGAACCGTGGTGGCCTAGGAGCACAGTTCTTGCTGTAAACCAGACCTACAACCTTCAGAGGGGCAAGGAATAGGTTTGCCTCATAGAAAGTAATATCCAGAACTTTGATTTGACACGAGGAGACATCAGTGCATTACGTTTGATGACATCAACCCTACTGCACAAACGGCATCTTCATACTTTGACTATGGTATAAGGTTTTTATTTTAGATCCCTTATTACATGATGCATCCGGCTGCTGTGCATTGAAACGTCTGAAGCATTAGCGGTTAAATCAGCTCAGTATCGTGGCGCTCTGACACGGAACAGCAGTCTCTCCATTAGCAAAGCTGTTTTGTAGCATTATTTGGTGCAACCTTTGTTTCGAGCTTTCCCTGTGAAGTGCGGGTGTCGCGTTCTCAGATCTACACCGGGGCCCTGTTTGTTTAATCTCTGGTCTTTCCTGAAAAGCTTCAGGCTCTTTAGGTCTTTACCGTTTAGCTAGAAAAATCTCAGCATGGAAAATAGCACTTTTTTCATTCCCTAATTGGAACGCGTACATTAGCATTCAAAACAGTCTATGGGTGTAATGGAATCTGTAAATAAGAAAGCAAATGCATTGTGAACCGCTGCAAACACCGGCAGGCCCGTGACAGCAGCAGCTGTGCTTTATCACTTAACTCTTTACCGGTTCACATTTAAAGGGGAACCCATCCTGAACTGAAATATAATTTGCTAAAATGTATTCTTATTTTTTGCACTATTCCTTCTTTTACAAATTAAGGAGCTCTTTCATTTTTGGTGACAAACTCTAGATAAAATGCATCCTATTCCTATACAGCTGGCTATACTGTATAAGCCCTGATTTTCTTAGCTTGTGGACTTTATCCTGCATTATAGAAATAAAAAGAGGCTTTGTGACCTCCATTGATGGTCAAGAAAATAATTTTAAAGTGGATGGAAACCCATTTCTGTTCCCCCCAGACTGCGGGGTTACTTGCACCAGGTGGACGGTAGCATCCCTGGCTCCCCTGTTGAGTGCATCCCCAGCCTATCTTATGGGCTGAGTGCGGGAGTGCTCACAGCTATAGGGAAGCCAGGGATGTGGCCTCCAGGGGACACAGCATAGCAGGAGCTGCCAGAAAAGGTAAGATTACTAGCGATCCCTGGTGTTTCACACAATGGGGCATCCTGATATAGGATGCTCCAGGGGCAGCCTAGTGGGCCATGGAGTATTTTAGGTTGCAGGTGCCGGTCGCACAGGGATTTAATCCACTTGATCCACAAGGTGAGAAACTTAAATGCCCTTTTCTTTTCATTTAATTGCACTTTGCACACTTATTAGGAAGATTTAGTTGGTCTGTTGTAGCAAATAAGACGTTGGTCTAACAGTAAATATTTTGTGCTATCCAGTTCTTTTTCTGGTAAAAAAAACTTGTGCCTTAGTGCATTGAAGGAAGTACCAGATACAAGATGGAAACAAGTGAGAGGAAGTAATCTGCATGGAGGGTAGAAGAAATTCATGGAGGGAACATATGATGCATCTGGATTGGCATAGTTTGTGTCACTCGTAGACAGCAGCAGGTTATATAGGTTCACCCAAGGCGCAGAGTCTATGAAGTCACCCAGTTTTCAACATAATCTCATAAGATGGTTGAGGGACAGGGCTACATGGTGAGCTCAATATTGCACCAGAAAGGAGAGCTGGTAAACAGATTCTAGTTACAATATTGAAAGACTTTGTGGCATGCTAGGCAGAGTGTGCAGCAGAAAATGTGCTGCTGTAATTCACCTCAGCCCGTTATTCTTTTCCTCTCAGCAGCAGCATTCGAATAAGGTCCCAGCCAGGCCTACAGAAAGTTGGCCACCAGCTCTAGTGCCAGCTGAGCATGAGTGTCATAGGAACCAGCGGCCATCTTTTTGTAGCCACGGTTAGGAACAAATTCAAATGCTGCTGCTCCGCCGCCGCCATTGAGGATCGCAGGCTGAGGTGAGTGCATCCTTAGGTGAAGCGGATTAATGGGCTGCCCATCAACCAGCCTTTCCGTTTTCAGGCCCGGCACTGAACTCGAACACTGACTTCTTGCTGAAGTCCGTGTTCAGGTTTGGAAACCCAAATTCGCCAAGTTCAGTACGAGCCTGAACTTTGCTGTTTAGGTTCACTCATCTCTATTTATAAGCAATTGGACAAACCAACGGTAGAGGTAGGCAGTGGAGATTCGTAAACAGTCACATAAGCCAAGGTTGGTGTAGGCGGTGTAGGCAATGTAGAGTTGCAAGCCATCCGACAGTGAAAGGTCAATAAAGGCAGTATATTTTCATCAGATATTAGACAAGACCAAGTCAAAGTTGGTGCAGACAACAGAGGTTCGTAAGTCAGTGACAAGGCAGGTCATACATGGAAAAGCAGACACAAATAAGTTCAATCACACCAAGTGTCGAAGAGACAGAAGGGAGCTGACCAGGAATGTGATGAGATCTAGTATCAATCTGTGCCTGGAAGTGACTTTTTATAGTTAGTGCCATCTGCCAATGTCACCATGTCCATGCATTGTGAAATGTATTGCTCATGCAGTGTCGGAAAAGTTAGTAAAGTATAGTTTTGTTTTTTCAAAGCTAGAGAGGGTCTACAAAAGAAAGTGATTAATCTACCTTGAGGAGATGGACTTATTGGGATGCTGAGTTTAAGTTGCATTTGGTCTATATGTTTGAGGCAAGTAATAAGAGCTTGGCATGAAGATTCTCTTAAGTTTCTCCTTGTTTCCCTTTTCTGGATTGAGCAGAGAAATGTAAAAATGTTTTGCTTTGAGTGTAAAACGTTTATTTTTCAAGTATTTTTCAAATAGTCACCTGCATGAAATGTGAATCTGATGGAGGCCACTACAATTACCGACCATGTTTATCGTGATACCATTATCTGCATTGCTTTAAGTTGCACTCAGAGCTTTTAGTAGGTCAGAAGTTAGGTATATTTGGCAGGGATCAATGGGGAAGTCAAGAGAGCAGTCGTGGGAACAATTTTATTTCTTCCGCCTATCTCTCCTCGTAAGGTATTTCTCCAGAGACGTGACGTTTGTGAACAATGCAAGATATTTCATGTGGATGCCGGCGTGAGGAAAATGCTCGGGACACATTTCTAAGACGTCTGTGATTTTTCCACCTTTAAGATGTCTGAAAAGAATCAATTGAAGGGGTAGACCTGATCAGGAGTTCTTTGGTTACAAGACTCAGTGCTGTCACCACATGTGGCCAGTGTCTGGAAGAGAACTGAACGTTGCTTTAAATAATTTACGAGGCAGAGGCTAAACATTGTACACACATGTCAGGATGATTACACTGCATTATACCCGAAGTGTGAGACACAGCTTAGCACCACAGGAATGACAACTGAAACATCACATCTCCCTTTCTGTCCAGTTCTTCACAGATACCTTTCTTGGAATCTTTTTTGGTCCAGCTTCACTGGAAGTCCTTTAGGTGAATTTTTGGGTGCCTGGGTAGAATTATGTTATATGGATAGTGTGAGAGAGGTTTACAACTAATTTCTATTTTTCTGTATTTTTCTTTTGCTGTCATTTACCCCCTTATCTGGAAGATACAGTCTTGTCTGCTATGGGGGCACTTTTCTAAATTTAGTAACCAAACAGGAAGCGTGGTTAGATTATTAAAATGGAGGGTCAAATATTCTAAAAATAAACCTAGAAAAAATGGTTTGACTGGATTCAGGACCCCATAAAACATTTGTGGTGCTTTTTGTGTACTTTAGATTGTTAAAGTGTACTTATACCCATAAAGAAAATGTATGCCATCACTTTCTATCCCCAGCTCAGTGGATCTTTTTTTTTTTTTTTTTTTTTACTAAAGGCTTTACCTAATATTTATAAAAACACTAACAGGAAGCAGTACGATGTCAAATGGCATGTCATATGCTAATTCATTCAGTTCCAAGGTAAACTGACAAATTATGGCAGTTTATTTGGAAATGATTTCGATGTATTGCAGTTATAATGATAAGGCTGACCCCAATGCTGAGCTCTGTTTAAAGCGGACCTTCACTCTGAATAAGAGCCTATCTTATATGTTTCGCACCCCCTGTACATACAGATTGTCCACATTAAAAACCATCCTACCTGCATCTACTGAATGTTATGAGCCTTTAAACATCCAAGATGGCGGCTTATGGAAGCCGCCATCTTATCAGGCAGCCTGCAAACAGGAAGTGCCTCCTGACTGTGCTGCTCTGCATTCTGGGATTGCTGACTGTTACCTGACCCCAGCTCTGCTCTGTCTGAGCAAAGCACAGCTATAACCCGCCCCCCTGTACCTTATCGCACTCTCCTCTCCTCAGTAAGTGTGATGCTTCTGAGTCAAGATGGCGGTCCCCGTATCCTAAATTCCTGAACAGAGTTGCAGCCCAGTGGGGGAAAGAATAATAAGTTAGTGACTAAAAACGTAAAATACATTAATTTTAGATGCTGGGAAACCGTTTTTTAAGAGTTTGGGCTTTTCATTAAATCACGCTGAAGGTTTAATTGAAGGTATCATCGCTGGAAAGCACCAGGGAGCAATAGGTCCAACCATTCGAACAGCAGACTGCATGCAGTTCATGTTTTTATGAACATTGGCAAAGGCTTCAGTAAAAATGGAAACACAGGTTGTTTTGAGGTACTGGGATGGGGATAGAAGGTGACTACCTAAACTTCCTTTCTAGGCATAGGATCGTTTCAAGTGGGAGGTTAGTAATAATTCATTAAAATATTCAGAAATATATAGAACCTTGTTTGGGCACCACTTATTAGTCATCCACAAAAAACATGATATTCACTTTGCTATCAAGAGCTCACCCCCTCCCATTGCATTATACTTTATCATTGAATTATTCTATCCTATTAGCTATTAGATATTTCCCATAAATAGCATCCTTTACCTGCGTTGCAATCACCACCAGCGGCCCCGGCTTCTCTGTGGCCGTGTGCCCTCCCGTGCCCACCCTTTCGGAATGGCTGGGTGCAGGAGCACACATGCACCTGAACAATGCGCTAGGGCTGCGGGCAGCTGACTGGACCTCATCAATGTGGCACTTTTGAGAGAGCCAATTGATTTCCTCAAAATTGCTGCAGAACATGGCTTCGGTGGTGGAAAAACACGGATTTCTTTGAATTCCAGGCCACTACCTAGCCAACAGCAGCTCCTGATTACTTGGGGGGCGCAGAGAACAGTGGACTCAGAAATGGGTTTCCATATTTACGCAAAAGTAATTTAACGCATTAGATCTGTGTTAGCCTGACTACTCATTATTCATTCTTTCTTTTTTTATAATATACAGTCCAATTCCCATTAGCTGACTGGATCTCCATCTTGCCCCTCCTTCCCCGTTCCCCAACAGCCTTCTTTGGTCCTTACAACTCTCACCCTGATAACAACCCTTAAATGCTAACTCTCTCTCCATAAGCAACCTGGTATTGGTGCATCAACTAGGCCTTGTCCAATTTTGCATTCCCATTTTTTGGTGTCTACTGTAAGTAGGCTAATTTTATACCTAAACTTACTTTGTTTCAGCTTGGATAGTGTCGGACAAAGGTTTAGAAGCATTTCAGGGTTTAGTAGTAAAATGGAGTACCAGTGCCACAGTAAACCTAGTGGACTGTCTACCAATGTCAACCAATATGTGTGGTTCATTTTTTACTACATACATGTCTGTACTGTTCCATGACAACCCTGGCCTTAATCTCAACTATCAGCCTTGACAAAGATGTGTTAAACTACTCCAGGCAGTGACCTTGAGATTAGATTTTGGCTACTAGCTGCTACTAACTACTTTCGGCTAGAGCTTTAAACATGCAGAAGTCGAACATTGTACACATACATCAAATTAATTACAGTGTATTAGTCCCGAAGCATACGCTTAGATCTACAGGAATGGCAGTTAGACACATTTCCATCACTGTTCCCTACTTTTCAAGTTAGACCTTTTGACATACTAAATGGCCAACTGCATCTTCTCCTTAGGGTACATCTATCTTAAATTCTAGCTGGATAGATTACAAATTCGATATCGGCGATGACCAGAATAATAAATACAATGTTAAAGATTTTAAGAAGTGTGTACTACGGGAGGACTACTGTCAGCTACCTAATTGAAAGGTGTAACTGATCTATTTGAACTAGGCTTGGCCAAACTAGTTCTTGCTTTTCCAACAAAGTATGACTGATGACTTAGCAGGAATGGCCTGTGTCATACAGTATATGATACATAGATATGACTTGCAAAGGCCAATTTGTATAGCCCACATGAGTAGTTTGGACCGAAAACTTGCAAACCAAACTATCAAAGTTTTGTGATATAGATTACAAACTTTGACCAATATATCAGCCATTCCTTCAAAGTGTTAAGAATAACTTGCCGACACTTTAAGGGGACCTGTTACCCTACTATTGATGAGCCATTTTATGTCTCATTGATGTCACAGTTTTCAAAGCCATTTGATCCCAGCGTCTATAAAATGTTATTTTCGCACAAAAGTTGATGATCTTAACATCACATCCAAATGATTAAAAGGACATTTTGTTTCATTTATTCACCCAAGTATATAATGCATAACTGATTAAAAGAAAAGTTAAGGATTTATATGCACTTAAGCCTGAGGGGAGATTTACATTTATGGTGCAGATTCATAAGTGCTTCGACATATTCAAGACATACTTCATCGTAGGGAAGACATCTGATGTCAGTGACAAGAACGTAGAGGTGAGAAAAATCTCCACCATACTTCACAAGTAGATGTCTTAGATTGTAAGCTCATTTATTCTCTACTTACATACTGGTTTAAAGCAAATAGCATTATGCCTTGAAATATAACTGTTGTTAATTGGGGGCAGTAGAATTATGAGGCAGGGACTAGAAGGTAGATTTTCCTTTAGCACTTATATAGATCAAGTCTTACTGTATTTAGAAATAGTCATAGTTTAAAATGTTCATATATATATACGGTACAACACTTTATTAGGTAGGTAGTACATGTAAAAAGTAACAACCCTACCTTGTTCAAGCTCATCAGGGGTTTGTACAAAATAAGGTAGATACTCGTTTGACCTCTTATTTCCTACTACCTAGCGTGTGTTGCATATATCTTGAAATTTCCAATGTTGACATTTTCTACATTATAGTAAGACGTGATACTTGTGTGTAGGGTTGGTATTGAGTTGGTTATCTTTCCCCATTAACTACCTAACATGTTTAATTTAGAGGCTAGAGGTGATAAGCATTGGCTAGGTGCTGCACCGTTTCCTAAGGACATCTTCTTTATTGCTGTTGCATCTGTGCTATTCTTCTGATACTAGTTGGTTGGTGTTTCTAACCCATCAGAAACGTAAAAAGCTTTATCCTGGGGTATACTGTTGTCTGTTAGGGCTGCATTTTCCAGCACTTGAAAATTGAATTTTATACTCCTTTTGGGCACTGCAGTGGGCACTGCAGGTTTAAAAATGCTCGACTAGCAGTACACATTTAGCCAACTATTAGAGAAGACTAGTTTTGGTTAGAAGTGGAGTCATGCAAGGGTCCATTTTTTAAATACTCTTCATTTTAAGGAAGTTATTATATATACAAAGTACGAAGCAAATGATAAACATATCGAGTGACAGTATTGTGAACATGCTGAAAAATACATTGTTTGCATAGCTCTAATATCCTCTTTGGCTGGACCATTTGCCGCACTGATATAGAACATAGATAGAGACATTACAAGCAAAGTCTGACTTTGGCTCACTGACTTGGAACCAAACCAAGCAGGTGTTTAGTCCAAGTTTGTATACCTTGAAAGGTTTACAGTACACATCTTAAGAATTGTTGTTCAAAAGATCAATGGCCTATCAGGACCATATAAACATGTACCATTAGGTCTACCACTGCCCTGTTGAGCTGCCATTGTCAGCACTTGGCCTGTCAACAGGAATATTCTGACAATAGATTACCATTCCATTACCATACCATTACCAACGTTCCTCACTAAGGATTGATGCTCTCCAGGGGATATTTTTTTCGTTGCCTTTAAAAAATGAGACTTTTCAGGTCATGTTTGTGGGTATAAGGAGTACACAGATAGCCTAATTGTGCCTGTGGATGTGATACAATGAAAAGCTGTCACAATGCATCATGGTAAAGTGCCAGTGACATTAATCCTAGCAGAAATGTATTGCTTACTTCAGTTTTCATTTAATTGAAACGTACTAACGGATGCTGAAAAATCCCCTAAGCACACCCAGTTTCAGTCACCTGGCGATGATGCTTTTTGACCCATCTTTGTATAGGATTGTATTGGCAGCTTCAAACCTTGGCCCATGCTTTCATGAACTTACAATCAGGTATCCATGCATTAATATAAAAAGAAAAAGACAACAAACACATAGACAGAGTAATCTCTCAACCCCTAACCTTCTTGTGTGCCACATCTGTTCCTGCTATACACTTCTTAGGACCAGGTAGCTTCTGGTAGCTCATGTATCTCCTGTTTTGGCAGGTAGCTCCTGGTACAACATTGTCCCCTCCCAACTCTCAACGCTGACTTTTTCATATGCCAAACTGACTCGATTCCTGCACCGGATCTACTCCATCGGTGTCTTGAAATTTGCCTGGGCAAGCGGATAATTGTACAGAGAAATCCACTTTCTCAGACTACTAAACATAACTTTGCCCCTTTTCCCCAAAATACTGAACCTGCTAATTCATTCTGAGTAATAAATAAACTTGTACTTGGTAGAAATGAATATTTACACTACTTTGATGCAAATGCAAAAAACTGATATGGGTAATGTTTTTTCTCCCCTTTTCCCATGTACTATAGTGCTTCTTACTAAGTGTGTATAACTTTCAATAACTTTGGATCAGACAGGATTGCATGACAAGTTACTGGCAAGGCTACACCCACTGTGATATATTGGAATCAATGTAAATGTACTTTTCTCCTCTATTTGGTTGAATATCTAATGGAAATTAATAATTCTTTCTAACATGGTCATTTGCATCACAATAGACTGGGAATTCTGCCTAATGATTAACCAAATTGCTTCTATCTGATCATCTCCAACAATAAGATCTGCCCAAGGTTGAACATACTGGTATTGTTAGCAGTGCACCAAAACTGAGCCATCTGTAGCAACTTCAAGACCTGCATTGACCCTAGTGGAAACATTAGCACTCCATCAGGTAGGTGATGGAAATCTAAGGCATTGCACTGACCATAGTTGAAAAGTTATTACCATACAATGACAAACAACATTCTACATACTATGGGTAGATGATGGAAAGTAAAACTGACCAAAGTGGTATTGGTACTACTGTGAAAGTGGTGGGTATCACTCTAGTCATAGGGTAACCACCAATAATCAGGTGGTGGACAGCACTGGCATTGCACTGACTTGTGTTGGAAACCCCAGGCCTTTACTTGACCACATGGTAAAGTTAATGCCATAGTCTTAATTAGCAAGTAGTGGGCATATATGGTCTGGTTTTAATTTAGTCATAAGGTAACCTAACAAGTGGTGGAAACCCAAAGCCTTGCATTGGCCATAGTGGTTACTGCTATACCCGAAATCAGCAAGTGATGAAGACCAAGGTCTGACGTTGAAGGCCTTACATTGAATGTAGTGGAAAGGTCACCACTATGCCACTTACAGTATAAGTAGCGGTGAAAACCTAAGACCTTGTATTGAATTGACCATAATGAGAAGGTGGCCACCAGAGCAGAAAGTGATAAAAACCAAAGGCAAATTACATTGACCACTGGGAAAAAATGTACTCATGTACCTGCTAAGAGTGGCATTTTAAACTCAAAGCCCAAAGCAGGTGGTCAAACTTGCATTGACTGAGTAATGAGCAAGTGGTGTGCAACTAACATTTTGCATCTATCTAGTTACAAAGTAGCCACCAATGAGCTGGTGGATGAAATTCGAGGTCTTCCATGAACTTGGAAACCCAAGGATTTGCTTCCAAAAGTGTTTGTTTTGCAACCAATGATTTTGAAAAAACCATAGCAAGAATAGGAACATGGGTGACACCTAAATCATTTGCATGGATTTCTCTAGTTTAATTTTTCATTTGCAAGGCCACACAGTGTGTGTAAAGTGCAGCATTTCTAGATACAGACATATATAAATTGTTAGCAGTGTGTTAAGACCATTTAATGATTTGGCAATATTTTTGAACAATGCTATAAGGCTTAAACACCGGCCACAGTGAATGTTATATTGCCTGCTGCCCAACCCCTGCCATTCTAAGTGCTTTCCAATGTATAAAATGTGCATCGCAAGCTTGTACCGAGTACAAAGAAAGTGGTCATTTTTGTAAAACTTTTAAATTGCAGCAAAGCATGGGGGGTCTTAGTGTTTTTTTGTCACGTCATGGAAACTTCAGCCTTAAACTCCCCGCTATGTTTTGTTTGAAAACCAAACATATTATTACCTGGCTGTAATGATTTTCAGACAGAGAAAGGAATTTAATATGTTGGTGTGAAACTGTTTCCTTAATGCAGTAAAAGGGGCGTCTGTGTTTCTGCTGGGAGCCTTTGAAAAGGTATTTAACACCAACCCTGCAGTTTAAGAACGATCAAAATATTTGCCGCACATATAGTACGTGGAGCTTCCAGGAGTGAAAAAGAAAAACATATCCATTGTAATGACATTCCCTTTAGTCGCTACATCTATTTATAATAGGCTGATGACATCATTGCCTATTTGTTCACAAAAAACGTGACGTCACTGGGACTCAATCCAATCACTATTAATATAACTATCTGCCTTTCAATTGAGACGGGTGATTTGACTTATAATAGGTGCTGAGCCGGACAGGGGACTATCCGTTTTAAACCTCCGACTGGGTTGTTCCCAGTATCCAACATTCGGTACTCCATAATGCAAATACAATTAAAGTCTATGTAAGGGACTTAAATTAAATAGTTTCTTAAATTAATAAAGGATGCCAAGGAAGAGGGGGGACCCTGTGCCCCCCCTGTGTCCCCCTACACTACAGATGCCGGTGGGGCGTCTACTATAGACATCGCCGCTAGTATTAGCAAAGATACCCAGTGGTGGACAGAGGGCGCGGATGAGGGAAGTATAGTAAAATTATATTTAACTATTTTTTTGTGCCCCTCAGCATTAACCCAGACCTGAACAACAGACCTGTACCAAAGGGCACAGGGGCTGGTAAATACTAGGGCCAGGGCTGACAGTTTGGCCCTAGAACCCTGGCTTACCAGCAACTACCCTCACTGCCAGGGTAGGGTGGCAGGGCAGGGAGGTCACTTGGTCACTAAAGTTCCACTTTAACCCATCCTTTCAGTGAGTTGAACACAAGCAGTGAGTGCACAAATGCCCAGAGCAGAGGGCTGTCCTAACCATGATGCCTCGGGAGCAGTTGAAGGGTTGCTCATGACTAATGATTCTATCTACCTTTCAATAGGGACCGCTGCTTTGACTTATGAGAGATGAGACTATCCGGTTCGGAAGCCCTCTGGCCAGGTAGTTCCCAGTATCTGACATTCGGTACTTCTGAATGTTTTTTTCTTAAATGAAAAATGGATGCTATTGCTATGCTTGCACATATCAGGACTTTCCTGTTCACTTAACTCATTCTTGTAGTGAGATGAACACAAGCGGTGAGTGCACAAATGCCCAGAGCGGTGGGCTGTCCTAAAGCGGAGCAGTTGAGGGGTTGGGTGCCATGCTCATGAGCACTTCAATGGATATTTTGCCCGATTCACAGGCCTCTCCAGGATGATGTGCATCTCAAATTGAGTTGGCATTTTGATTGGGCTCCAAGTCATTTTTGTTTCTTTTTAGGTAAGAGTAGCAGGGCCCCGCCAAGTGATCTCTATTGGTCACCAGTGAAGTGGATAACTCACCACTATGGTCAGCAGTACTACTGATAGATATTTTGCCTAATACTCGGGGCTCTGCAGGAGAATGGGCACCCCATTGGTCCCCTGTGGAGCACAGAACGTATCGCTGTGGTCATTGCCAACAATTGATGTTTTGTCGATTTACAGGGATCTCCAGGATGATGGACATCCCAAATTGGGTTTGTGATTTTAACCAGACCCCAAACCCTTACAAGAAACACCACTCATATGCATCCCTCCTCAGGACCAGGGCCAGATTACAAGGGGGCGCCTCCACCACATGCCCTGTAAAGGGGGCCTCCACAAACCTTTGGGTTATGGTCTGGTCCAGGAGGCTTTTCAGTCTTTGGTCTGACAGGCCACAGGGCCTGCAACAAAGCTATCGCTGGCAGTAGCCCCCCCCCCGTACCTGTGCAAGACTTTTCTTGTTTTTTCAAACCTGCAGTCAAAGCCACCACAGGGCAGGACGAAGAGTCTAGAGCAGCAAAGCCGTGTGTCCAGAGCTTTCAATCGGCGGCCGCTCACTGCACATAAGCCACCAAGCACAGACGCTGGCAGCTCAATGGAGGGAACTGCTTTCTGCTGGACCAGCTGAGTGACTACACCCCCCCTCCCACCCAGAATGGCAAAGCAGGAAGGGTGGCACAAGAGATTCTGGGCGGGTATCAGACAACCACTAATCGGTTACCCCGCTGGACTATTATTTTTACAGGAAAAAAAAATATTGTGCCCAGGGGCCTCCACCACACTTAATCCGGCCCTGCCCAGGACAACTCAGATGGCTGCACATTAAAAATTAATTTTCCTTTTTCAAAATCTTGTGGTCAATTTTACAATCAAAATAGCGTCCTATGGAGTTGCAGGCTGCCTAGCTTTCCTGCCGCTGTGCATTGTGGGTTATGTCAGTTGAAACCATGCAGCAGCACAGCTGGGATGCTGGGAAAGAAAGCTCTAAAATGGCCACGACCAGAAGATTTGTGGGGCAGCATTTCAGCTTTGAGTGGATGCTAGAGTAAATGTAAGTGCTGACTATGATTCAGTATCATGCATGCAGATGGGTCAATGAGTTTTTTTTTTTTCCAACTGTGCAATGATGTTGGCCTGGTTTAAATAGTTCTGCTAATTGTTGGTCCCTTTTAAGTATGAATAGCAAGCCCAAATGTTGTAAAAACTGGTTGAGAAGCCTAAATAGACAAAAGCTGCTGTTGGGCAACAGAGCAATAGATTAAATTAAAAAGATAGCTCCAGACATTAGACAACATAGCTAATAAATATTACTGATCACATATGAACACAACATAGCTAATAAATATTACTGATCACATTGAACACAACATAGCTAATAAATATTACTGATCACATATGAACACATCATAGCTAATAAATATTACTGATCACATATGAACACAACATAGCTAATAAATATTACTGATCACATTGAACACAACATAGCTAATAAATATTACTGATCACATATGAACACAACATAGCTAATAAATATTACTGATCACATTGAACACAACATAGCTAATAAATATTACTGATCACATATGAACACAACATAGCTAATAAATATTACTGATCACATTGAACACAACATAGCTAATAAATATTACTGATCACATTGAACACAACATAGCTAATAAATATTACTGATCACATTGAACACAACATAGCTAATAAATATTACTGATCACATTGAACACAACATAGCTAATAAATATTACTGATCATATTGAACACAACATAGCTAATAAATATTACTGATCACATTGAACACAACATAGCTAATAAATATTACTGATCACATTGAACACAACATAGCTAATAAATATTACTGATCATATTGAACACAACATAGCTAATAAATATTACTGATCACATTGAACACAACATAGCTAATAAATATTACTGATCACATTGAACACAACATAGCTAATAAATATTACTGATCACATTGAACACAACATAGCTAATAAATATTACTGATCACATTGAACACAACATAGCTAATAAATATTACTGATCACATTGAACACAACATAGCTAATAAATATTACTGATCATATTGAACACAACATAGCTAATAAATATTACTGATCACATTGAACACAACATAGCTAATAAATATTACTGATCACATTGAAAGCAACATAGCTAATAAATATTACTGATCACATTGAACACAACATAGCTAATAAATATTACTGATCACATATGAACACATATGAAATTTGACAAAAAGAAATGGTAAAACTGATCCTTCGCGGAACAAAGCTTGTGCATCCTCCCTCTTTAACTTTCTTCGCCCGGGAGAAGAAAATGATGCTGGATGTGCTGAAATCAGCCATTTTTTTTCTTTTCCATTATGGCGCTGCAGACAATGTGGACCTCCATCTGTTCCTTGTCATTATTAGTATGGGTATCTCTATTTGTTGAGTGATAAAATATTTGGGAATCTAAACATATCTTCACAATACAGAGCCGTCTTTGTTCTGCTTGAGCTTTCATCTTAAGTTATCGGCGCAGTATGCGAGTGCTTTTTTCCTGTGATGGGTGATCAGTATACATCAAAATCATCTGTCTTGGCTCAAAATGCGCAGGTAGGAAGAGGGAAAAAAAACCTTGCCGGCTGTAGCTGGGAAGGTAAGACTGTCGCGCTTTGTGCTGCGTTTGGCAAGGTAGCAGCATATTTTTATCACATTTCAATAAGACATCTGCTTTCTTACAATGCTTGGAAGCCCGCCGAAGAGGGTAGAACCTTAAACAAGGTGTATTGTCATGAAAAAGTATTGATGCACTGATAGGCTTAGATTTAATTTGCTTTTATTTATTTTTTTTCTGTTGTTATATCGGACTGAGCAGCATAACAGAACGTCTCTACTTCTTCCTTGTTGGAGAGTTTTCCCCATTTATTGTGGCACGTAATGGTCAGATAGTGAAGAGGAACATGGCAGGTGACTGGGTCAAGGCCTCATGGAGGTTCCATCTGACATCAGCAGAAAGAATCAAAGGGAATCTCGAGTTGGCTCGTTTGAAACAAAGCTGAAGGCTGGAACAGGCAGCCAAGGATCGGAGCCTGGAAATGGCAGATAATAAGCAAAACCCAAATCAATGAATTGATAAAAACCTTTATATTATATTGCACTGAGCAGTATGACAAGTCACTGCTTGTTCCTCATTGGAGAGTGTTTTTTTTTATGCCAGGTTAATGGTCAGATGATAGGGATCAACATGGCTGATGAATGAATCAAGGGCCTTTTGTTGCCCCCAGGGGCATCTAAGATCAGCAGACAGGATCAAAGGCAATCTAGACATCATTTGTTCGGGAACAAATCCAAAGCTTGGAACAGGCAGCCAAGGATCAGAGTCTAACCTTAAAACTGTTATAAGTATTGCACAATCTCCATGTGCAATAGTTTAATGCTAAGTAACTCCCCTGTAGGTGCAACAAAACACAAAACAGCTATAAACAGACAATTGTCAGCTCTGAATTGCTGATCTGGATCAAACCGCAGGAAGCTGCACGGCCAAGAGCGCTCACCTCTTATGTAGTCAATACCATACAACAATAGGGCCAGCCGACAACCGGTTTGCAGATTAAAACGTCCAGTTTTATTTGAAGTTCAAATTAAAATGTTCCATCCAAAAAAACGATACAACAGGCATTTAGAAATTATGAAAGGCGTCGACGCGTTTCGGGCAACATGCCCTTAATCATGACAATTTTTATGTGAGTGAAACCTCCAATATATATACAAGTATGTAGGCAATAATTAGCAATCTTATTTACCTAATTACACAACACTTTTCATGTGGGGGAAAGGGGAACAAACCTGCGTGATTTCATATGTCCGGTAGCACCTGTTTTGCTAATGTTTTGCATGATGGCAGATCATTCTTGTTATATTTGAAATGACAGGCATTTAATTAGGTAGCCATGTTTGCCCTAGAGGGTAATTTAGGTAGCCATGTTTGCCCTAAAGGGTCATTTACTAAAATGTTCTCATGTGAAAGAGCTTGCTGCCTTAAAGAATGCACGTCTTTCTATTGAAGTGGTATTGGGCTCTCATCAGCAACCTAAACACTTCCCTTGACCATCCCTTCCTGGAAGGTCTATCCAAAGGGGAGCCAAAGGCCTTATCCCCGATTGCAGCCAGCAATGCCTCTTGTTGATCTTACTACTAATAGCTGACCTACTCCCGCCACCCCTGGGACAGAACTCCTACCAGTGAGGCTGTAGGTAATTTTTATGTAGCTTGCTGCCTCTCTAATGTGAATATTCCTCTGGACTGAGCTTTATTTTTTGTCATCTAAAAGTCTATTTTCCCTGACTTATTAGTACCATGATCTGAATTAGCAGGAACCTTCACAGACATCCTAGAAACAAGTTTGTGGCTCTTCTCATCGCTAACTGTAACCTGTGGTCTACCACACTGGTACAGAACCTGAGCTCCAGTATTTCTCCATTCAAAATTTCTGTAATTATTGTATATTCAAGTATTTGGATATCTCCATCAAGGGAACTTGATTTTATTACCAGCTGATATGGAACGTATCTAAATAAAATCCATGAACACATGGGAAACATCTGCGATTCAAAAATATTAGGGAGGCAAGAATTCTACTTCGGAAAAACTCTCCGGCGCATCGGCTGGTAACAATCAAACGAAATTTAAATAATATATTTGAAAATGCAACTTAAACATGCAAACATTGGAAGCTGAAGTATCGCTTAAGGGTTAATGCAGAGCTTTTGGTTCCATGGCCGTGAGGGAAAAAAAAATCCCAGGAACGTCTAAATATGTGGGACTGGAGCATAATATTACAATAAATGTTAGCGTAATAAGTCTAATAATGATAAATGCGCGGCACCCGTTCACTTATTTGCACTATTAGAGTCATTATTTCCACATCAAAATGTATTTAGGAAGAAGCGAGCTGACAATAGGTTACCAATTTGCGGGGCTAATCTTGTAAAATGTGACACCTTTTAGGAGAAGGAAATTAGCATTTTGGTGATCATATATAATGGCTTGGATATTCCTAAATTATTCTTCATAGATTATTTTGAGAGGATGGTCAAACATTCGACTTCTCAAGAACAAAATACGTTGCTGGTTCTCCATCTGATAGCAATCTCATTTCAAAATCGATTATCATTAAAAAGAAAATGTTGTTTGGATCCTTCCCCCGTCTATTAGGAGAATCCAAGGGAAGTTCCCTCTTCTTTCTACAGATCTTTTGGTTCTCTCGCAGGTTGGCTCTTAGTTACTGGAAGAAAGGTTAGTTAAAGTGTAAATCCACATAGCTGGATGTAGCCATGATGTCCAATTAATATTCAATTCTCTTTGTGGTGAGATGGAAATCATTCCATGTGCCTGGAGGCTATACTTTCATGCTGCATCCACACTTACAACACCCCCCCCACCTTCGTCCCAGTACCTCAGGGGCTGCTGTTGGCTCGCGGTGACTCCCTTTTCAAATAAAACCAGGTAAGCCACTCCCTGATGCGTATTTGGGGTCGCTGATTGGATGATGTCAAAGGTGCCGTAGTGACGAGGCGCAGCCAACTGGCCGCATCCCCAGCACTCTGTTCAGGCATGCTTGTGCTCCCATGCCCAGCCATTTAAAAAGGCTGGCTGTAGGAGTGCACAGCTACAGGGAAGCCAGGGATAGGCATAGGCAATCGCCCCATTAAAGGTGAGTTTAGCGGGGTTTCACACAGTGGGGCATCCTGGCCACTCGACTCTAAACCTGCTCCTGGAGTCATCATGGGAAACATATCAGATGTCTGAACAATACACTGCCATGTTGTATACTGCACATGTGAAGAGCATAAGAAGCCCATTTGGACTCATATGTGCTTGAAATTACTGTCTTGGGGTTGATGGATTCTACACTACCATGTTGCATTTATACTAGATTGGTAAGGCATCTCTACTGGACAATTGAGGAGCATGAGGTGCCTTTTTAAATCACTGCATACCTCTTCCCTCCGCTGCTGGGCTCTCCTGCACCCTCGTACTTAAGTTCAGCAATGCTGATGTGAGGGCATTTACTCTTGCCAGTTAACTGTGCCCCTTCCCGCCACAGAGGGCCCCTGGTCCCTATTGATTGAAGGTAGGAGCATGTGGTGTAACCAGCTAATGGAAATGCAGAATCCTTGTCGAAGTCGGCAGAATAACAATGATTTGAGAAGACGATGCTGGGCTGGGATAAAGTTTTTTCATTGCTCACAAATTTGCTAACTCACAGGAGAAATATCCTAAATAACTGGAGATATCTTCTTATGGGAGATATTTTCCAACTGAAGAAGGTACTTCCTAGCATCTTGGACTTTTTTTCACAAGAGAGATGTCTTATTTAAATTTGCATATTTCCTACATTTAACTCATAGGAAATATATTGTCATTTCTCATTTTCAGACTCTTCGACTTCCTGGAACAACCTATTACAAAACATCCACAGGGCAACACCTCTAAAGTTACAGAAGACTTAGATGTCAGGCTCTGACTAGGTTGGCTCATACTAAATACTAGTCATACCACGCAGGTCTTGTTGTACTTTGTGGTTGTACAATTCGATGATACTCCAGCTTGATTGGCCACACTCTGTCTCCAGTATCTTGTGATAGAACATTCAGTGGATGAGGAGCTTGTTTGAGAATAAACTAAGCAGACGATTCTCCTAAGCCCAGAAGGCCTTGATGGCAGGCTCTGTATGGGTTGGATCATTGGAAATATTATTCACCCCCACAGGTCTTGCTGTCCCTTTGTGCCCAACACCGCATTGCTCCAGCTCTGATTGCCGGACGGCAATGTCTAGTTTATGGTGCCATAACATCCCTTGGATCAGAAGCATGAGTAAGAAGAGATTGTGCAGACTCTTCCCCTAAAGTGCCCATTCAGGTACGCTCTAACTTCTCCTACCCTATCCTCTGTAGGAGCTGTGCCAAATGAGCCATTTCGGAGAATCTCAAAATCTTCAGCTATATATGTATGACTTTTAGGACTGCAGGAAACAGAGGAGGCACACATAGAAAAGGCAGCTTGCTGCCTTATTATTGCTGTCCCTTTAAGCCCTGCAGACTTGGATGTCAGGATCTGCATGGGTTGGCTTATAGGAAATATTGTCTTGCCCATGCAGGTCCTGCATGCCCTGTGTGTGCTACAGCTCTTACTAACAGTAGGTAGTGTCAAGTGTCTGATGCCATAACATCCAGTAAATCACGAGCTTGAGTAAAAAGAAACTGAACAGACTTTTCCCTTAAAGCCAAAAGACTTGGATGGCAGGTTCAATGTAGGCTGGCTCATGGGAAATATTGTCAAGCCCCTGCAGGTTCAGCTGTCCCTTTGTGAGTGTCCAATCACACAATGCTTTGGCTCTTACTCACAGAGGTGTCCAGCCTCTGGTGCTATAACATCCAGTTCATCAGGAGCATGAGTGCGAGGAAATTAAACATATTCTTCTCTTAATTCAAGAAGTCTTGGATGGCAGTCTCTGTGAGTTTGCTCATAGGAAATATTTTCTGTCCACCTCCGGGTCTCGTGGTCCCTGTGTTGGTCTCGCCATCGCATCTCCCAGCTTAATAGAAGAATCTGCATTACACCTTTTCACGCATGCTTCTCTTGGGTGTCAATAGACTAGACACCACTTACCCATACCTCCCAAGTGTCCCGATTTGCCCGGGACTTTCACGGGAAGCCCCCCATGTCCCGTGGTCCCGCCCCTTTAAGAAATGTCCCGGCTGCCGCCCCGCCCCCGCTGTGGAGCGGTGTGCCCGGGCTCTGCGCTTCGGTTAGTAACGTGCTGTGCGCCGGCATCAGCAGAGCTGGTTTGTGGAGGCCCAATCGCGGCTGGGCCAATGATGGAGGAGTGGGCGGGGCACAATTACGCTGTGCCCGGGCTCTGTGCTGAAGATAGGATGGCTGGAGAGGGAGGGGGAAGATAAGGTAAAAATCAAAAAGCTGCAGAGCTCCCGCAGCGCTCCCACCAGCCGCCAGAGACTTTCTTTTAAATCATGTTTGGCTGTCGGAGTGATTGATCTCTGCCCTCCTTCCCCGACTGTCAGTTCCAGAAGACTGCACAGGGGAGGGGGCTTGCCGAGTGAGGCTGTTCTCCCGACCCTCCCCCCCCCCCCCCGCCCGCGCGCGCTGCGATCATCAGTGTCCTGGAGGTGTCAGACTTGCAGGACACAAGAGTAAAGTAGAGAAAAGGCAAGTGAATGATGTATTAGTTGTGGCCAGTCTGCCTCATTCGCTTCTATTCTGGGTTTCCTTTCTATTCTCTGTCCTTTTCTCGCTTTATCACTGTTCTTCTTTTTCTTTCTCCCTTCCTTCCCCATCTCTCTCTCTTTCTTCCTGTATTAATTTTTTGAACTATCTTGCTTCTTTTACTTGTCCATTCCTTTATTCTTTTTCTCTTCCTTTATCTTTCCCCCTCTGCACATTTCTCGCTGTGTTTTTCTCTTTTTTTCTTCTCTGCCTTTCTTTCTCTCTCTCCACCACGCTTTATTCTATCTTGTTTTCAACTTTGCTTCTCTCTTTCTCTTTTGTTATCTTTCCTTCATCCTTTCCCTCACTCCTTCCTTTCATCCTTCCCTCTCTCCCCTCCTCTCTGCATTTCCTCTCTTTTTTCTTCTCCCACTCCTTCCTTCTTTCCTTTCTTTTTCTCACCTTTCCTTTCTTCCTTACATTCTTCCCTTTCCACCTTTCACTCCTTCTCCCTCACTCTCATACTGCCTTCTTTCTTCCTTTTGTTCTTTCACTGCCCTTCCTCTTTCTTATCTGCTGTCCTTGCTCTTCTCTCTCTCCCTTTCTTCAGTTCTCACTTCCATCTCTCTCGTTCTCTCCCTGTTTCTTTTCTTACTCCATTACTCCATTCCTCTTCTCCTCTTTTCATCTTGTCTTCTTCCCGTCTCTTTACTCTCTCTCTTTATTTCTTTTTCTCTCCCCCCTCTCCCTCCTCTCTTTCTTTCCCTCCTTCCTCTTCCTCCCTTTCTCTTTTCTTTCACTCACTATTGCTATACATTTTTTCTCTCTTTTTTCATTACCTCCCCCACTTCTGTTTTCCCTCTCTTCCTTGCTTCACTCACTTCCTTCTTTTTATTTTCCCTTCTCTCTATTTCTCACCTTCTTTTTCTCTCCTTTTTCTTTCTTTACTCTTCTTCCCAACCTCCTAACTTTCTCCTTTTTTTCCTCTTCTTTCTTTTTCCCTCTCTCTTTCTTCCTCCATTTTCTCCTTTCTCTTGTCTTTCTCCCTTTTCTCACACTATCACACTATTGTATGCATGTGTGCGCGAGGGCTTGCCAGGTTTATTATCACCAATATGTAATTTGTAGGTGGTGTTTCCCTTTATGGGCATGGCTAGGGGGCGTGGCTAGGGGCGTGGCTTAATGGTAACAAAAAGGCAACATTTGTCCCTCTTTCTTGCTTTCAAAAGTTGGGAGGTATGCTTACCATCATGGAAATCATTTAGCCTGTTGGGCTACAGGATGCACCAAGCCCTTGTGCGTTTATTTAGCTGCATTCTTTTTATTTTCTATGGAAAGTTGTATCGTTTATATTAAAATATGGGTCAAACTAAGGTGTGATATGTTTGCTAGAATTTACTGTAGGTTTTGCTGTGTCAGGATTTTTTTTACTCGCACTTTTTCTTTTTTTTTACATTTTTGTGATAAAATAGGCCAACGCTGCAGCAAAAAAATTGATCCTCCTTCACCAGTTATGTTTTATGAGTTCTTATCGGGTTTTTCAAGGTGATTAATTAAAAAGCATTGTGTGAGAAATCATTTAAAATAGAATCAATCATTTAAAGGGTCATTTCACCCAATAATGATTTTACACTTACAGATGGATACAAGTAAGCCACAGCACCCACTCACTTCCTGCGTGGTGGGGTGTATACCAAAGTCCCCAGCTTTGTTACCCCTTATTCATGCTCCCTTAATTTTAAAGTGAATGTTTCTGCCCAGGGTAATGAAGAACCATTGGCTTACAGGTTACCTGGCATGTGCAGGAAGAAGTGGAGCAGGCTCTTCATAGGCCAGGTGACCTGGGTGTTTTCTGCATGGGTTGTCCCATAAGAAATATTGCTATTCCATGCATGTCTTGGAACCCCTCAAGCATTCATCTTTTACTCTAAAAATGTATTACTTTGTTAAATTATTTCTTGCTAACTGCATTACTTTAGTAATTGGAGGGGACCTCCAGCATTACATTATATTATATACAAATGTCTACCAGGAGCTAAAGTGGACCAACATAAATTTTACATCAAATTGGTTTTGGTCTGTATGGCCAGGAGCATCCTGATACACCAGCCCCATTTTTACTTACCTACTTCTCCTTACCCCGAAAGAGTCTGGACCATGTGACCACTGGCAGCCAATTATGAGACTCTAAAAATTAAGCATTTATTAGGTAAATTTACTTTCTTGGGTTTTGTACCTCTCTGGTGGCAAATGGAGCAAGCACCTCTGGCCACATCCCTGCCCTCCGCACCTCTCGCTCTATGCCAGGTGGAAAGCTGGTGTGGGAGTGAGCATAGCCAGAGGTACGCTGGGGATGTGGACTCAGGCAGTGGATTGGGGTGATCCAAGTGGTTTCAAACTGGAGGGCTAAACCAATCCCCCAGGAATCTTATAGACTCAAGGGGAGTGTTGCTCTTTAAAGCAAATCTAAAACGGCCACTAGGCCAGATCTGCCCCTCACTCCCCGGGGACATTCTGCCCATTGCTGCTAGGAGTCGGACCCATTCGCTCTTCACTCCCAGAACATCCTGGGATACCAGTCCACTAATCTATCCGTGTAAATTCATAAAATGTAGCATTATGCAGCTCATTCCCAGTTCCAGTTGGACAGACATGCCAAATTTGACAGGGTTGAGGCTGTGGAAAGTTAAGCTGACGTTAAAAGAAATTCTTTTTTCACTCCAAAACCCAGGAATTTGACTTATCTATGTATTACAGGGGAATGGCGATTTGAGATGCCTATGTGTGTCAAACCCCTGGGATCACCTGTTTACTCACTTTGATTAACATTCACACTACACAAGTACGGGGTAAAAGATTTTTAATAGAACTGACTTTTTTATTATTAGCAAAATATTTCTTGGGCCCTTATTTAACAAGGGATAGCGCCAGGTAGCGAATGGTGAGCGAACGGTAATGACGCTCACCGCCACGAGAACGCCGGTTCCCCTCCACAATCACACATTTATCAAGCCAATCCTGCTTAGCGACTGAGATAGCGCCATATAGCGAATCATTCATCATTATTCCAGCCTCACCCCACAGCGCCAGCGAGCGACCTTGAACAGCGACAGGTATGACCTCTCGCTACCTGGCGCTCTCCAATGCATTTCAATGGAGCAATCTTTAAATATTCTTAATTAATTGCTATTAATTTTTTTTTTTTTTTAAATGTCAAAAATTCTGTGACCACTTCTGCAATGTTAGATATTTTTTTTAAGGTAAAAAAAAAAAAAAAATTTATGCAGAATTGATATTACAGGTCTGATATTAATGTATTCATATTACAAAATGTTTTGAAAAACATGTTTTTTTTTTTTCTAAAAAAATATGGTTGTTTGGGGGTTAAAAAACTACTTTTAACCCATCGCCACCAGCGCTCTGGGGTTTAAACAAGCATTTCACAGCGCGAGAATTTTTTGAGCGTGATTTGTTAATGAATATGCTGGGAGCCGTTCGCTGTCATGCGCTCCCATACAGCGCGGAACCTGTGAAACAGCGACTCCTAACCCCGTATTCAACATTACCGCACACCGACAGGGTCGCTGTCAACAGCCGAACAATGGCCAAGCACAGCGAATACTAGCGGGCGCTGTGAAAATAACGCTACTGTCGCTCATCTGTCGCTACCTGGCGCTATTAATGAATCGGCCTCCCGGATTCCTAGAAGCTGCATTGCCATATAATATAATTGTTTTCCAGAGTGCAGAACCGACATTTTCCCAGCATAGACTTGAATAGCATTCCCAAATTCCAACTTTTAGGAAAATGTTGTTATAAATGCATCCAGACAAGGGCTAGACAAAGGCATCGCGCCACGTCTGACATTATGTCATAAGAATAGCACACAGCACAAAGTTACGTAGGTTGGAGATACCTACCCAGGGCCGTATTTGATCCCAGACCTCTGGCTAAGGCCGACCTTAGGTTAATAGATGCACTGTGCAAAAATTGAGGATGATGTTGTCATACAAGCACACAATAAAAGAGGGAGGAATGTGCAAAAAAAAAAATAAAATAAGAGGCAATGTGGGAAGAAAAGCAAGACCGGAGAAATGTAGTAAAGGGGAGGGGGAATGGGCAAAAAGAAAATGTAGGAGGCAATGTGGGAAGAAAAGCAAGACCGGAGAAATGTAGTAAAGGGGATGGAAGGAAAGTGGGAAAAAAGAGGGGGAATGGGCAAAAAGAAAATGCAGGGAATGAGAAAAAGAGAGTGAGTGAGAGGGGATGTGGAAAAAAAGGAAAAAGTAGGAAATGTGGAAAAATAGCAAGGCAAAAGAAATGTAGAAAAGAGGATATATGGAATATGGAAAAAAAGAGGGAGGAATGTTGAAAGAAAGGGAATGTGGAAATGAGAAAAATAATTACATATTGTAGAAAAAAAGGGAATGTAGAAAAGAGAAAAAGAATGAGGAATTGCGAAAAGGGGAGGGAGACAATTGAGCAAGACCAGAGAAATGTAGTAAAGGGGATGGACGGAAAGTGGGAAAAAAGAGGGGGAATGGGCAAAAAGAAAATGCAGGGAATGAGAAAAAGAGAGTGAGTGAGAGGGGATGTGGAAAAAAAGGAAAAAGTAGGAAATGTGGAAAGAATAGCAAGGCAAAAGAAATGTAGAAAAGGGGATATAGGGAATGTGGAACAAAAGAGGGAGGAATGTTGAAAGAAAGGGAATGTGGAAAAGGATATAGGGAATATGGAAAAAAGAGGGAGGAATGTTGAAAGAAAGGGAATGTGGAAAAGGATATAGGGAATATGAAAAAAAGAGGGAGGAATGTTGAAAGAAAGGGAATGTGGAAAAGGATATAGGGAATATGGAAAAAAGAGGGAGGAAAGTTGAAAGAAAGGGAATGTGGAAATGAGAAAAATAATCACATATTGTACAAAAAAAAGGGAATGTAGAAAAGAGAAAAAGAATGAGGAATTGCGAAAAGGGGAGGGAGACAATTGAGCAAGACCGGAGAAATGTAGTAAAGGGGATGGACGGAAAGTGGGAAAAAAAAGAGGGGGAATGGGCAAAAAGAAAATGCAGGGAATGAGAAAAAGAGAGTGAGTGAGAGGGGATGTGGAAAAAAAGGAAAAAGTAGGAAATGTGGAAAGAATAGCAAGGCAAAAGAAATGTAGAAAAGGGGATATAGGGAATGTGGAACAAAAGAGGGAGGAATGTTGAAAGAAAGGGAATGTGGAAAAGGATATAGGGAATATGGAAAAAAAGAGGAAGGAATGTTGAAAGAAAGGGAATGTGGAAATGAGAAAAATAATCACATATTGTAGAAAAAAAAGGGAATGTAGAAAAGAGAAAAAGAATGAGGAATTGCAAAAAGGGGAGGGAGACAATTGAGGAATTGTGGAAAATAGAAAAAGAAGAAGGGCATGTGATAAGGGAAGGAAGGTGTAACGTGGAAAAAGAAGAAGGGCATGTGATAAAGGAAGGAAGGTGTAACGTGGAAAAAGAAGAAGGGCATGTGATAAAGGAAGGAAGGTGTAACGTGGAAAAAGAAGAAGGGCATGTGATAAAGGAAGGAAGGTGTAACGTGGAAAAAGAAGAAGGGCATGTGATAAAGGAAGGAAGGTGTAACGTGGAAAAAGAAGAAGGGCATGTGATAAAGGAAGGAAGGTGTAACGTGGAAAAAGAAGAAGGGCATGTGATAAAGGAAGGAAGGTGTAACGTGGAAAAAGAAGAAGGGCATGTGATAAGGGAAGGAAGGTGTAACGTGGAAAAAGAAGAAGGGCATGTGATAAGGGAAGGAAGGTGTAACGTGGAAAAAGAAGAAGGGCATGTGATAAAGGAAGGAAGGTGTAAAGTGGAAAAAGAAGAAGAGCATGTAGCAAAGGAAGGAAGGTGTAAAGTGGAAAAAGTAGAGCGGAAAACGGAAGGAACTAGATAGAAATGGGATAAAGAAGAAGACGTGCACAGGTCTTGGCAAGGGATTTTGAGCAGGACTGCTGAGCCAGCATAGAGCTGTCTCCTAAAGTCTAAAATGGATCCCTATGTACCTGCATAGATTGCAGACCCCAGAGGCTGGCCATGCTCCTGGCTTCCTCCTGAGTGTGGGCATCTACTGCAACATAAATAAGCAGCAAGGGGCTAAATGCAGAGGATCCTGAGCTGGTAGCGCCCCCTGCAGGCACAGCCCTAAGGTTGCCTAATAGGAAATGCAGCCCTGTAACTGCGCCCCTGTCTTTGCGCTCCCTCCTCTGCAATGGTGATGGAGGTCCCCTTTAGGGGGAGCTTTACCTTATTGGGTTTCTTTTGGATAAAGGTAGAATTTATGTCGTACTAATGCACTGGTAACTAACTGCTGAATGTACAGTTATAACCCGGCTAATTATATATTTATGTTTATAAATAAATTCATATGCATATTTTATCAGGCTTTAGATTGGTCCATATATCATGGCTGCCGCTGGACGCGAAGTGCGCTATTGGTTTTCACAGCACGATTTATACAGAGGCGACTGTGTAAACAGCATTAGGATTTCTTATGTCCCAGGGGCTCCGGGTCCATATATCAGCCCAATTTACAGGAGACAAGTCACAATCAGATAAGAGAGGGCCCTGTAAACCTAAATGTCGGGGTGGGACTCTCTAGCCGGGTGCACGTCTGCCATGGGGCTCACAGCAAAGGAGCAGACGTGGGGAAAACTTCCCCGCCATAGGCAACTTCTGATGAAAAACTAAAATGAAAAACTGTAGCCTAGGTAAAGCTGTCAAACTGACAGCAGGGATAAAGAGGTGCTTGTACCATTCTTCAACTAATCACCATGTCACTCTTCTGTGTTATAGCATTCAGCAGGGGGATGCTGCTTCTCCTTCTAGTCACATGGAATCTTGCTAGCCAATAGCCAGGCTTTACTCAACAGTTGTTTTTGGCCAGGGGCTTACAATCTATTACAGTATAAGGGAGGATACAAAAGGAGGAAGAGCTTACAATCTATTAGTTTATAAGGCGGGATGCATAAGGAAGGAAGAGCTTACAATCTATTAGGATATAAGGGGGGATACAGAAGGTGAAAGAGCTTACAATCTATTAGGATATAAGGGGGGATACAGAAGGAGGAGAGCTTACAATCTATTAGGGTATAAGGGAGGATACAGAAGGAGAAGAGCTTACACTCTATTAGGATATAAGGGAGGATACAGAAGGAGAAGAGCTTACAGTCTATTAGGATAATAGGGAGGATACAGAAGGTGGAAGAGCTTACACTCTATTAGGATATAAGGGAGGATACAGAAGGAGAAGAGCTTACAATCTATTAGGATATAAGGGGGATACAGAAGGTTAAAGAGCTTACAATCTATTAGGATATAAGGGAGGATACAGAAGGAGAAGAGCTTACAATCTATTAGTGTATAAGGGAGGATACAGAAGGAGAAGAGCTTACAATCTATTAGTGTATAAGGGAGGATACAGAAGGAGAAGAGCTTACAATCTATTAGGATAAAAGGGAGGATACAGAAGGTGGAAGAGCTTACAATCTATTAAGGTATAAGGGAGGATACATAAGTAAAAAGAGCTTACAATCTATTAGGGTATAGGGAAGGATACAGAAGGAGAAATAGTTTACAATCTATTTGGGAACAAAGTTGGCTGTGGATAGGAAAAGTTTATCATCTCTTACGGCATAAGGAGGGATACAGAAGAGCTTACACTCTAGAGAACAGAAAGGGTAGAAGATCTTACACTCTGTAATAGTATAAGAGAGGATACAGGGGGAGAAGAGCTTACAATCTATTAGGGTATAAGGGAGGATACAGGGGGAGAAGAGCTTACAATCTATTAGTGTATAAGGGAGGATACAGGGGGAGAAGAGCTTACAATCTATTAGTGTATTAGGGAGGATACAGAAGGAGAAGAGCTTACACTCTATTTGGGTATAAGGGAGGATACAGAAGGAGAAATAGTTTACAATCTATTTGGGAACAAAGTAGGCTGTGGATAGGAAAAGTTTATAATCTCTTATGGCATAAGGAGGGATACAGAAGAGCTTACACTCTAGAGAACAGAACGGGTAGAAGATCTTACACTCTGTAATAGTATAAGGGAGGATACAGGGGGAGAAGAGCTTACAATCTATTAGGCATAAGGGAGGATATAGAATGAGCTGTGTATGTAACATAGTTAAGTATAGACAGGACAGTATTGTAAAGGAAATAAATAAAAAATAATATATATATGTGGGTGGGGCCAAGAGAATAAAGGCAATTGGGTGCCAGACGGAGGGGCCCTTTAAGTGGTGCATTGCGCGGCGTGTGCGCTGGTTGGTGGGGCGGGGGAGGGGGCTCTGGAAGAATGTGCGGTTTATGCTAAATCTTCGCTGTCAATCAGTGGCGGGTGTCTGTATGAAAGTGATGATCACATCATCGTGTTAGTCTGCCTGACTGGCTCGGCACAAAGAAGGTGGCAACGTTTTCTCAAGCCGGGATGTCAGCACTCGAAAAATCAATCACCATCTGTGCCGGATTTCTGAGCGGCTGAAAGAGGAGGAAAAGGAAAAAAAAAAAAAAAAACAAGCCCTGTTTAAAGAGATGCCAGAGCAAAATAAGTTCAATGTTTGGAAATAAACCAATAGGGTCACAATCAACTTTGCTGGGCGGAGGGGAACGGATGCGTGCGCGCGCGATCTGAGCTGTCTGTGCTCCAGTGTCTGGCAGCGTGCTAGCGGGAGCACATGGAGCTTTTTTTCCATTGACAACCGTCAAAACTGGAACATTTACATTTAAAGGGGAAGAGCACATTACTGAATTGAGGGACATTAGTGACTGCCCCCCCCACATTCTACTCTCCCTTATACCACCTCAAATTCCCCTATAGATCATAAGCTCTTCCTCCTACTGTATCCTCCCTTATACACTAATAGATTGTAAGCTCTTTCTCCTTCTGTATCCTCCCTTATACCCTAATAGATCATAAGCTCTTCCTCCTTCTCTATCCTCCCTTATACACTAATAGATTGTAAGCTCTTCCTCCTTCTATATCCTCCCTTATACCCTAATAGATTGTAAGCTCTTCCTCCTTCTGTATCCTCCCTTATACCCTAATAGATTGTAAGCTCTTCTCCTTCTGTATCCTCCCTTATACCCTAATAGATTGCAAGCTCTTCCTCCTTCTGTATCCTCCCTTATACCCTAATAGATTGTAAGCTCTTCTCCTTCTGTATCCTCCCTTATACCCTAATAGATTGCAAGCTCTTCTCTTTCTGTATCCTCCCTTATACCCTAATAGATTGTAAGCTCTTCTCCTTCTGTATCCTCCCTTATACACTAATAGATTGTAAGCTCTTCCTCCTTCTGTATCCTCCCTTATACCCTAATAGATTGCAAGCTCTTCTCTTTCTGTATCCTCCCTTATACCCTAATAGATTGTAAGCTCTTCTCCTTCTGTATCCTCTCTTATACCCTAATAGATTGTAAGCTCTTCTCCTTCTGTATCCTCCCTTATATCCTAATAGATTGTAAGCTCTTCTCCTTCTGTATCCTCTCTTATACCCTAATAGATTGTAAGCTCTTCTCCTTCTGTATCACCCCTTATACCATAATAGATTGTAAGCTCTTCTCCTTCTGTGTCCTCCCTTATATCCTAATAGATTGTAAGCTCTTCTCCTTCTGTATCCTCCCTTATACCCTAATAGATTGTAAGCTCTTCCTCCTTCTGTATCCTCCCTTATACCCTAATAGATTGTATGCTTGGTTCCTTCTGTGTCCTCCCTTATATCCTAATAGATTGTAAGCTCTTCTTCCTTCTGTATCCTCCCTTATACCCTAATAGATTGTAAGCTCTTCTCCTTCTGTGTCCTCCCTTATATCCTAATAGATTGTAAGCTCTTCTCCTTCTGTATCCTCCCTTATACCCTAATAGATTGTAAGCTCTTCTCTTTCTGTATCCTTCCTTATACCCTAATAGACTGTAAGCTCTTCTCCTTCTGTATCCTCCCTTATGCCCTAATAGATTGTAAGCTCTTCTCCTTCTGTATCCTTCCATGTTCCCAGCTTGTTTCTTCCTGGACAAGATGGTAAGTCTAGCAGCCACTTGAGGATGTATTGCATTGTGTTGGGGCGAGCGATCCATTTCTCAGGCCATCGCCTGGGCCTGCGTGACTAAATATGCACAATGGAAGTGCGGCATCCCCATTTTCTGGTAGCACATTGTCTGCCACGGTTCAAGTGGTGGGATAATGGATGGCGGGGATGGCGGGGATGCCGGGTGATCGCAGGCCGGAGGTGGCAGGATCGGCTCCTCCAGCCCCTGGCTCTCATTTTCTCATGTGTGTCATGCGGAATGAATGATGCTTTCGTTTTACATGGACCTTGTATCACAAAGATCGCCTCCCTATTCCCTCCATTACTTAAACTGAATATTAATGGTGCACATTGCCGCACATGACTTTCAGATCTATCACAATGTTTAGATTGTCAGCTTGTGTGGTTGTGAGCCTTACTTTTTTAAAGGGGACCTACAACCTATAGGGGTAGCCTGGACTTATAACATAGGCAGAGAGGCAAAGTCTGTGCCAAATGGTCAGGCTTCCCTTATTTTTGGAAGAGTTTCTCTGTAAAATTGTACTTTGGTCAATTCGAAATAAGGGGGGTATAGTATTTGTGTTCCAGTTAGTGAAACCTGTGTTATAGATTTCCTTGGAAATTGTAATGTTTGAGGTCTGCTTTCAGATGGAACTTGGCTACTTTTTAAATGGTGAGGGATTATTTTTAATCTACAAAGCAAAGCCTATGCCAGAGGGTCAGGCTTCCCTAATAGACTTCATAAGGTTAAGGTTCTCTTTAGGATGGAACTTTTACCACCTTGGTGAAGGCGTAATTGGGACCTGGGAAGCAAACCCTGTGTAATCGGATCAAGGTTACCTGATTGTATAGGCTGGTGATGTGCTTTAGGGTGATATTTTGGCCACTTTGTAATGGTGAGGGGGTACATACGTCATATGGTCAGACTTTCCCTGGAAAATGTATAGGGCGGAAGTCCTCTTTAAGATGGAACTTGTCATCCAGGAACCAAACGCCTGTGGCAATAATTGAGAAATTCTGGGCTTTGATGATTTAGATGTAGATTTTATTCTTCTTATTGTTAATAATAATTTTTGTGTTTATTTTTACTGTTGGCCATAATATATATATATATATATATATATATATATATATATATATATATATATATATATATATATTTGGCATAATATATATATATATATATATATATATATATATATATTTATATATATATATTTTTTTTACATATATATATATATATATATTTTTTTACATATATATATATATATATATATATATATATATATTTTTTTTTTTTACATATATTTATATATATATATATATATATATTTTTTTTTTTTCTACATATATTTATATATATATATATATATATATATATATATATATATATATATATTTTTTTTTTTTTTTACATATATTTATATATATATATTTATATATATATATATATATATATATATATATATATATATTTTTTTTTTTTTTTTTACATATATTTATATATATATATTTATATATATATATATATATATATTTTTTTTTTTTACATATATTTATATATATATATATATATATATATATATATATATATATTTATATATATATGTATATTATTTTTACCATTATAATTATTACTACTACTACTACTACTACTAATAAAAATAATAATACTAAATACTTTAAATATTATTGTACATTTTAAAATAATATTAATAAAAATATTGTTTGAATATCTTTTTATTTTTTACATAACAGTATCAAAGTATAATAGTTAATACAGTTGAAAAGACATATGTCCGTCAAGTTCAACCAAGGGGCGGGGTTGGGGAAAGTTATTTTTAAATGCATTTTTTTTTCACTGATAACAATTCATAGTAACCGTTAATGTTATTTTCTTCTAAATAAGTATCTAATCTTTTTTTTTTAAGGTTATCAGCTGTTGATGCTGTAACAAGCTTCTGTGGGAGGCTATTCCACAGATTTATAGTTCTTATGGTAAAAAATGATTGTCGCCTCCGGAGATGGGATCTTTTTTTTTGTCTAGCCGGAGGGAGTGCCCCCTTGTTGTTTACCTGAAATAGTGTTTCCCCACGTGTTTTTGTATTGTCCATTTATATGTTAATCATGTCCCCCCTTAATAATAACATTAAAGAAGCACTATCGCGAACTTGTGTGATATTAAAACTCCATATAAACACACACGATGGCTAATGAGAGGAGGGGTCACTGAACTGAATAAAACTCCCGCTAAGCTTGTGATTTAACCTCTCATGGTAGGAATAAAACCCAGGCGTAACAGTTTTAGTCCATCAGGGGTGACTGTGCCTGTCACCCCAGATGTCCTCTTCCTTCCATTAAAATAAATAAAACAAGCCTGTCCGGATATCTCTTGATGCCAGTTGTATAGGTGACCCCTTCCCCCCGCCATTCATCATATTTATATGGATTTTTATCATTGGGACATTTTTCGCCCTTGAATAAATCGAAAACTCTACTACTACTTCTAATAATAATTATGAGAATATTAACAGAGAGAAAATTCTACTAATACTACTACAAATAATATTAATTTATATAATATATCATATATAAGATATTGTTTTATTTTGGTATGCAGTGTTCTTGATGGGCCGCCCACCCAAAAAGTAAAATTAATTCATATTGCATTGGCTTAGCATCATTATTCATTCTAACCTTTAGATATCCAAGTGGTGTCAATGCATTCTAGTGAAAAGCTTATTCTATTTGAGATTCTCTTCGACTTCTGTACAGAGGTATTTATTAAAGAATGGGCAGGCTGATTCATCATTAGCGGCAGGTAGCGACAGATGAGCGTCTGTAGCGGCATTTTCAGAGCGCCCGCTAGTAGTCGCTGTGCTCGGCCGTGAGTCGCTGTTCAGTAATGTTGAATACATTGTGAGGAGTCGCTATTTGACCAGTACAGCGCTGTATGGGAGCGCATGTTAGCGACTGCTCATAGTGACCGACTCACATTCATCATTAGCGGCAGGTAGCGACAGATGAGCGTCTGTAGCGGCATTTTCAGAGCGCCCGCTAGTAGTCGCTGTGCTCGGCCGTGAGTCGCTGTTCAGTAATGTTGAATACATTGTGAGGAGTCGCTATTTGACCAGTACAGCGCTGTATGGGAGCGCATGTTAGCGACTGCTCATAGTGACCGACTCACACCATATTCAGGAAAAAAACAGCCTCCCAGATCTCTGGCGCTGAAAAATACTTGTTTGAAGCCCAGAGCGCAGGAGGCGGTGTGTTTAAAGTCTGTTTTCCAGCATCTATCCACCAGTAACAAAGCGAAAACATATGGAATTACATTGTAACAACATTGTAACATGAACACTTTAATGGCAGACCTGTAATGTCATTTCTGAAGAAATATATAAAAAATGAAAAAAAATTGAAAAAACTGCTTTTTCAATGCCAGGAGAGGTCACAGAATTATTTGAGATTTAAAAAAAATAAATAAAAAAAAAACAGTTTAAAGAGAAGGAAAGGATCGTCCATTGAAATGTATGGGAGAGCGACAGGTAGCGAGAGGTCATACCTGGCGCTCTGCAAGGCTGAACGCTGGTGCTGTTCGCTGAGGCTGGGAAAATGATGAATCAGACGCTACATGGCGCTATCTCAGTCGCTAAACAGATTCTGCTTGATAAATGTGTAATTGTGTGCCGTGTCCGGCGTTCACCAGTCGCTACCTCTCATTAACCTGCCACTACCTGACGCTATCCCTTCATGAATAAGGGCCTTAGAGCCCTCCAATATATATATATATATATTTGTATCTGCTGCACCAGTTTGGCGTTCTGCTCTTTTATCCATAACCTGCAAGGGGGCTGTTTTCTCTAAGGCCCTTATTTAAGAAGGGATAGCGTCAGGTAGCGCCTGGTTAATGAGAGGTAGCGACAGATAGCGACTGGTCAACGTCGGACACGGCACTCAATTACACATTTATCAAGCAGAATCTGGTTAGCGACTGGGATAGCGCCATGTAGCGTCTGATTCATCATTTTCACAGCCTCAGCGAACAGCGCCGGCGTTCAGCCTTGCACAGCGCCAGGTATGACCTCTCGCTACCTGTCGCTCTCTCATACATTTCAATGGACGATCCTTTCCTTCTCTTTAAACAGGTTTTTTTTTTTTTTTCCTAAAAAAATCACAAATAATTCTGTGACCTCTCCTGGCATTGAAAAAGCAGTTTTTCATAATTTTTTCATTTTTTATATATTTCCTCAGAAATGACATTACAGGTCTGCCATTAAAGTGTTCATGTTACAATGTTGTTACAATGTAATTCCATATGTTTTCGCTTTGTTACTAGTGGATAGATGCTGGAAAACAGACTTTAATCACACCGCCTCCTGCGCTCTGGGCTTCAAACAAGCATTTTTCAGCGCCAGAGATTTGTGAGGCTGTTTTTCTGCTGAATATGGTGTGAGTCGGTCGCTATGAGCAGTCGCTAACATGCGCTCCCATACAGCGCTGTACTGGTCAAGTAGCGACTCCTCACAATGTATTCAACATTACTGAACAGCGACTGAGTTGCTATAAAGTAGCGACCCACGGCCGAGCTCTGCGACTACTAGCGGGCGCTCTGAAAATGCCTGCTACAGACGCTCATCTGTCGCTACCTGGCGTTAATGATGAATCAGCCTGTTAGTTTTAAAACCTATATCTCTAGCACAAATCCCAATCAGGTGCAAGAAAAAAAAAAATTCTAATACTTTAGCACGTGATCAGTCGGCTCGCTAATCTTTAATAAATAGCTTTGGGCTGTGGTCAGAAATTGAAAATATAGAGAGGTTCTCTGAATGTTAAAGAATGACTCCATGAATGTAAAGTACATTCTATGCAAACAAGAAATGAATAAACGCAGCCTTCATGATGTAAAGATTTATTTATTTTTGTTCTTTTTAGGGCCGGCACACACGGAATCCCCCAGCCCAGCCTGAGCAACTGCTGGAATGTTTGAGGTAGGAAACTTGACCTTTCAAAGATCAACATCATGAAAACAAAGCAAGTATTGTCCATTCACAGTCATATGAATGACAAGAGATTAATCACAGTCCCGGCTCCCCTATCTGTGTTCTGAAAAATAATAATGTAACAGAAAAAAAAAATGCTAAAAAATTCTAATGAGATGGACACAACTGACAAAGGGGCAGAATTTTAACTAGCGAGTTGGATTTAATAACACAGCAGGACCTCACTTCTTTATCTCAATCTCGGTATTTACTGTGTATATGTTTACTTTAAAGCATCACAATCTTTTGCTGATAGGCTGCTTGCAGTCACTTGAGAGCGCAACCCGGGAGAAGTGAGTATGCGGGCGGACATTTTTTTTTTTTTAGTGACGCGATGTACAGCCGGACAGCCTGGGTTGGGTGCTGCATATTAAAGAGGGACTATGGTCATTTCTGACCATTGCTCCTCTTTAAATCAGGCAGAATTACCGGGTTCACATTCTTACCTTGCTCCTGTGTGATTGGTCACCTGTGCTCGGTCCTAGCCTGCCAGTGCAATGGGGAGGGTGAGTATTTAAACCGGAACTTCACCCTGAATAAGAGTCTATCTTAAATGTTTCCCCCACCCTGTAAGTACAGATTGCCCACGTCAAAAATCATCCTCTACTCTACTCTACTAACTCTACCCTACTAACTCTACTCTACTCTACTCTACTAACTCTATTCTACTCTACTCTACTAACTATACTCTTCTCTACTCTACTCTACTCTACTAACTCTACTCTACTCTACTAACTCTACCCTACTAACTCTACTCTACTCTACTCTACTCTACTAACTCTATTCTACTCTACTCTACTCTACTAACTATACTCTACTAACTCTACTCTACTAACTCTACTCTACTAACTCTACTCTACTAACTCTACTCTACTAACTCTACTCTACTAACTCTACTCTACTCTACTAACTCTACTCTACTCTACTCTACTAACTCTACTCTACTAACTCTACTCTACTCTACTAACTCTACTCTACTCTACTAACTCTACTCTACTCTACTAACTCTACTCTACTCTACTCACTTTACTCTACTCTACTCTACTCACTCTACTCTACTAACTCTACTCTACTCTACTAACTCTACTCTACTCTACTACTACTACTACTAATAATTATTATGATAATATTGTGCTCGGTCCTAGCCTGCCAGTGCAATGGGGAGGGTGAGTATTTAAACCGGAACTTCACCCTGAATAAGAGTCTATCTTAAATGTTTCCCCCACCCTGTAAGTACAGATTGCCCACGTCAAAAATCATCCTCTACTCTACTCTACTAACTCTACCCTACTAACTCTACTCTACTCTACTCTACTCTACTAACTCTATTCTACTCTACTCTACTAACTATACTCTACTCTATTCTACTAACTCTACTCTACTCTACTCTACTCTACTAACTCTATTCTACTCTACTCTACTAACTATACTCTACTCTATTCTACTAACTCTACTCTACTCTACTCTACTCTACTAACTCTACTCTACTCTACTAACTCTACCCTACTAACTCTACTCTACTCTACGCTACTAACTCTATTCTACTCTACTCTACTAACTATACTCTACTAACTCTACTCTACTCTACTAACTCTACTCTACTCTACTAACTCTACTCTACTAACTCTACTCTACTCTACTCTACTAACTCTACTCTACTCTACTCTACTCACTCTACTCTACTAACTCTACTCTACTCTACTAACTCTACTCTACTCTACTACTACTAATAATAATAATTATTATGATAATATTAATAGAGAGAAAATTCTACTAATACTTCTACAAATAATATTATTTTATATAATATATCATATATAAGATATTGTTTTATTTTGGTATGCAGTGTCTTAGATGGGCCGCCCACCCAAAAAGTAAAATTCATTCATATAGCATTGGCTTAGCATCATTATTCATTCTAACCTTTAGATGACCTTTTAGCCGTTTAACATCCAAAATGGTGACCTGTGGAGTCTCAGGCTTTCTCCAGACAGGAAGTGTCTTCTGACTATGACGCTCTGCATTCTGGGATTGCTCTCCTTTTCCTGACAGCAGAGCCCAGCTATAACCCTGCCCCCTGCACTTTTGCCCCTCTCCTCTCCTCAGTATGTGATGCTTCTGAGGCAAGATGGTGGCACCTGTATCCTAGAGTCCTGAACAGAGTTGAAGCCCAGTGGGGAAAAGATAACACTATATATAATATGATATAATACATTCAGGCAGGACATTTGTGTATTGCGTCACAGCCAATGAGAAACACTACAATGCAAATACATTTCATTTACTTCATATTGGACCATTCTGGTGGTTCGATACCTGACTCATGGTTCCTGACATGTCCTGCGTGGTACGGCCATCACGTTCTTACTATGTGGGCCATGCCTGACCTGAACAAGGGTCCTGTTTGCACATTATTCACGAGTCCACTGGTGCATACTTTACAAATCAAAAGGTGTGAAAGGGATGAGGGCAGGAAAAAAAGGGGAGAAAAATACGGGGGTAAATGAGGGAAACTTCACAGGCTGCCTAAAGCTTTATTTAAAGGAGGTGTATCACGAAATTGTGTAATATTAAAAATCCATATAAACACATCAGCTAATGAGAGTCATTTATACACCCAAACTGAATAATAATCCCGCCAAGCTTGTGGTTTATTCTCTCCTGGTAGGAAAAAAATCCAGGGGTGACAGATTTAGTGTATCAGGGGTGACAGAGCCTGTCACCCCCGATTGCCTCTTCTTTCCATTAAAAGAATGAAACAAGTCTGGCTGGATATTTCTTGATGCCCGGTGTATAAGTGACCCCTCCTCCTGCCATCCAGCATATTTATATGGATTTATATCTTTGGGTAATTTTTTCGCTATAAGACAACACGCCTACAGGAGAAAGGAGGGGGGCACAACTATAAATCAATTGTCTTTGTCTTTGTAGTCGATCAGGTCATAGTCTCTGAACAGTCCTCAACCCAGGGCCGGCTCCAGGTTTATGTGGGCCCTCGGGCGGCATGATCAAAGTGAGCCCCTGTGTGGTGGAGAGTCACGGGTAAGGGGTCTATAAATTCCATGGCCAAAACTAAGAAGGGCTGCTTGCCCTCCAACCCCCCCATGTAGCTCAGCCTCGTTACCAGGTTAGTGACGACTCGGCTCGCTATGGGCCCGATGCAATGTTAGTGGCAAAATAAAGTTGAAGTTCTTTAAAGGAGCACTATCGGGAAATTATGCAATATTAAAAATCCATATAAACCTGTTAACTAATGTGAGGAGGGGTCACTTATACACTTGAACCGAATAAAACTCCCACCAAGCTTGTGGTTTTCTTCTCCTGTTAAGGAGAAAATCCAGGAGTGACAGGTTTAGGCCCTTATTTATGAAGGAATAGCGACAGGTAGCGACTGGCGAGCGGCCGGTAATGACGGGCCCCGCCACGAGAACGCCGGCTCCCCACCACAATCACACATTTATCAAGCCAATCCTGCTTAGCGACTGAGATAGCGCCATATAGCCACTCATTCATCATTATTCCAGCCTCAGCCCACAGCGCCAGCGTCCGACCTTAAACAGCGACAGGTATGACCTCTCGCTACCTGGCGCTCTCCAATGCATTTCAATGGAACAATCTTTAAATATTCATAATTAATTGTTATGATTTTTTTTTTTTTTTTTTTTAATGTGCAAAATTCTGTGACCACTTCTGCCATTTTAGATAATTTTTTTAAGGGAAAAGAAAATAAAATAAAAAAATTGTACAGAATTGATATTACAGGTCTGATATTAAAGTATTCATATTACAAAATTATTTAAAAAACATGTTTTTTTTGGTTTCCAAAAATATGGTGGTTTGGGGGTTAAAAAACTACTTTTAACCCATCGCCGCCAGCGCTCTGAGGTTTAAACAAGCATTTTACAGCGCAAGAATTTTTTGAGCGTGATTTGTTAATGAATATGGTGGGAGCCGGTCTCTAGGGCCAGTTGCTATCATGCGCTCCCATACAGCGCGGAACCTGTCAAATAGCGACTCCTCACCTAATATTCAACATTACGGCAAACCGACTGAGTCGCTATCAACTACCGAACAACGGCCAAGCACAGCGACTACTAGCGGGTGCTCTGAAAATGCCGCTACAGTCGCTCAACTGTCGCTACATGTCGCTATTAATGAATTGGCCTCCCCGTCTATCGGGGGTGACAGAGCCTGTCTCCCCTGATTTCCTCTTCCTTCCATTAAAAGAAAGAAAAACAAGCCTGGCTGGAAATTTTTTGATGCCGGGTGTATAAGTGACGCCTCCGCTCGGCATCCAGCATATTTATATGGATTTTTATTATTAGGCCATTTTGTCGCGATAGTGCTACTTTAACCACATTGTGCTAGTTGTCAGTAGGCCCCCCGGGGGGTGGGGGCCGTCGGCAGCTGACCGGGCTTGCCGGGTGCTAACGCTGGCCCTGCCTCAACATCAATGTCCTTGATAGACATCCTCTCCCTCTAACAGCTGAAACGGTTCCTAGGGCACTACGTGGCATATATGTGAAATGATTGGAGAACCAAATCTTTGTCAGACAAGCAATGGGTTACCAGTAGAGGCAGCCCAGGATTTTACCATCCCTCGGCCAGGCTCAATAAGCCCCCTAATGTGCTTCCCAGCCTATCAATGAGTGCGTCCCATGTATGCTGCCCAGCCAACCCCCAAAGTGGTGGGGCTCATTAGAGATTCTCAAGGCACCAACTCCATGACTGTAAAGTAAGCTTTTTTGCTTTTAGTTTTTAAGGTTAGGTCTAGCTTGGATGTATCCAAAAACACAAAGTTTAGGCAACAGTATTACTGTAAACATCAACCTGATTATTTAAATGCCAATTCCACAGTTCATCTTCTCAGCTTTAACTTGTTAGGTCAGGTTTAACTCGACAATAACCAAAAACACACAGATTAGACAGAAGATCCTAAATATTATAGTGAAGATCAGACATCACTGTCCCTAATGCCCCTTTGCAAGTGGTGCCCTTTATTGC
The DNA here is from genome assembly GCA_027917425.1 of Gastrophryne carolinensis. Taxonomy (NCBI): domain Eukaryota; kingdom Metazoa; phylum Chordata; class Amphibia; order Anura; family Microhylidae; genus Gastrophryne; species Gastrophryne carolinensis. The sequence goes on along the minus strand of CM051241.1, from coordinate 24,727,375 downwards.
CCAGAAGCAGGGCTACCTCTGGGTCTATGCAGGCTCTTTTGCATGACAAACATGGTGATTCTTGCATGATAATCCACATGCACCCCATATCATTCACCATGACACTGCCCACTGTTTAGTATGTCACCAAATAAACTGACACAGTGGGCACTTGCATCTGCCCAGGTGCTGATGCAGGCTCTGCCCAGGTGCTGATGCAGGCTGTGCCCAGGTGCTGATGCAGGCTCTGCCCAGGTGCTGATGCAGGCTCTGCCCAGGTGCTGATGCAGGCTGTGCCCAGGTGCTGATGCAGGCTCTGCCCAGGTGCTGATGCGCGCTCTGCCCAGGTGCTGATGCGGGCTCTGCCCAGGTGCTGATGCAGGCTGTGCCCAGGTGCTGATGCAGGCTGTGCCCAGGTGCTGATGCAGGCTGTGCCCAGGTGCTGATGCAGGCTGTGCCCAGGTGCTGATGCAGGCTCTGCCCAGGTGCTGATGCAGGCTCTGCCCAGGTGCTGATGCAGGCTGTGCCCTGGTGCTGATGCAGGCTCTGCCCAGGTGCTGATGCAGGCTCTGCCCAGGTGCTGATGCAGGCTCTGCCCAGGTGCTGATGCAGGCTCTGCCCAGGTGCTGATGCAGGCTCTGCCCAGGTGCTGATGCAGGCTCTGCCCAGGTGCTGATGCAGGCTCTGCCCAGGTGCTGATGCAGGCTCTGCCCAGGTGCTGATGCAGGCTGTGCCCTGGTGCTGATGCAGGCTGTGCCCTGGTGCTGATGCAGGCTGTGCCCTGGTGCTGATGCAGGCTCTGCCCAGGTGCTGATGCAGGCTTTGCCCAGACGCTGATGCAGGCTGTGCCCTGGTGCTGATGCAGGCTGTGCCCTGGTGCTGATGCAGGCTCTGCCCAGGTGCTGATGCAGGCTTTGCCCAGGCGCTGATGCAGGCTGTGCCCTGTTGCTGATGCAGGCTGTGCCCTGGTGCTGATGCAGGCTGTGCCCTGGTGCTGATGCAGGCTTTGCCCAGACGCTGATGCAGGCTGTGCCCTGGTGCTGATGCAGGCTGTGCCCTGGTGCTGATGCAGGCTCTGCCCAGGTGCTGATGCAGGCTTTGCCCAGGCGCTGATGCAGGCTGTGCCCTGTTGCTGATGCAGGCTCTGCCCAGGTGCTGATGCAGGCTTTGCCCAGACGCTGATGCAGGCTGTGCCCTGGTGCTGATGCAGGCTGTGCCCTGGTGCTGATGCAGGCTCTGCCCAGGTGCTGATGCAGGCTTTGCCCAGGCGCTGATGCAGGCTGTGCCCTGTTGCTGATGCAGGCTGTGCCCTGGTGCTGATGCAGGCTCTGCCCAGGTGCTGATGCAGGCTCTGCCCAGGTGCTGATGCAGGCTCTGCCCAGGTGCTGATGCAGGCTGTGCCCTGGTGCTGATGCAGGCTGTGCCCTGGTGCTGATGCAGGCTGTGCCCTGGTGCTGATGCAGGCTCTGCCCAGGTGCTGATGCAGGCTTTGCCCAGACGCTGATGCAGGCTGTGCCCTGGTGCTGATGCAGGCTGTGCCCTGGTGCTGATGCAGGCTCTGCCCAGGTGCTGATGCAGGCTTTGCCCAGGCGCTGATGCAGGCTGTGCCCTGTTGCTGATGCAGGCTGTGCCCTGGTGCTGATGCAGGCTGTGCCCTGGTGCTGATGCAGGCTGTGCCCAGGTGCTGATGCAGGCTCTGCCCAGGTGCTGATGCAGGCTCTGCCCAGGTGCTGATGCGGGCTCTGCCCAGGTGCTGATGCAGGCTCTGCCCAGGTGCTGATGCAGGCTGTGCCCAGGTGCTGATGCAGGCTCTGCCCAGGTGCTGATGCAGGCTGTGCCCAGGTGCTGATGCAGGCTCTTCCCAGGTGCTGATGCATGCTCTGCCCAGGTGCTGATGCAGGCTCTGCCCAGGGGCTGATGCAGGCTCTGCCCAGGTGCTGATGCAGGCTGTGCCCAGGTGCTGATGCGGGCTCTGCCCAGGTGCTGATGCGGGCTCTGCCCAGGTGCACACATGCATGCTTTCATGCACCTTCATGGGACACCAGCCAGCATTATGACTTTGATCTTTACTGCTCCTTTAAATGCCCGCCGCTCTCTCTTACCATCACATTTGTTTACAACTAAATGTTTAAAGATTCCTTCCAATGAACACTCAACCACGCTTGAAAAAAACGCAAGAAAAATCTGCATGCCTTGGTGGTAGCTTGAGAAAAATGGAGATAGCTTTTGTATACTTGTACATTTTATAGGCATTAATGTTGCCGTAAATCTCGTGTTATTGTACGGCGCCTGCAACATTTTTCCTGCATTTTGCCTTTGGACAGGGAAGAAATGACTGGCTTCCATCAGTGTTATTGGCAATACCCATATTCTGACATCTGTTCCTTTCTAAACATTTTACCAACCTTGATGAAATGTATTTTAGTGGTAGAAGCTGACTTAGAGGAAAAGGGAAAAAAAAAAATCTGGATGATAAAAAATAACATTGATTAAACGGCGGCGGTAATTTGCCTGGAAATCTCCATTCTGAAGGCGGCTGCAGTTTTCTTTTGAAGGAAAAAAAAATGAGCTATCTTCTGCAAATCTTAATCATGTTTACACTTCAAACTAGGCTAAATATATGACTTTTTTCAGCGAAAAAAAAAAGGCGCGCATGTGCTTTGGCAGTTGGGTCCTACTGTTGAGTCGGGCAGGCTGATTCATCACTAACGCCAGGTAGCGACAGATGAGCGTCTGTAGCAGACATTTAGTAGTCGCTGTGCTCGGCCGCGGGTCGCTAGTTTATAGCGACTCAGTCGCTGTGCAGTAAAGTTGAATACATTGTGAGGAGTCGCTATTTGACCAGTACAGCGCTGTATGGGAGCGCATGTTAGCGACTGGTCATAGCGACCGACTCACACCATATTCAGCAAAAAAGCAGCCTCACAAATCTCTGGCGCTGAAAAATGCTTGTTTGAAGCCCAGAGCGCAGGAGGCGGTGTGTCTAAAGTCTGTTGTTCAGCATCTATCCACTAGTAACAAAGCGAAAACATATGGAATTACATTGTAGCAACATTGTAACATGAACACTTTAATGGCAGACCTGTAATGTCATTTCTGCAGAAATATCTGAAAAATGAAAAAAACTGCTTATTCAATGCCAGAAGAGGTCACAGCATTATTTGAATTTTTTTGAAAAAAAAAAATAACAAAAACCCTCTTTAAAGAGAAATAAAAGAACGTCCATTGAAATGTATGGGAGAGCGTCAGGTAGCGAGAGGTCATACCTGGCGCTGTGCAAGGCTGAACGCCGGTGCTGTTCGCTGAGGCTGTGAAAATGATGAATCAGACGCTACATGGCGCTATCCCAGTCGCTAAACATATTCTGCTTGATAAATGTGTAATTGCGTGCCGTGTCTGGCGTTCACCAGTCGCTACCTCTCATTAACCAGCCGCTACCTGACGCTATCCCTTCTTAAATAAGGGCCTCAGTCTTTCTGTTTAGGCAATATGCACTTCGTGAAACACTCACATTCCTATTGTAGGTGGTTTTATCTAATGCTATTACCATGAGCATCAAGGAGTGCAGGTTGTAAGAAAATGCCGGGATATCACCACATCTATCCTAAGATAAAGAGTACATACAGTATACACATAAGGGCAGACTAGATGGACCGTATGCTCTCCTTCTGCCGTCAACCTTCTATGTTTCTATCAGTTCTACACTAAGCTTTTCATCCCCACGTGCTTGCTTCCAAAACGTATTGACTTGATTTGATTTATTTATATATAGGGCCTGATTGATCAAGCACTTCTGCCAGACAGTGCCACATCAGTGAAAATTAGAGTAGTTAAAAATGTGGAGGCTTATTTATTATTATTGGTGCGGGCACCACTTAAGCGCCTCGTCCGAGACGCTCGGTAGCGCTCGCACCACAGCGTTGGCTTCTAGCCGGCGGCACTGTCAGCTGTGGCGCTCCTGGCCAGGCAGCGTTCGCAGCGCACGGCTTATATAAGCATATGTGCTAGCAATACCTGGCCAGGAGTGCCGCAAACTGACAAAATTAACAGAAAAAATCCCAGGTGCTCCAAAAATGGAAATTCAGGCACATAGCGCCTGTTGCATTCCCAATGTTTTATTTTTTAGGGTTTTTTTTTTTTATTAAAAATGGGAATTGTATTAGGGACATTAGACTAGCATGACGTACCTTTCTCACGGACCAAATCACAAGTTTGCAGCACAAAAAAAAGCTAAAAAAGCATAAAAAAAACCCACCAGGCCAGGGATCCCGTGGCACATGCACCAGCCCCCCCAAAACAACAAATAGTATGGGATAAGACCAGACAGTGCTAGGTGAACGCCTGGTCCTACCTGGCACTGTAGGGAACTCAGCGCCGGCACTCATCGCATCGGCGCTGCTGTTGATGGTACTATCACAGGTACTGTGGATTTTTGACTTGATAAATACACCTTTTTCACTGGGACCTGACACTCACCTGGCACTACATGGCACTAGCCTTTCCTCAATAACCTCTTAATAAAATATATTTTTTTCACATTTGCGCATATTGCTGCACTACAAGAAGCACGTGTACTAAAGCATTCGCAGTGCAGCAACAATCTGAAACATTTATATATACATATATTGCCTTACTCTAATTTACACTGAAATGGCATTGTCTGGCGGAAGTGCTTGATAAATCAGACCCATATTCCATGGACCTGAATGAAATAAATCCTTCAGCCTTTTCATAGTTACTGCTTCACATTTTATCTTGCTCTTTATCTGCTTTTCTTCTTACTGTACTTTTCCAAGATTCCTTCCTTTTCCCCCCCTCCTTTTAAACTTTCTTCTTTAATGAATGCCCTCTAGGCCTCGGCTTCTGTCTTGGCTATTTATATTCCAGTAAACATGAGCTACTGAATAACCATGGCCAATCTATATTCCAGTAAAACCTGAGCTTCTGCATAACAATGTTCCGTCTCTTTTTGTTACCGTCCTATTATTATTTACATCTCTTCCCTTTTACTTTTTTTTTTTTTTTTGTAATATAGATAAATGCAGCTTTTGCAGACAAAAATGTGGGGGTTGGTGCATGCGCTTGGGGATGCCCGACTAAAATTGGGCCCAGGGGGTTTGCCATTGTACTCACTCCATAGAATGATGGTCACCATGAGCCTCCAGAGCACAGCAGAGACAGTAAAGCACACAGTTCTCTTTACGGGATGATTCTTCTTCATCAAACACTTCACTCTACAGCACATTCTTATTCAACACAGTTCAACATGTTTTTTCCCCAGCACACCTCGATAGGGTCTCCTCCTGTTTTTTCTCCTTTCTGGCAATCTCCTTCTGGGATTCCAACAAGCCTCGCTCCAGGGGCACCCTCCGGTACCCCTTATATCCAAGATCCTAAGTTGGTTTCCTCACCTCTCCCGTGATAACTCAACAGGGGCACCAAACCCATGCTTGGACTGGGGGAAAACGTGTGCAGATGGGTGGGAAATTGGCTTAATGATCGGAAGAAGAGGGTGGTTATCAATGGTACACACTCAGATTGGGTCACTGTTACTAGTGGAGTACCACAAGGGTCAGTTCTGGGACCAATTCTCTTCAATATATATATAAATGACATTGGGTATGGATTAAACAGTAAAGTATCAATCTTTGCAGATGATACTAAGCTGAGTAAAGTAATTAAAACAAAAGAGGACAGCAGGCAGCTACAAACAGATTTAGATAAATTGGAAGCATGGGCAGTTAAATGGCAAATGAAGTTTAACACAGATAAATGTAAGGTTATGCACATGGGAAGGAGAAATCTGTGTCATGATTACACACTAAATAAAGAAACACTTGGTAAAACAACAATGGAAAAGGACCTAGGGGTATTAGTTGACAATAAGCTCAACTGTAGTAATCAATGCCAGGCAGCTGCTGCCAAGGCAAATGGGATCATGGGGTGCATCAGGAGGGGCATAGGTGCTCATGACCAGAACATCATTTTACCCCTGTACAAATCACTGGTCAGACCCCATATGGAGTACTGTGTACAGTTCTGGGCACCTGTGCTTAAGAAGGACATATCAGAACTGGAGCGCGTTCAAAGAAGGGCAACAAAGTTAATAAAAGGAGTGCGGGGGCTAGAGTACCCGGAAAGATTGTCCAAGTTAGGTTTATTTAGTCTAGAAAAAAGACGATTGAGGGGTGATCTAATAACTATGTATAAATATATTCGGGGTCAATACAATGATCTGTCCCACAATCTATTTATACCCCGGAGTGTAACCATAACCTGAGGGCATCCACTAAGGTTAGAGGAAAGGTGCTTTCTCCACCGACATAGGAGGTGATTCTTCTCTGTAAGAGCAGTGAGACTATGGAACTCGCTGCCAGAGGAGGTAGTAATGATGGATACAGTAAAAACGTTCAAAAGTGGCCTTGATGCCTTCCTGGCATGTAATAACATTTCCATCTATGGCTACTAGACCACTGGAAGGAGATCTATAGTGGCCGGGATGCCCTCCTTGCATGTAATAACATTACCAGCTATGGCTACTAGACCACTGGAAGGAGTTAAACAGGCTGAACAGGATGGACTAAAGTCTTTATTCAGCCTTACATACTATGTTACTATGTTACTATGTAAACACTAGGGCTTAAGTCCACATCCACTTCCAGGGATCTCACCAAGCAGTGCTCCAGAGGCATCCACCGCTGACCCCCACTTCGAATGCCCCAAATCGCTGGCGTCCTGTACCTCTGCAGGTGTCCTGCACACTAGAGCCCTCCTCTCTGAGCATCCACTCCACAGGATTCCGAGCAGCTACACTTCGGGGGCAAACTCCATCTGCACCTTCTCACAGGTCCTAACAAACCCAGGCACTCCACAACCTTTCTCTTACGTCCAGCCAGACCTCGGCACACCATGTCTCAGGAACTTAGCTTTACATAGTAGCTTCTCTTCAGGGCTCTCTTTATATGCCCTCTGGAACTCACTAGAATCTCATCAGCTCTCCCTTTTATAGTCTATCCTTCTACTGCCCTAATGGCAAAACCTAAATTACTGCACTACACTACTTATTCAATTTCTTATCCTATGGGGGCATCTAGTGGCCTACCCCAGTAACTACATCTAAACTATGCATCTATTAGGAAATCTCCACTCATATCCAATCCACTCCACCCAGGGTATCCTAGGGCATTCCCCTACTCTCCAGGAACCCCCTTCCCAGGTGCATCTATCACTATTACACATTTCTAAAAGTGAACTCTCCATCACAGCGACATGTCGTAGAGATTACTCACACATCGCAGTAAGCTTTTAGTCAGCTGTGAAGTTGTTTACATTGAACATAGCTGGAAGCAGCCATTTTAACATTGTAACAACAGCCATTTACAGTGCAATACAACAGGGACTCCTGAGCTGCTTGTTACAATGTACCACACAAGAAGAGAAAGGTAGTAGTTTGAGTTTTAAAACTCTCAACACGATTTTTATTACTTCCAGTGTTGCTTTCTTTGCATATCATCATCTGAGCATGTACAAGCATTTCCAAGTGTTTAGGTGCTCATCATGCAGCAAAATGTTTCCAAAAAATATAAGCCTGTCAAAAGAACTGCTTCCATTTTATGTTTTTTGCCATTTAATCATGTCCCCTATAGTCCAATAAACTTGAGTTTCTGTAAAGATTGTCAAACTTTTTTTTAAACACCCGTGTGACAGAATGCTGGAGCCCCCCTCATATAACCCCCCAGAATGGCCGTAAATCTATCCTTTCCCCAGGTCCCCCACTGTGAATCCAGTGCAGCGATTGCCCGGTACCCAAGTGGGTAGTGATCAGCCGCATTGTTCCGGCCGCTGGAATGTGCTGCCCATGTGGGCGGTGGTGCCCAGTTGCGCTGATGGATTCCGGGCAGAAGACCAAAAGAAAGGTAAAATTTAGGGATATTCTGGGGGGTTATGTACAGGGGTGCTCCGATATTCTGGGTGCCCCCAGCCTGTCATATAGCGGCGGAGACCAACACCCACACCGCACGAGTGTCCTCTTTACTTCATTTCTTTATATGTATTTCTTTCCTTATGCTTTTTTTTCTAACTATTATTTATTTTCCTTCCCCATCCATTTTCTTTTGTTCAGTTTAACCCTATTCTTCACTTTTCTTTTATTTTTTCTACTTATTTTGACACATGTGATTTCATTCTGTCTGGCCTTTACATTTTTTTACTGCTTTTTAGCAGAAATAATGTGATATCTTTAATTGGTTAACTTTTGAAACTAGCTATTGTAGTTCTCTTCATACGATGTAACCAAGGTATTTCCTTATTTCTTTACACTTCTGCTGCATTCTCTGGCTAACACGGTATAGCTCATCACTTTTGACTACTTCCAAGCAGTTTTGGCCAGCAACACACAGACATGAACATTGCGTGAAAATGTGATTGAATTGATATAACCACTTGGCCTTTGTTACAAAGACCCCAGTCCACATTCAGTATCAACCAGAAGCCAGCTTTCAGAAGACCCATCAAACTTTTTGCCGTTCATTTAATTTGTTAGACACTTGGCCCTGGACTGGGCTTTCCTGGTTTGACTCACTGCGGAGTATTGTGACAGTATGCTTTACAATGTACAGACTATTTATGTATCATCAGTGATTATATTTTAATCAGAGGTTTGAACTTCCCTCATATCTGGTTTGGAGAATAACAGTACATCAAAGAACGTCTGAAAGCATGGCCTACATATTTTCACTCCACATGAGGGTCATTGTCTTTGTACTAACTCCCTCAAATACAAAAGGTTTGTAAATGTATCATTTTACCTGGACTGGACCGAGAGACTGGATATGTTTCCAAGCACTGGAATAAGGGTGACCCGCTGTGGAAGTATATTTACTATAGTATCGTTTTTTTTGTTTTATTACTTGGACAATTCCTTTAAATATTTGGAAATCACCTTCCCTAAATTACAGTAAAATCTTTTTCTTTTCACCCTTGGTTGATTCTTTTAAACTGGCCATAACAATTTTTGTTTTCACTCCTTAAAAAATGTTCTACAATGTTTCAAAAAGGTTTGAACAGCTGCTTAAAGTGGACCAAAAACCAGGACTTTTTGACTATCCTGGGTTTTGGTCCTTTCCTCGATCGGTGCCCTGGTTGCTAAACACAACTCACCTCTTCACGGTCCTACGGCGCATGTGCGGTCACTCGTCCAATCAGCACGCTCTGAGCCGCTGACGTCACGCTGTCTAAGCCAGTGTCTAAGGCCATCGGCTCCAAGTGCGCTGGCGGCCGCATTCCCCACTTCCTTCTAACAGGGAACATGCCCGCACCGGCTATTCACAAATGGCTGACATGGGCACGCACCCTGCTAGAGGGATAGAGGGAATGCGGCCGTAGCTCGCACATGCGCCGTTCCACCGGGAAGCAAGGTAAGTTAACGAGGGGTTTACACACATAATGCCATTGAAAGTGGAATTACCCTTTAAACGAGAAATATGTTATAAAATAATGTTGTCTCTTAAAGTGGAACATAACCTGGGAATTTGACTTTCTTTTTTTCCCTGCCCCCGGGGCATCCCGCTTGACTCCCCCAGAAAGCCAGAAAAAACTCACCTGTTCAGGCTGCAAAGGCACATGTGCACCTTGTCATCCAATGAGAGCCACTCACTGTGACTACATCATTTGGCAGGCGGCTCTCACTTACTAAAATGGGGAGCGTCCCCCACATCCTCGCCCATGCTTGCGCTCCTGCCCCAGCCTATCGGAATGTTGAATGTAAGCAATGAGAGCTGTCTGCTGAATGACGTAGTCATAGCAGGTGGCTCTCATTCGATGAAGGGGAAAGGTGAGTTTTTATGGGTGCCCTGAGGGGTTTCACACAGCAAGGCATCTTGATTCCGGATGCCCCGGGGAAAAGCCAGTGGCTTGGAGTTTGGAGTCCACCCTGGAGTCTAACAGACTACCTCTTGTGGGGGCATCCCGAAGCTCGAGGAGAGATAAGTGCGTTTGGTGACCTAGGGGGTTTCACACAGTGGGGCATCCCAAACCAGGGTGCCCCAGGGGGGACAGACTAAAGCATGGAATACTGAAAATCCAGGGTTTTGGTCCGCTTAAAGTAATGCTGCTGTTCATTTTCAGTTCAGAATTCATTTTAACCTGGATGTTGCCTATATGTTTTAGTTTGATTAGAGATCAAAACATACAACCTGAATTTTCCCCCTTTAGCCTTGATTTTGGTCCTCCATGGCTTGGTTCCATCTATCACATATTAGGAAAAATTGAAAATATAAGGTCAATAGCAGAAAGGACTGAAAGGCAGGAATTGCACTACATGCCTCAAGTCTTCACCATTTACATTCAACATGACGTCATGCCTCAAGTCTTCACCATTTACATTCAACATGACGTCATGCCTCAAGTCTTCACCATTTACATTCAACGTGACGTCATGCCTCAAGTCTTCACCATTTACATTCAACATGACGTCATGCCTCAAGTCTTCACCATTTACATTCAACATGACGTCATGCCTCAAGTCTTCACCATTTACATTCAACGTGACGTCATGCCTCAAGTCTTCACCATTTACATTTAACGTGACGTCATGCCTCAAGTCTTCACCATTTACATTCAACATGACGTCATGCCTCAAGTCTTCACCATTTACATTCAACATGACGTCATGCCTCAAGTCTTCACCATTTACATTCAACGTGATGTAAAGAATATTGCATCACATTCTTGGTGCCTTGCCATTGGCTTTCCATTTTACGTGGCCTATGTTGCTCAACAGTTACTTTTTTCTGTTTCATTCCAGGAGCCAAATAATGTTCCTGACACATATACAGTCCTCAGATAGAGTTCATTAAGTAAAACGTCTCCAGGTAATTCCATTAAAGATATTAGAACTAGGAACTGAAATAGTTCTTAGGATAATTAGGGACACTTTAACTACTTCCAGATTTCTGCTTTTTAATTTTCTTTTTGTTAACAAATAGAGCAAATGTTTAAGATAGAGTCTATCATAGGTACTGTAGGTAAGGATGGTCAAACCCTAAAAATTGTCTATTCCTTTTATTTTATCAAGTACCACTTTCCATTTTCTAATCATCTCAAATACTCATATGGGTAAATATCAGTTGCCAGTCATGAAAAGCGATCTTAAAACACACAAAACAGCCATATTGTTGTATTCACATACCTTTCCCTGGTTCAACGGCGCATGTGCGGTCTCTTGTCCAATCAGATTGGCTCTGATTGTTTTTACAACATGGATAGAGAGCGGCCACATTGCCTTCATGTTTAGGCTGTGCCTCAGTCATTCAGACAAGAGGAATAACATAGTCTTGGCAAATGACTCTGACTGGATGAAAGCCCGCACATGCCCTGTTGGACCAGGAAGAGGTGAGTTTTAGTGGCCGATCTGGGGGGGGTTCACAGGCTTGAAAGGAGCGCAGAGAGGAAAGAAGGTCAGAGAGGCGCCATAATTGTTGTTCCTCCACCTAATTTCTCATATTTGTGCTCACTTGGCATCATTTAGATAAAGTAAGCAGCATTTGCCTGTGCTGTTTCAGTGATTAGAAAGATAGAAAAGGTTTACTGTATGAGCTGTGAAAGGGCCCATTTAATGTTCGCACTAGGGCCCCAGCACATTTTGTTACGCCACTGACAGCTGGGCACTCCAAAACAGGATGCCCCCGGGACACAAATCGAGAACCGGGATAGTTAAAATCCCGGGTTATGTTCCACATTAAAGTAATCCAAAACCCACACCCGACGGGCCGCTAGATTCTCTCCCCCTGGGGCATCCAGAATTGGGATGCCCCTCTGTGTGAAACTTCCCAGGTTGCCCGGAAACTCACCTTATTCCCTGTTCCTACGGCGTATGCGTGAGCAGCGGCCACACCCCCACTATGCCTGTAGCAGGGCGCGTGCCCTCACCAGGCATTTGTGAATGGTCGGTGCCTGCATGCTCCCTGTTAGAGGGTAGCACGGGATGTGGCTGCCAGCACACTCTGAGCACACCGATTGGACGAGAGGCGGGGGCAAAGGCCAAAACCCAAGATCCTGGGCTAGGCTTGATTCAGGCATTAAAATACAAAACAATTCATCTGTATGGGACAAGACAGTCACCATATCCTAGGTGCAGTGCAGCCGTTGGTTCTATCAGCAGTAAAACACTCTATGAGTGCCTTATCCTTATTCCCTATAAGCCCAAACTGTTACCTACACTGGTAATACTACCTAATACCTATTCCAGTGACCTTCTAAAAGTAGCTGATATGATCTACACTCAGCATTGCATGAATACTTCTCTCCTGATATTCCTATCAGCATCTAATTCATAATGAAAATTCTTGTTCGTGTTGGCATCATCAGTTTAGGCTTATCACTTCTCCAAAGCCCATATTTTAATTTATTTTAATTTCCGGGGCCCATACAGCTCTGATATCAGAATGACCATTTGCCCTGTAAGTAGTTCTACTATGACCCGCAGAAACCTGTAAGGCTTCTTCTTTGAGATGATGCTGAGTCCTGGTTAATTTTATAACTGGTTCATTGGACCCTATTTACCAGTCTATGTGTCTATGCTATATTGACCTCAGTATATTTAGTGCTTTCAAAACTGAATATGAGCAGCAACAAGAAAAACTGTAGAAAAGGGGACATTTAAAAAAGGACAATGCGGGTGTCTTGTGCTTCCAACTGGCTGGTTCCTCAGTGTGTGATCAGAATGCAATAGCTGGAATAAACATTTCAAATATTTTGGTAATTTCCAGCTATTGGCAGCCAACAGCTAGAAATAAGCTTGAATGATAATTAGACCAGGATAGAAAAATCCAAGGAAATTGCCTGATCTAACGGACAAACGTCTTAACTTCAAAATAAGATGCCTGTGAGGAATCATACTGTATATATGTAGGTCATGGTTCAATACTGTATATTTGTAGTGATAAATCAATGTATTTGTACCAGTCTTAGTAATAATAATACAGAGGATTTATATAGTCTTTTCCATCCCACAGCTTAATGCACACATCACATTGCGCTGTAAGCTATCTACATTTCATTGATAAGCTCATGATGCTTTAGAAAGTATCACAGCTGTTTACAATAGAAACCATTAAGATTAAATGAATTGCTTTTTCGCTTAAATAATGTAACACAATGGACCTCTCAGCAGGGAGATGGCAGGCTTTTCGGAATGACTAATATTGTTGTTATAGTTCCAGCAATAGGGAGATATAGCCCATTCCAAGATTTCAACTCCATCCCAATGTATGGCTTTCTGAGATTTGTCGCCTCTGTAGATCAAATTGCCTTCACTTACTCGTGAAATGGTAAAGAGGTCCTATAAGCCTGTAACGTAAGTTGTTCGATTCTAATAACCACAACTAATGCATGATATATAATGTATCACAACAGGCATTCTTGTTACAATGCATGACAGCCACAGGCCCTGTAGTGTACAATTTAACACACAGCAGGGAGCTGGCTTGCTTTTTACAATGTGAGAGCATGACTCGTCCTGCTTGTTACATTGAAGAAGAGAGCAAGCAAACCGAGTTTTAAAACTCTCAGCTTCATTACTCTCAACGATGCTGCCTCTGTACACACAGGCACACTGCAAGTGGAGATACCTGTCGCATTACCAAAGATTATCAGCCCACCAAGAGAGTTTAAGAACTTAGCAAATCAGGTCCAAATCTCCATCATTCATTTTCTCTGTGAAGTTCCATTAAAAATAAAAAAAGTATGCATGGTTTCCAAGCTTAGAAGTTAATTCTCTTCAGCAGAAGACCGTTGCTTTGTATCCATTCCATGGAAAGATAACTTATTTGCCAAGGAAAGAAAAAATCTACTGTGATAATAAGCAGGATGCTTGATAGTGAACTCTAATATCCTCTTCGCATAAATGCTAATTGTTTAGATAATTTGTTTAAAGTGGTTTTACACTCATATTAGAGTCGGGAATAAAAACAGCACACGAGGTGAGCAAATGTTCCTTCTCCTTGAACCAGATTCAACAATTCTTTTGCGTGAACTTTCATTTTACTGTTCCAACCACGATTATCTGATTTATGGTGTTCCCAAAAAGCAATCTGTTTGACATGGTGCCTCGCGGATGGCCAAAAGATGAAAAGTTGAAAAAGGAACGCCGTCTAAGATGGAATTAGTGCCAATAATATAATTATTGTATATTCAAATATGCCTGAGGCACATTACATCCCATTAGAGCCTTGTCCCTCAACAACAAAGGTCCACGCTAAAATATCAGTTGTGTTGTCCACTTCAGGAAGGGGCAGACTGGCTAAAGCGAGGCTCAGGAGAATTCCTGGTGGTCCACAATGCTTTGAGGGTTGGTCAGGCTGCTGCTTTCTCACTACACACATCCCTCATTACTAGTCTCTCTGTACCCCTCCAGTCAAGAAACACTAACTGGTGTTCTGCCCCAATTCTATAGACTATTTATTATGATTAAAGGGGGAATACACACCCCTGCCACTAAAACTTTTAGTACTATAGTACCAATTCTACCAGTTTGCCATGCCACCTGACCACTGGAAACTTTTATGTTCACCAGACAGGCATGTTGAAATTATGCATACTTTCTACCAGGCAAATCAGATTGTCATTAGCAGTTACTAAAGAGAAGCTGTTCTAGGGAATGTGGAAGTGATAAGTACGGGGCAGGCCAATCTCAGGCTTGTGGCAGGGGGAGATGCAGAGGGGCTTCTCAAAACTGGATGCCACCACTTTACTTCCTTTTTAAAGTGGCTCATACCCAGAGCCAACATGACCTAATGGCTACTGCTTTCCCCCCATTCTTTGAGTTGTCGCATAGTGCCAGTGGAAGAGCTCTGATTGCAGAGAATTAGTGCCACACTACTGTAAAAGAATTGATACAGGAGAAAACTGTCCAGAAACCAACACTCGACCTGGAGTCTAAAGATACCCCTTGTCTTCACTTCTCAAGTGAGAACAGGCTGAGCTGAAGGGAAGCCTCAGGTCATGCAACCAGGGAACAGAATGCCTGGACAGACAGACAGTGGTCACCAATTGTCTATACAGGCTAGCTTGGCAGTAAGCAACAAAGCAAGATAGCAGGCTGCAGTCTGTAAGCCAGTACCATGTTCAGGCAGCTGTGTTTCGCGATCATTATTCAGAGCAAAGTACAATCACAGGTAATTGAGGTGAAGAAGGTTTCTAAGTGACTTGAAGCTGTTCTCCATATGACTGGATACATTCACTATATTTTAGTAACCATCCTCATGGGGAGCTTATCCACCCAACCAGATTTTGTGCCTGATTAGCTTTTAAGATGTAGAACTTTACCAAGTGGCTTAAAGATGTTCTTATTAAAATGACTCAGTTTTTAGCAACTAGGTAACTCCACCTAATGAGGCTTTATGTGCCTGGTTAGGAGTTAAGGAAGTTAGAAACTTTTCAACTAAGGGCAAAAGTCCTTCATACTTGTGGTGACCTGAAGATATTCTCCAGGCGTTAACAGATTGTACCAAAACCCTTACATTTCACCCGTTTTCGCCCCCACCCCCAGTCTCTGGAGTCTAAATGATGGGCAGGACTCATTTTGGTCCTCTTTAACTCTTAAAGCAGATCTTCACCCTAGCTTTAAAGTCTGTCCCTATAGGGAAAACTTTACTTTACCACTGTATACACCTCTGTCCTTCCACCAGACATGCAGTAAGCAAGACTCATCTATTTCCCATTAGGTCTCTGTCTGATGGAGAACCAAAAGCTGGCTTTTAAGAAGATATAGGTCCACTTTAGGATAATAATTCTTTAGTCATAAATTGTACCTTTCATGTTTCAACCTAAATGAATGCAAATACTTTTTTTTCTTCTTCTTAATAATAATAACAATAATAGTATAATATAATAGTTTAATAATAATAGTAGAGCTGTTGGGCAGTATTCATCATTGAAAACGTTCTGTTTTCTTGAACTTCTTGAACATATCAGTTAGTTGATGAGCACTTTTATTATTCAAGTACAACCTCCACCAAGCTCTCCAGTCAAATCCGCCTGCCACACTGATCACTTCCTCTTTGAATTCTTTATTTTTCCTCTCTCTCTCTTCTTCTTTCCTCCGCCATGATAATTCCCTGACTGATTAACCTCTCAACTTGCCTATGGATCTGAGGGCCGTATCACACGCTTCTGCGCTGCCTCAGCCTCCTTCCGACAAGCAGCACTTTTGTTTGGCGGCATCAAAGCGCAGGGGGTTAATAGCGTACAAAAGGGAGCTGGTTTTCTAAACGTATTAGGAGGCGAGCGGGGTATTAATGTTGATATAGCGTGTTTTCTGACAGAGGAACACCCGCTTGCCGCGCGCGTTTCACAGCGGTCTGCGTTATAAAAATTGTGAGGAGGCAATAATTTCACTCCGAGCTTCTAATTTATTTTTCCTAGTGTGTTTTAGATAAAGCACGGAAGAAATATCTGCAGCTTTATATCATCTCGCCGAATAAACAAGAAATGTTTCACTTGTCGCTGTAGAGAGGCAGACAGCTGTGAAATTGTTCTTTTTATTTTTTATATTTTAGTGTTGATCTGATGGGGGGGTCGTTATTAGAAAATAATATACCTTTATGAGAAGCAATGCCATGGGGCAAATAAGGTCAGTACATTAATTGCTTATGCACCAGCGAACAGCCAGTGGAATACGTCTTCCCCTGACTATCTACTGTAAAAGTTGCTGAGGTCCATCCCGTTTTTCTTGGGCCCTTAAGGATTTTATTAAGAAAACTTAACAGCAGGGATTTTACCCAAATTCATTGGGTGCCTTTGGGTTGCCTTTTCTCTTAGAGCTGGAATTGGAATTAATTTTCATTGGGAACTGACTTCAAGCGAAGTAAGGTGTCGTCGTTGTGAAAGTAAAAAAAAAAAAGACTTTATTCACTCCTTTGTTCCTCAGTAAGGAAGGTCTGTAACATGATTGCTTATGCTCCAGGCAACATCCACTGCAAGAGCTCTTCCATTGTTTATTTAAAAGTCAATGGAATGGTTTGGGTACATCTGACTACCTTCATCTGAGGTCCATTAAGGATTATTAAAGGAGGACTTTTGAGCAGGGCTTACACACAAATTCAGTGGCCCAAAGATTGGGTCATATTTGAGCAGGAATTGGGCTCATTTTGCACAACTTAAAGAAACTCTCCAAGTGAGATTGAAAGATCCATCAAGAGAAGTGTAGCTGCTGTCCAAGTGAATGAAGGCTTTATCCATACCTTAGGAAGGAGCAATGCTACGGGACAAATACGGACAGGACATTACTTCTAATTCTCCAGACAACTTCTTAAAATATATCTTCCACTGACCATCTAAGCATCAAGTAGATGGTTAGTAACCATATAACTACATTTATCTGAGGTCCATCCTGTTGTACGGTACACGAGCACTTTAGGATTCCTATAGATTGACCTATAAGCAAGGTTTACATACAGATTCAGTGGGCACCTTTGGGGCGCCTATGTAAGTTCTCCTAAGCAGAATTGGAATTGGATTTTTTTTTGCCCAATGACTTGAAGAAATGATTGCCTACCCTCCAACTGTGCTAAGCCCATTTTGGGCAATAAGATAATAAAACCACTTACCTGATCGCCAAAATCCTCCCCTGATGCTGACGAGGGTCTTGTGGCCGTTGGACATCCTCTTTAAGATGTGTAGTTGCTGTCCAGGTCAATGAAGACTTTATCCACTCTTTTGTGAGGACAATATTTTGCAGAAGTAAGGCCAATACATAACCACTAGTGCTCAAGAAAATATCCATTGGAAAAAGTCACCCACTGACCACCTAAAAGTTAAGGGAATGGTTGGGTACCAGTGCTGTACTTTATCTGTGCACTTTTAGATCCTTATAGAAAACCGTATCAACAGGATTTACACACAAACTCCCCCCCCCCCCCCCCCCCCGGTCAACTTTTCTCTATTTACAATTGCTTTGAAGCAGCTCTGAAATTGAAGTATACTTTGCACTTCATTGGCTAATGACTTGAAGTAACTTTCCAAGTGAGGTGCTTTCTTTCCAACTGCATGAAGACTTTATCCACTCCTTTGTAAAGAGCAATGTTACATAGCAACCTTTGGAAAATGCCGTCATTGACCATTTGAGAAACTGCTTACTAGCCTTATCTAGCTTTAGTATTCTTATAAAAGGATTTCATAACAGGACTGACACTTGAGTTCAGTGGCCCCCAAGTTTAGGTCACGTTTTCTCCATTTGCAATCACTCCAATGCAAAGCTGGAAATTGATTTATTATGCAATAATACTTGAAGGAACTCAAGGCGGAGAAATCTATTGAGATGTGTAGTTGCCATTCAAGTGAATGCAAACTTTATCTTTATCTTACATCTTTGCAGCACTCTCTATGGGCACTGAAGATTGGGTCTAATGCCATTCACATCTATGCTGAAGGACAATTGCTGTATCATTCACTGAGGCAAGATCCAGGCACTACTGAGGTGCATACTCTGTGGCAGGGAAAGATGTCATGGCGTATCAGTCCTCAAAGCCAGTACACTTTGAAACACCAGACCGAAAAAGTACCCAAACAGGCATTTTAAGGTGTAGCAACTCCTCCAAGCAAGGAGAGAAGTTCTCAAACCTAAACTTTGGTTGGTCTTTGTCCTGTGAATGTTTGAGGGATGACTTGAAGAACTATCAGTAAGGGGAAAAACTCTTCGGTAAGGCAGCATTTCAGCTTTGGGTGGGTGCAAGAGCAAATGTAAGTGCTGACAATGTACCATGCATGCAGATAGGGCAATTGATTTTTGGGGAATTTATTTTTCAGCTGTGCCAGGCTGTATCAGACTTTTGGCTTTATGGTGCCCTTCCCTTCATCTGTTTCCCTTCCAACTTCTGTCTATATGGGACAACTTTCCTTTTAGAAAAATGTCACAATTTGGCAATACTGCATCCAGCAGTATCTTTCATAATTCCTAAAATAATTTTATTTGGAAAAACAGCTTAGAACTAATGAATAAAATGCTGACTTCTCTGAACTGATTAAAGGGTTATGTAATGCAGAGGAGTAGCTAGGCTTTCTGGCACCCGGGGCAAAGATTTGAAATGGCGCCACCCACCTGTTCTCAGGCCCCCCTTTGGCGCCCCCCTGACCTGCTGCACCAGGGGCAAGTGCCCCTCTGCTCCCCCCCCGGTGTAATGTAAAGAACAGGCTTTCCTGTAACGTGAAGTCATCATTGCACCTCATATTGGCTACATTTGTTCACATGTACATTAACCTCTATATATCTGTTCTTCCCTAACCAAGTCATATTAACTGGATCCACATTTGGACAAACATGTCAGCTTCTTCTCTTCTGCATTTCCTTACTCAAGACACGTTAACGGGATCTATGTTCCTACAACCTTTTCATTTGATAAATGAGCTAAGTCCGAAAGCAGTAACAGTCAGTCATGACTAATATATGGCTGTGCTCACTGCACTAAACTGCTAAAAAGGTTATGTAGGGTTAAGGGAGGTAGGGGTCATGCCACTTTGTACATCATCATTGCACTTTGTATTGGCTACATTAGCATCAACCTCTTGCTCTCTGCTCCCATCTACGCAAGTCCCATTAACTGGATCCATGTCACCACAATCATTTTATTAAACAAGGAGCTGTGTATCAATAGCAGTAATAGCAGATAAGGAATGATCTATCATTGTACTGGCTGCTCTGAATTCATTGGTCTTCGGATCCACATTTTGACAAGTGCACAACTTCTTGTTTTCTGATCCTCCTTATCCAATGTCACCACAATCCCTTCATTTGATGAAGGGGCCATACCCAGCAGCCCTGTAGCAGTAACAGTCAATCAAGACTAATATATGATTGTTCTGTCTGCTATGAACTGCTTAAAAGGTTATGTAGAGTTAAGGGGGTGAGGCTAGTGGCACAGTGAACACCATCATTACAGCTTTTATTGGCTACATTTAGACACCCTCTTTTCTTCTCTCTACCCAAGTCCATTTAATTGGATCTACATTTTGAGGCACACACCAACTTCTCTTGTCTTTTGCTCCTCCTTCAATGACTAAAGGATAGATGACACACTGAAGGTGCTTTTGGTTGTTTTTCACAAGCTCTATTAACTGGGTTCATCAAGTGCCTTTACCACTTGTCTTGGGTCCAAATTTCAAGACATGCACCATGCTCTTGTCTTCTGCTTCTCCATACCCAAACCCCATTACCTGGGTCCACATTTTGACAAGTGCAATTACCTCGTGTCATTAAATCCTCCTTACTCCTATCCTATTAACTGCATACATTTCTACATGTGTAGATCTTAGATCTTATCGTAGACACCTATCTTCTCCTCTTCCCTATCTACATCCTTTTAACTGAATCAACATTTTAACAACTACATCAATGCCCTACCTTCTAATCCTCCCTGCTCAAGTCCAATGAACCATGCTACCACATTTTGTTTTTTTTTTTGGTTAAAGAGCCATGTCCAAAACGAGTAACAACTAATCAGGACTCATTTACCATTATAATGACTGCACCAACTTGACAAAATTAGTTATGTGAGGTAAAGGGCAGGTAGCTTGTGGCCCATTGAAGGTAATTGTATTAGCTACATTTCAACACGTGCAAGCGCCTCTTGTCTTATGCTCCCCCACATTTCAACAAATGTGCATTTACCTGTCTTCTTTTTCTCCTTACATTAAATTAACTGGATCAACATTTGGGCAACTGTATCAGCCTTAGATGCCTTCACAATCATTTAATTTGTATAGGAGCATTTTCCACAATCGGTAACAACCAGTAACAAATCAGTAACAATGGCTCAATGCAAAGATCTGTTATGTAACCATGACCCGAGGGCATCCACTAAGGTTAAAGGGAAGACACCAACATAGGAGGTAAATCTTCTCTTTACGAGAGAAAGGGAAGAGGTAGTTATAAGAACACACTTAAAGAGTTCAAAAGTGCCTTCCCTGCATGTAATAACATTACCAGCTATGGCTACTAGACCACTGGAAGGAGATCTATAGTGGCCGGGATGCCCTCCTTGCATGTAATAACATTTCCAGCTATGGCTACTAGACCACTGGAAGGATATCTTCTTTTATATTCAAGTTGAACTTGGACTAAGGTCTTTATTCAGCCTTATATACTATGATACTATGTAGCCAATTCGGACTAATCTAACCTATCATTATTATGACTGCTCCAGTTGACAAAAGAAATCACTAACCTCACATTTTCTGACCCTCCTTACCCAATTTTTATTGAATAGATCCATGCTCTCGCTATTAATTCAGTTGATAAAAGTGCTATGTTCAGAATCAACCAATCAATCTACTTTGAATTGACAAAAATGCTACATAGGGTGAAGGTCAGGTGGCTTGTTGCACATTGAAGGTCATCTTTGTTCCTCATATGGCTACATTTCAGTATGTGTAGTACTACTACTTCCTCTCCTCCTTATTCATGTTCTAGGCTGAAGGGCAGGTGGCTTGTGGCACTTTAAAGGTCATCATTGCTCTCCATATTGGCTGTCTTTTGACACGAGTACTAACCTCTATTAACTGGATCATGACCTCATAATCTTTTCCCTAAACTGGCACCTAGCAGGCATTTTTCTGATCAAGAGCATGGGAGAAAAGGGAGGGGGTGGGAGAGCTCATCACAAACCAGATGGAAGCTTTACATTTTTGTTTAGCTTATTTTTTAAGAGCTGCTTTTACAAGGGTTTCAACCCATCCTGATGCATCGCCTTGTTTATACTGGTGGTCTTTGTAGCTGAGATGTTTACGGGATGCCGAGATGTTTTAATATATTTTATCATTATGATATTTAGATCACTGGCAAGAAGCTAAGATAGTTTGTTGAGATTGCTGCGATGGTGGAAAGCGCAAAGTTACTTAGGAGGCTCCATAAATGTATCCAGATCAGTGGTGAATGCAATCACTGTTAAAACAAAACAACACAAGGGGGAATATCTTTTTAGTGAAATCATTTCCTTTTCTTAATCAAAAGATGACAGCCTCAGCGTTAGAACTCCCATCTGTAATGTAGCGTACCAGGGATCTGCACACATTGCTGTTTTGCTGTGATTGATACAATGAGACCTCGTTCCCACATAGATAGTCCATTTTAAGTCCTGCTTCTGTAGAAATCAAAACAGTTTACGTTGAGATAAGGCAGCCTTGGGGCTCACCGGCTGCTGCAGAACTACAAGTCTGAGGAAGCAGAGGCAACTGGTGCAGCCATGAACAACCTTACACCCTGGGTGCCCATAGGAGAGAATAAAATGGGAAAACCCAAGAAGAAACTAACATTTATTCAATTTAGAGGAAGTAATCTAAACTTTATGAAGCTTTCCAACACAGGTGACATGCTTGTGGTCTTATACAGAGAACTTGCCACTATTTTGTGAATAGCCTTTTAAGCCCTGGCCTCCAACCAGTAGCGCATGAACCACATGTGGTTCTCAGAACCTTGCTGTGTGGCTGGCTGCCTAAGGTCAGTGAGTTGGTCAGGAGAAGCATGTCAACTTACTAGTTTTCGCAGCATCCAGTGGCACACTTTCCAGACTACTATTAAGTCTACGGGTAAGCTGACATACTTCTATGCGTGCCTGACTCTGTAATTTAACTTCTTTGGAGATAGAGGATGCGCTTCTGAAGAGGTAAGTATTTATTAGGGTGGCTGGCAATTTTTCATGTCGAATGTGGCTAAAGACTATCTCTCTATGCTGGTAGAGGGTAGTTATTTTCCAAGAAGTCAAAATTGTCTCCATGTAATTGAAAACGCAATTTTCTTTTCTTTTGACCTTTGAATGCATGCAGGTCAGAGGGATTTCAAGAGGACCAAAACCTGTGATTTTTTTACCCCCCCCCCCCCCAGGGTTTCGGTTCACTATTTTTTAAGAGCTGCTTTTACAAGGGTTTCAACCCAGTTTATACTGGTGGTCTTAGTAGCTGAGATGTTTACGGGTTGCCGAGATGTTTTAATATATTTTATCATTATGATATCCATGTAATTGAAAACGCAATTTTCTTTTCTTTTGACCTTTGAATGCACGCAGGTCAGAGGGATTTCAAGAGGACCAAAACCTGTGATTTTTTTACCCCCCCAGGGTTTCGATTCACTATTTTTTAAGAGCTGCTTTTACAAGGGTTTCAACCCATCCTGATGCATCGCCTTGTTTATACTGGTGGTCTTTGTAGCTGAGATGTTTACGGGATGCCGAGATGTTTTAATATATTTTATCGTTATGATATCCATGTAATTGAAAACGCTATTTTCTTTTCTTTTGATCTTTGAATGCACGCAGGTCAGAGGGATTTCAAGAGGACCAAAACCTGTGATTTTGTTACCCCCCAGGGTTTTGGTTCACTATTTGGGACGTCTCTGACAGTGCTAATTCTTAGTTCGCCATGTACACCCTTTGATCTGCCAGTCTTACAGCACATGCGGTGGGCACTCCTACAATCATAATTCATTTTTAATGCTTGGCAATGCATCATAAATGAACACTGCTGCACGCTCCTGCCATCAGCCATTCAGATATGCCTTTGCGCTGGTGGGTGCACTGGATGGAGGGGGGCAAATGTGCCGGAGGTGGCCCATGCATGCACTGGTGACCGAAAGTGACAGAACCAAGAGATTTTACACACCTCCCGAAGGGGCAAGCTGTAAGCCAGCTTTTGTACTCCAGAGCTCTAGATGGGTTAAATGTAAACTTTAAATTGGACCAACAGCAGACTGTCCCGCAGTATAAAACTCACAGAATCTGGCAATCGAGCAATAATAAAATGCAAATTTTTCAGATCACTCAGCATTTGTATAGCATGCCCACTCCCTCCGATTTGTATGAATCTGGCAGCAGCCATGGCCAAGATGAAAAGGCCCTCTATGGCCAAACCCTTACCTTTTATTGCTAGTCAAGAGATACCAACCTAGCTGCAGTCTCCAATCTGCCCATGGCATCTGATCACCTCCGTCCACTCTCATTTCCAGAACTTGCCACATGCTGCTCCCCTACTCTGCAATGTCCTTCCAATACAATTCATACAGTCCACTACCTATTTAGACACACCTGGCTTAAAGAGGAACACCTGTGATTTTCATGCCCTTTGGTGTTTTCCCTCTTTGTTAGGGGCATCCCCATGGGCCAGTGGTGCTTGCTTATTGCCTGATGATCCCACAGCAGAGATGGGCAGGCAATTCTCAAGCTTAGCTCCATTCAGGTCAGAATGGAGCCGAGCACACTGCCAGGCACATCCCCTCACCTCTAGTTGTGGGATGTACCTGCACCAGTCATTCACCAATGCCTGCCACCTGCATGTGCCTAGCTAAAGATATAGCCTGGTGGCTAGGTGAGTTAATTCAAGTACTGGGAATCCTAAACCAGGGTGCTCCAGGAAGAGGGTATCGACCCCAGAGGCCAATGCTCCTCTTTAACCAACCCACTTTACAGTTTTGTCATGCTTCAGAGCAGGTATATCCTCTCTTCTTCCCTTGAGCTCAGCTCATTTTATTGAATGCCCTTTTAGACGTGATACCAAATGGGATGAGTTCCCAACCTCCTATGGGAAAGCTTGTCTCCTGACAAGATAGCCATCTTATGTGGGGAATATGGAGGGTTCTTACTTTTACAGAATGGGTAGGTTGGATGAAACTTGTTTTATATACAGTATTGCTACTAATATACCTTGACCATGGATGATGTAAAGCCTCTTTGAAAACACGATCACCGGTTGACAGCTGAAATAAGCAAGGGCACAGCACAGTGTATGTGAGGGGAGTTGGATGAATCTTACTTTGGGAGGATGGGTAGGCTGATAGATGTTATGTATTACTACTGATTATACATGAACATAGAAGTCTAAAAGACCCTTTGAAAACATGATCACTGGTTGACATGCTGAAATGAGTAAAGCTACTGGAAGAAAACTGAAAGAAATGACAGTAAATGCTACGGGGGTTGATTGTTCCTACTTTGGAAGGTTCAGTAGGCTAAAGGGAACCATGTTTTGACATATTACTGGCATTCCCCTGTGGTATGCTGCTCCACCAGCAGGTGACCCTCTGCTGAAGAAGAAGTGCTGGTAATTAGCCAGCACCTGTGCCTAACAGGGACTGGCCTTTATCAGCGTGTTAGCCCCGAAGCCTGTGGACCAGCTTTACAGCTTTTTGGCAGCTAGACTCACCACAGCTTTTTCCCCAGACTTTGGACTTCGCCTTTGCACTGGATCTAGTTTTGGACTCTTCATGCTATTTGCTTGTGGACACCTCTGGCTTATCTGTATGTTTAGGTAGCTAACCCTTCCCTCTGCAGCTCTTAGCACCCATCCATTTTTAGTTTTTGCCTTCTATGTCGCTTTCTTGCTGTCACCCCTGTATGTATTTTTGCCACTAATAAACCTGTATTTGCTCACATCTCTGGTCCCAGTCTCTCAGTTGTATGGTTCTAATATCGCTCATTTAAATTGTGATGGATCTCACTAGGTAATCTGACAACGACATCATGATCATTGCTGATCATTGCTGCAAAGCTATTGGAAGCTTTTGGAAGGGAAACCATGTTTTAATGTATTACTATTAATATACCATGACTATGGATGACTGAGATCCCCTTCAGATATATGATCACTGGTTGACAACTTAAATATTTAAAGATACTGGAAGCCAAGAGACATTGTCTGCTATATGGGTTGATTATTTCTTACTTTGGAAGCTATATGGGTTGATTATTTCTTACTTTGGAAGCTATATGGAACTAGGTTTTACAGTATTAATACTGATATAACATTACCAAGAATGTATCACTGATTGACAGCTAAAATGAGTACTGGGGGCTAAGACACGGTGTCTGTGAAGTTGGTTGGAAAGTTCTTTCTTTGGAAGTTTGGGTAGGCTGGGGGGCTGCTATCACAGCTGCAGGGTATTTTGATTTTTCAAAAAGAAGAAAACTATTACCTTATTTTCCGCCCTATAATACACACCTGGCCATAGGACGCACCTAGGATTTGGAGGTGGAAAATAAGAAAATAAAGTTTCCCCATATAGACAGTGTGACATTTCCCCTCCCATTCCACATAGGCAAAATTAAAAAAAAAGTAAACTCACCTTTCTATCCTTCCTGCTTGTGCTGTCTTTACTGTATCTGCCGTTGTCTGCACACACAGACACCCGTACAGCAGTGTGCGGGGCAAATGCTCGATCATCGTTCATGCCCACCCGCTATTTGAAGCCGGGTGTCTGTGTGTGCTGGTGCAGCAGAGAAGAACCGGCGGGGACAGCGCGAGCAGTAGATACAGCTGCTTTCGCCGCCTCGCCTTCGTGGCACCAGCAAACACAGAGCGAACACTCAGCTCCGTACAGCACTGGGCGTGGCCGATGCTTAAGCACCAGCCATGCCCACCCGCTGTATAAAGCCAGGTGTGTCTACTGGCGGGGCGGGGCCTGCATGAGCAGGAGAAACAGCTGCTTCCACCGCTCGTGCTGCCCCGCCGCTTCTTCTCCGTGGTGCCAGGCATAGATCGAACACCCGGCTCCGTACAGTGGTGGGAGTGGCTGATGCTCTCCAAATCCAGGATTCTGTGTTTGCAGGTGCCGTGGAGAAGCAGCGGCAGACGGGGAGGCCGATTCATCAATAGCGCCAGGTAGCGACAGATGAGCGACTGTAGCGTGATTTTTTCAGCGCCAGCCAGTATTCGCTGTGCTTGGCCGGCATTAGCTTGATGACAGCGACTCAGTCGGTGTGCGGTAATGTTGAATACGGGCTGGGGGGTCGCTGTTTCACAGGTCCAGCGTTGTATGTGAGCGCCTGACAACGAATGGCCAGAGCGAACGGCTAGCTTCATATTCATCAACAAATCACGCTCCGAATGTGCTGTCGCTGTCCATTCCTTGTTTAAACCCCAGAGCGCTGGCGGCGATCTGTATTAACTAGTTTTTAACCCCTAAAAAAACATATTTTTTGAATGTAACATTATACATGTTTTTAGAATCATTTTGTAATATGAATACATTAATCTCAGACCTGTTAGATCAATTCTGCACATATTTTTTTTTTTTTTTTTTTTGACTTAAAAATAAATCCTAACATTGCAGAAGTGGACTCCGATTTTTTGACATTAAAAAAAAAAAAAAAAAAATTATTACCAATTAATTATGAATAATTATAGATTGCTCCATTGAAATGCATTGGACATCGCCAGGGAGCGACAGCTCATACCTGGCGCTGTGAGGGAATTTGCAGCGGCGTTGTTCGGTCCAGGCGGCTTCATGATGAATGCCGCGCTAGCCGTCGCTCTCGCCGGAGCTAGCCTCATTTTGCTTGATAAATGCGTCATTGTGACCGCCGCCGGGCGTACTTGAGTCGGTAGTCGCCGTTAGCTGCCGCTACCTGGCGCTCGTCAGACACTACCTGGCGCTATCGCTTGATGAATAAGGGCCAAAGTGAAGACAGCGGGGACAGCGTGAGCGGGAAGGATGGAAAGGTGAGTTGGCTTTTTTTCCTTTTGGTTTTTTACATTCGCCCGACATACTGACATATCCCCCAAAAAATATGTTTGTCTTATCGCGCAAAAAATGTTTTTTTTATACTATTGTGTGATGAATTAGGATAGTTCTCACCATCTCTCTAAACTCAGCCTCTCCAGAAAGGTTGAATAATAAACCCCCAGTATCTGTGATGTAGTTTTTGCTCAGAAATCCAACCCCTGGAAAAAATTATTAGATAGATTTAGAGAGATTTTTTTATCCAACCCTCAAACTAGTTATAAAAACAAATAATTCTACATTACCGAGTTAGTAAATTAGAATTTAGTATTTCCCTAAAGTTTAACCCCCTCAGAAAAACACGGCATGAGTCTAGCAAAGTTTAATGTGAGAAAAGTTTGCCATAACTTAAGACGACCACGCAAAGCTCTTGAAAACATCTTATCTTCACGACATCTCTAAAGGCAAAGGCCTCTCTCTATTCAGAGGGGCAGACTCAGAAGGCATTTTTGTGAAGTGCCAAAGAGTTTAGTAATTAAAAACAATACATTCTTTTGACTTTTCAAAAAGGGAAAAAAAAAAAAGCTCCAGCTCGGGATAAAATAATCCAAGCATGTGTGTGTGTGTGTGGGCTGCAAATGTGCAGAATGCAAACATTTCATAATAAACATCTTTAAATGAATGTCCTTGGCTTGATAGGAGATAGTACATGTTGGGTTAATTAATGCGCACTCATGAAAATAAACTTCATCTTCACCACCCCCTCCAAAAACTCAAAAGAAGGAGAAGAAATTATTACATTCATTTGGATACGACGTGTTGATGGATAGAGTACACATACAAAAGCAAATTACAAGTCCACTAACCAGGTCAAGACGCAGAGAACAGAAAAATACGTTTTCAGACAAGGAAAACATGTAAACTATATATATATATATATATATATATATATATATATATATATATATATGTGATGCTTGTGGGTTTTTGTTAACTACCAACCTGATCATAAACCAAAGAATAGGGACATTATTGGAGAAAAGAGAGCTGGTGGGTGTAGTTTTGGGGAAGATTTTGTGCTCTAATTTGTTACATGTGACCACTAGGGACTTCTTATGCAAGGATTAGAGATGAGCGAACTTTTGAAAAGTTCGATTCGGCCGATTCGCCGAATTTCACAAAGAAATTCGGGTTCGGCCGAATCGAACTTTTACGAAGTTTGACGCGCCCTCAGATGACACCTGAAAGCGGCGCCGGCCTCCACGCTCCGGACCTGCAGGTAAGTGTTAGCCTTTTTTTGCATTGATGCAGCATGGCTGTACCCGTGTGATGGGGAGGCCGATTCAGTAATAGCGCCAGGTAGCGACAGATGAGCGCCAGTAGCGCGATTTTCACAGCGCCCGCTAGTATTCGCTGTGCTTGGCCGTTGTTCGGTTGTTGACAGCAACTCAGTCGGTGTGCGGTAATGTTGAATACGGGGTTAGGAGTCGCTGTTTCACAGGTTCCGCGCTGTATGGGAGCGCCTGACAGCGAATGGTCATAGCGAACGGCTCCCAGCATATTCATTAACAAATCACGCTCAAAAAATTCTCGCGCTGTGAAAAGCTTGTTTAAACCCCAGAGCGCTGGCGGCAATGGCTTAAAAGTAGTTTTTAACCCCCAAACATACATATTTTTTGATTAAAAAATTAAACAAGTTTTTCTAAACATTTTGTAATATGAATACATTAATATCAGACCTGTAATATCAATTCTGCACAAATTTTTTTTTTTTTTTTACCTTAAAAAAAATATCTAACATTGCCGAAGTGGTCACAGAATTTTTGACATTAAAAAAAAAAAAAAAAAAACATTAATATCAATTAAATATGAAGATTTAAAGATTGCTCCATTGAAATGCATTGGAGAGTGCCAGGTAGCGAAAGGTCATACCTGGCGCTGTGATGGGATTAGCAGCGGCGCTGTTAGTTGCAGTCCGCTACATGATGAATCCCGCGCTAGCTGACGCTCTCGCCGGCGCTAGCCTCATTTAGCGTGATAAATGCGTGATTGTGTCCGCCGCCTGGCGTTCTGGAGTCGGTAGCCGCCGATAGCTGGCGATACCTGGCGCTAGTGAGACACTACCTGGCGCTATCCCTTGATAAATAAGGCCCATAGTTTCTCCACATATGGCAGGTTGTCTGGGGTTAGGGATTTTGCTATAAGCAGACCACACCAGAGATTTAACGCAGAAAAGTGATCAGCATCTCTGTCTTGTTACACACACTCATACACTGATTCATCAGTGGGATGAATGAGGGAACGTGGGATGAATGTAACTATGTATCAATGTAAATCAATGGCCTCCACTGCCTCAAAGTTGGTTCCAATGTTGATACAATGTTTTAAGAGCTTTCTGAGCAGTGATAAGTCATTACAGAGGATGCCATTATACTTCGGGCTAAAGCATTATTTCAATGAGATTTAGGGTAATTTTGACTATATGACAGATGCAGGGCTGTCAAAATAGTGGCAAGATGGCGACCTTCATGAAGTTCACTAGCAACGGACCTGACTGCTATACCACAACATCTGCATTGAGTTAAGCCCTCTGATTGTGTGAAGGGGTTTAGGGGAGCAATTTAATAAACTTTGAATTTTAAGTTTTGACTTTTTCAGGTAAAAAGTAAAGAAATAGGGATAGGCCATGGCATTAATAATAGAATTCAACTACACACTAAAAAAAAATACCTGGTTACTGGAAATTCCTTTGATAGGAGGAACTGGCACCTGTGATGTGTGCTGTAGCATTTTGTCCTCTATCAGACCCAGTGGGTAGGGGAACACTTGCAATTAATGGAATAGCTAGGTTAGATGAAAGGGTCATTTTGTGGGGTTCTGTGCTGTCGAGGTCCCAAAGTTAATACTGAATACACGTTGCGACAATTTCTTTATTTTTATTAACCATCTACCTCAGGCTTGGGATAATGTCTTAATACTGTATTCATAAAGAGTACCATGTCTTGAGTTTCTGCTAAGATCTTCTAAGATATTTGGTTGGTGTTAAAGTGGACCAAAACCCGGGATTTTGACTACCCCGGGTTTTGGTCCTTACCCCCTGGGCATCTTGATACAGGATGCCCCGATGTATGATACCCCACAGGTCACCCGCTCCAACTCACAGCTCCCCGGTCCTAAGGTGCAGGTACAGTCTCCCGTCCAATCAGCGTACCCAACTGCACTGACGTGAGCTTGCCTGGGCTCATTTAAGGAGCTGAGTCTAGAATTAGGATAAACCAACTCACATTCTTAAATGACTGAGTAAACAAATGAATCCAGGGTTAACATTGAGTTGAAGCTTAGATGAGCCTAGATGAGCAATGATGAAGTCAACTGGCTTGGGTGTAAAGGCGCTCAGGGTCGGCAATTGGTAAAGCATAGAATGTTGTAGAAGGTAACAGTAAAGGGGAAATAAAATATGGTTTATAAATGGAAACCATGTGAAAGTGACCTGTTTTTTCCTTCTTTCTTTTCTTCTGAGGGGTCAGAAGTACTTTAAACCAGGAAGACAGAAGTAAGCCCAGAAGAGATCAGCGCCATCTCTACCACTGATGTGCCTAATGGGCAAGCTTGTCCTTTGGGACCCTTACCAAACAGCACAGATTGCACACCGGCGGCTAACTGACATATATTCCATCAATCTCTATCTCCCATGCCACCTATTGAGAGCACTACGTCTCAGTGCCTGCTGGGATATAATCCCTCTTTAATAGAATTAGCATCTCTGTCCTGTTTCCCATCATACCCCCTATTTCAAGGTCCAGGCGGGGGCTAATGCCAGGTGTACATATGATGTAATTATTGTGACATTATTTAGTGCCTTCAACATTAACCAAACTTAGTTAATAGGCTATGCTTATGATTGCCGGTGATTAGCATATAATTTGCATCTCATTCCCACAAAAGGTTCTTTGTTTGTAATGCAGAGCCTGCACCATAATGATATCTTTAGCTTCATACGGGTTATTTTCTTTAAATAGTGTGGCATAACAGTTTAATGTCACAGTGCAGAGTACAGGCTGCGGGTTGCACCTTCCCTGAATGAAATACCGCAGAATTCTGAGTGACAGACTAAATTTTAAGGAAGAGCTCCGCAATGTAACCACAGACAACCAGTACGAATCTATTGTAGTCTAAAAAAGACATTTCTCAAACAGGTACAGACAATTAGAAACTGTATATATTTTTGTGTCTGCTTCACAAAGGCTATTTTAACACGCAACAGCCACAAGCAACTACCAGATTCCTGTATTAGTTATCCCCCTGAGCTCCCTCACCCTGAGACCTCAACATACAGCTTGGCCCCCTGGCAATCCATAGATTTTGCCAAGTGGATATGTGCTGTTGGAAAACTTAAAGCGGACCTTCACCCTGAATAAGAGCCTATCTTATATGTTTCCCACACCCTGTACATACAGATTGTCCACATTAAAAATCATCCTACCTGCATCTACTGCATGTTATGAGCCTTTAAACATCCAAGATGGCGGCTTATGGAAGCCGCCATCTTATCAGGCAGCCTGCAAACAGGAAGTGCCTCCTGACTGTGCTGCTCTGCATTCTGGGACTGCTGATCTTTACCTGACCCCAGCTCTGCTCTTTCTGAGCAAGGCACAGCTATAACCCACCCCCCTGTACCTTATCCCACTCTCCTCTCCTCATTAAGTGTGATGCTTCTGAGTCAAGAGGGCGGCGCCCGTATCCTAAATTCCTGAACAGAGTTGCAGCCCAGTGGGGGAAAGAATAATAAGTTAGTGACTAAAAACGTAAAATATATTAATTTTAAATGCTGGGGAACCGTTTTTTAAGAGTTTCGGTTTAATTATGTCAGGTAACATCACCAGTGGCCTAACTGCGTGACCAATGCACCCAGAAAAGCAATGCTGAGCTAAGGCTACTGTTGTGGGTTTATCGAATACTCCCCCAAAAAGTGAGGGAGACTGCTACCCTATATGAATCTTGTAATCACCTCTTTATCTTGTAATGACCCTATGATGGTACCCTGAAAAAATATTGTAATTACCCTGTGATGGTACCCTGAGAAATTCTTATAATGATTATTTGATATTTTAGGCTAAATTGAAAAAATCTTGCAATGGCCCTGTGTTGCTTTAGGATATGTTGAGAATATCCTTTAATTACCCTAAGGTGCTAGAGGACACACAAGTAAATCCTGTAGTGAACATTTAGTGCTTTAGACAATCCTGAGAAGATCCTAAGGTGCTAGAGGTTACCCTGAGAACATTATCTAATGACCTGTCGGTGCTGGAATCTACCCTGAGAAAATCTTCTAATAATCCTAGCTTGGGTGCTAAAGGATACCCTGAGAAAGCATTGTAATAACCTGATGGTGGTTTAGCCTATGTTGAGAAATTATATCATGTAATGAACCATGGCTGCCTTGAAGATACACTGACCCTATGGTTCTTTACTATGAGCAAAATTTTGTAGTGAACCTATAGAGCTTTAGATAATCATGAGATATTTTCATGCTCGAGGCTACCATGTGTGGTGCTGGAGGCTACTCTGAGAAGATCTTGAAATTCCGCTGTGTACTAGAGGTTACCATGATATAATCTTGTAATAGCCCTGTCTGCTGGAGGTTACCATGAAAAAATAATATAATGACTTTTCGGAGCTTAAGACTACACTGAGAAATGTAATGGTGTGCTGTAGAGTTGCCATTGATATTCCTGTATTAAACCTATAGCACTTTAGACCATCTTGAGAAATTCTTGTAATGACTCTGTGTGCTGGGGACTACTATGAGAAAATCTTGTAATGACCTTTTAGATCTGCAGGTTACCATGAGAAAATCTTCAGACCAGTGGTCCTCAGACTTTTTACGCCATAGCTAAAAGCAGTTACAACCAAGTGCCCCCAAAGAGGAGATCAATTATTAAAGTTACCAAAATAAGTAGGACATGGGCCTAGCACTTTTTAAGCAAGGAATAATAACGTTTTACTGTTAAAATATTATAACCCCTGTTGATGCACTCCTGAACCCGGTACACCCCTGCATGCCACCTGGGGTACGAGTACTGCAGGCTAAGAAACAGTGCTTTAGACAATCTTGCAATTACCCTACTGTATGTGCTGGAGGCTACTAGAGATGAGCGAACTTCTTGAAAGCGTAGCCGGCCTGCCGGCTCCCACCATGCCGGCATTTATCTTTTTATATTTCAGGGAAAATTCGATCGTCACGAATCAAAAAAAATTTGGGTTCGTGCCGAATCGAATTTTCCCTAAAATTCGGAAATTCGGAGCGAATTCCGGTTCATCCGAACCGGTTCGCTCAACCCTAGAGGCTACCATTAGAAAATCTTATTATGATCCTATGGTCCTACAGGCAACCATGACAAAATCATGTAGTGCTTTAGGCAATCTTGAGACCATCTTGTATCGACTCCAGAAGCTAAAGGTTCCAGAGACTACTCTTAGAAAGTCTTGTAATGACCCAATGGTGCTTTAAGCTATCTTGGGAAAACCATGTAATGAGCATTCCATTCAGAAGCAAAAACTTGTAATGACCCTGTGATTATTAGTGCTCTAGAGGCTACCCCGAGAAAACTTGCCATTTACTCTGGACCTTTACCCTAAATAAGAGCATATCCTATATATTTCCCCACCCTGTACATACAGAATGCCCACATTAAAAATCATCTTACCTGCACCTATTGGGTTTTCTGAGCCTTTAAACATGCAAGATGGCGTCACATGGAAACTCAGGTTGACTACAAACAGAAAGTGTCTTCTGATTGTGCCGCTCTGCATTCTGGGATTGCTGTACTTTTCCTGACCCCCAGCTCTGCTCTGTCTGTGCAAAGCACAGCTATAACCCGCCCTCTGCACTTCACCATCCCCCTCCTCTCCTCAGTATGTGATGCTTCAGAGTCAAGATGGTTGCGTCCGAGTCCTGCAGCCCAGCGGTGAGAGAGAATAAAAAGTAAGCGACTAAAAACTTTAAATATATTAATTTTAGATGCTGGGGATTTGGGCTTTTTATGAAATGATGCGGAAGGTCCGGTTTATTGTTTTGAGATATAAAACAGTGAAAGGTAATTTAACCAACTACAATGTATGGTGGAATTGACTTTTTTCCTGGCTTGGATGATACCAAGAACTAAGGCCCTTATTTATGAAGGAATAGCGACAGGTAGCGACTGGTGAGCGACCGGTAATGACGGGCCCCGCCACAAGAACGCCGGCTCCCCACCACAATCACACATTTATCAAGCCGATCCTGCTTAGCGACTGAGATAGCGCCATATAGCGATTCATTCATCATTATTCCAGCCTCAGCCCACAGCGCCAGCGTCCGACCTTGAACAGCGACAGGTATGATCTCTCGCTACCTGGCGCTCTCCAATGCATTTCAATGGAACAATCTTTAAATATTAATAATTAATTGTTATTAATGTTTTTTTTTTTTTTTTTTTTTAAATGTGAAAAATTCTGTGACCACTTCTGCCATGTTAGATATTTTTTTTAAGGTAAAAATAATTGTGCAGAATTGATATTACAGGTCTGATATTAATGTATTCATATTACAAAATTATTTAAAAAACTTGTTTTTTTTTGTTTCCAAAAATATGGTTGTTTGGGGGTTAAAAAACTACTTTTAACCCATCGCCGCCAGCGCTCTGGGGTTTAAGCATGCATTTTCACAGCGCGAGAATTTTTTGAGCGTCATTTGTTAATGAATATGGTGGGAGCCGGTCGCTATGGCCAGTCGCTATCATGCGCCCCCATACAGCG
>CM051241.1:24659621-24687121 GCA_027917425.1 Gastrophryne carolinensis | reverse complement strand
GCTCAGCACCTCTCTATCCAAGATCATATTTCCTGTTGCTCAGTTCCTTTCCACTTTATATCCAAGAATCTCAATCTGAATCAGTTTACTATTGCATATATACAATGTATGTTTATATGTACATTCAATGTACTTCTTGACTGATGAGACCATACTCCATGAGGTTTGGTTCCTCTCTGCGTCCAAGAGCATGTGTTCCCTGATGCTTATTTCTTTCCCACCCTCCATCCATCGACACATTGATTATCAATTCCTGGCCCTTATAGATTGTGAGAAGTTTGTTTCAACATGACATGTTCTATGATTAGTTGGACGATTCTGCACTTTTTATGGTGCATACATTGCGGTCTAGGGGTCGGACCCCTAGACCGACGAGCATTCGGAGACGGAGGGGGGGCGCCGGTGGGCCCATACGCAACCCATATACCACGCCTACAGTAGCGCAATGCATGCACCATAAAAAGTGCAGAATCGTCCAACTAATCATAGAACATGTCATGTTGAAACGAACTTCTCACAATCTATAAGGGCCAGGATGGAGCTTACTCCTAAACGAATGGTGGTGCCTTCCATGTTCCTCTCGGGAAAAATAATGCCTGTGTGCACAGATATAACATATTAAATGCCAACTATACACTGGATACATTTCTTAAAGGACATTGAGAAAGCCGAAGTAACAGGCGAAACATGTCTGTCCGGAAGGGTGTAAAATGAATTACTTGACCCAATATTATGGTAAATCTTGAACTAATCTACTCATCAAGACTGGGGGAAAGTATTGTACTTATGTGAATGCATCTGATTGAGGCATCTGAAGAAATGTACATATATATGAATTGTATACACATGTATATAAAAAATTTCATTTTTATGGGACATAGTCCCTTTTAATTAATGTCATGAATAAAATAAAATTTGTATTTAAAACAATAGAAGTGTGGTTATGGCCAAAGGCTTAATATAGAATACCGGGTGTAGCCTGAACCCGGATCCAGTAGAGTTGTTTTAAGTCACCCGCTCCTGCCTTGTGAACAAAGGGTTAAATGTAAAACACACACAGAGAGTAAAGTCATTTATTTATTTATTTTCTCTTCTTACCTCCAATCCAAAGCCGATCACTGTCCCGCGTCATGCTGATCAGTGTCCCGCTCTGTGCTGTCACTGGTGGGGGGGGGGGGGGGGGGGCAGGAGATCGGACCCCCCCTGACATCCCACTCGCCCTATAAAAGTCCCCTCCCTGTGATGGCTGGCGAGCTGTCAGATGCTGCCGCGCAGGGCAGGGAACGTGCATTCTCTGCCCTGCAGAAGAGGGGAGCATGTAAAATATACATGCTTGGTGTTTAAAGGGTTAAAAGAAGGTCCTGACCTGTTTGTGTTCCATTGTAAGTGTCCCTACCATGATGGACTGACAGACCACATTCTTTGTTCTTTGGTTACTTATTGTGCCAATTTGTTTATTTGGAATGAACCATACATCTGTCTTTATTCAAACCTTGAAACATTCTTAGCCCTGTTCTTTGGGACATTTCTTCTCTTTTATTTTATCACCATTAGATCTCAAATAAATTCCACCTTAACCCTTATTTAATTGATGTGTTTGAATATCCAAAAGACACCGGAAGATGTAGACGGGATGAATTTCCTGAATATATCTGCCACCCCTACACTCTCACCCATGATATGACATTGCCACACTTCAAGTGGAAATCCAAGCTCCTGTGCTAAGCTCGATTTAGGCAACACAAAAACAACTCACCGAAGGAGGGAGCATTCCGCACAGAAGCTGGGTCATTAGGTGAAGAGTCACCCGATCCATTGCTTTCTCAGGATTGGTTAACTTGGCTGTCACTCAAGTCTTTGGCTGCCAGTCAGAGCCCCACCCCCACTGGCATCAGGGGAGGATTGCAGCTTTCATGTGAGTTATTTTATTAATACCTGAATCAGCTTCGCAAAGGAGGGGTGCCTGGGGGGGATTACAAAATGCTTGAACTTCCTCTAACTAGACCCGGACCACGGTATTGGTCTCTATACACCAGACATCCTCATTTGACATCATTAGCCCAAGAAAAAACGCAGACTTTGTCACTAGAGCAGACCCAATAGGGGTTTAACACTTTTCTATAGGGATGTAGCAGGATTTGTAAATTTAGTCGTTTGATACTCCTATTTAATATTTTGTCTCGGTAACTAGTATTGCAGATTGAGGTCCGTAGGAACCTGTTATGTAATTTTACATAGGACATACGTTTGGTTGCTAATTTAAAATCTACCTGGATTTGAGATGTGTGAATCACTGATGCATTAAAACTTTGATGATTTGCTCAGCACTATTAAATAATCTCATGGTAATTTAACAGAATGAGGCAGCACTAAAGCAATATATACTACACAGCTCTTAACATAGCTTCTACTATTCAACATCTTCATTTTCATATGTGAAAATGGATTTTCCCAATAAGACTTTAATCCCACTGGGCTCTACCAAGCCTCCTACGTTAAGGTGATCTGAAGAGCAATGGTTGTTGATAGGTCTATCCTTCCTCCACTAGCCATGACAACCAAAAGTATTCATGGTTATGTGGGCACCTGGGTGAGTGAGTCACATGCTCCACCGGCATCAAGGGGTCCTTTTCTGCTGCTGATTGGGTGGAACAAAGTAGAGGAAAATCCAGTGAGTGACAGTGCACAACTTCCTGATGAGTTCCGCCATGTACACATGATGTGTATGAAGCAGAGCAGGGCCCTTCATGTGCCTTTCATTCAGATGGATGAAGATAGATGCAAAGGGGGGCAGTACACCTGAGCAAGCCGATCTGGCCACTAAAATATTATCCAAGGCTAAGGCTTAGTCTGAGCTTGAGTGGCCCCTGAAGATGCTATGGGCCAGGGGTGCAACCGCACGGGGGCCCAGGAGGTTGATCCTCCACCATATTTATCATATTTGCACTCACCTGGCACTATTTATAGAAAGGAAGCACTATTTGTCTCAGTGGGGCAGTCTTTAGTAGTCTAGCTGTATCCAATTGTGATAAAAACAGAAAAAAGCTTTCTGTAAGAGCCATGATACGGCCCCATTTAATGTTCACACCAGGGCCCCGTCACATTTCGTTAGGCCACTACTATGGGTCCCAGAACTTGCACGGGTATGTTGGGTCCTGGTGACAGCCCTGGTTGTGTTGTCAGAAAACCTGGTTTGACGTGTGCAGGAGCCCTTCCAAATTCAACCATTGGTCAAGCTTCTGGAACTGAAGACCAGGTTGTATTCCATCAGTGAAAGACATGGCTTAGTTCAATTTGCCCAATTATATTTATTAGGACCTAATTTTTTGCTCATACATATACCCATACTGTAGAGATGTTTAATGGCAACTTTAGACTGTGTCTATAAATTGTTTGCTGGCTTTAGATTACAACTCTTTGCCATCATTATGCATTTTTAGACCACATTATTCTAATAAAAAAAGCCTAAACCTTTTTTTTTTTCATTTGCTAATACCAACATTTTCATCATCCCAGCTTGCTCTTGATGGCCCAGGCCATCTGGCCACAAACTGGTTAAAACTAATTATATGTTCATCTCCATATCTGATAATGCAATTTATTTAGGTATTCAGACTACAGAATGTAATGAGGATTCTTTCATGGTCACTGATAATTGATGCCAATCAGATTGGAACAAAAGAATAATGTAATCTTCCCCTGCAGACAAGCTGCTTGTCGCTGGCCGCCAGTAAAAGAAGCCTATAAAATGTTTGCACTAAAATATATATCCTTCACCTAT
Organism: Gastrophryne carolinensis; assembly: GCA_027917425.1. Lineage (NCBI taxonomy): Eukaryota > Metazoa > Chordata > Amphibia > Anura > Microhylidae > Gastrophryne > Gastrophryne carolinensis. The sequence goes on along the minus strand of CM051241.1, from coordinate 24,683,340 downwards.
TATATATATCTTTCACCTATTGCGATGGTGGTAAGGAAGATAATGAGGCATGGAAAATGGTCACTGGTGCTAAAACTGTTGGTCATATTGTGATACTTTGATAATAAGCCTGCAGGTTCCATGGTTCATTAGAAATGTCAGGCAGATCAAAAGGTGTTTGGACCTCTTTCCACCTCACTTGGTAAGCCCATCTGTCATAATCCCCTTCCTATCACAGATAAAGATCACTGATGGGTTCCAGCCAGGTTGAAGGATAGGGTGACACAATCTGACTTCTGGGTTGGCACATTTTTCGAAAGCTACAGGGTTTTAAGAACCCTTTATGGATTTACAAGCTTGTAATCAGTAGCTTGTAAAGGATGTACAGAATATAATAGGCAATGCCACAGATACTGATCACTGGTTACTGGTTGCCTGATGGCTGACAAACAAATTCTACCAAAGGGTGGCACTTGTTTTTGGCGGATTTTTACCGACCATTGCGAATTCGGGTTCGCATAACTGAACACAGACTTCAGCCAGAGGTTTGTGTTCAGCATTTGCCCCGAATATGAAAATCTGGTTGATTGGCTAAGCAGCTCATCGCCTCAGCTTACCTATGCAGAGTTAGTAGCTGGAAGCGGGCTGTAACTTACCTGAGCCCTGTTATCTAATAACTACGTATAACTATGTATAAATATATATTCGGGGTCAATACAAAGATCTGTCCTATCAACTATATAAACCCTCGAGTGTAACCATAGCTCAAAGCCATCCACTAAGGCTAGAGGAAATGCGCTTCCTCCACCGACATAGGAGGGGATTCTGCTCTGTAATAGCAGTGAGACTATGAAACTCTCTACCAGAGGAGGTAATTATGAAGGATACACTAAAAGAGTTCAAAAGTGGCCTGGATGCCTTCATGGCATGTAATGGCTATGGCTACAAGATCACTGGAAGGAGATCTATAGTGGTCGGGATGCCCTCCTTGCATGTAATAACATTTCCAGCTATGGCTACAAGACCACTGGCAGGAGATAAACAGACTGAACTGGATGGACTAAAGTCTTTATTCAGCCTTACATACTATTTTACTATGTATCCGGTCCCTGCTTCTACTGCGCCAGCTTGCCAATGGTCTACAAGTGAGACCACAGAAAGATGGCCACAGCTCCCATGAATGAAGACACTCCTAGGAAGGACTCTACTTCCATTTCGGGTTCGGCAAGATCAGCTCAGATCTTTCTGTGTCCCCGCTCGTCACCTGGCTCTGAATCGACCCTATTGTATTTTTCACCTTTTTCCTGGAGACAAGTTGCTCACTTTATCTCCTGGTTTGACATAATCAGTTTTCTTTATTTTCCCCTTGCCCAGTATTTCTTATTTTCATTGTTTCCCTGATCTCGTGGGATGGCTTAAGGGATCTACGAGCTTATTGTCATTATCAGCTTTCTCCCACTTTTTTTACAAAGATTTTTACATAATTAATAGTGTTGTGGCAGTCCCTGCCCTTTATAACCACAGCACTGTCCTTATAATGTTCATTCAGGAATGGAGAGACACAACTATATGGGGGAGGGCTCAGGTCAGTGACTGGTTAAAGTGGCCGGAGTGCCACAACGGGCTACAAAATGGCTCTATATAAGGAGAGGGACATGGCATTCTATGCTTCATCCAAAGACTGCTGAAAGCCCCTGTCTTATAAGTAGACCCCTACAAGGTGACACACAATTTTAAGATTAATGAAAAGGCTTTAAAAAGCCCCATTCCCTCCCATTAAAAGCCCTGAAAGTAAATCAGTAATTTTGAACGTGTAGGATTTTTATTTTTTACTTATCTCTAATCCCGAGCGCTATAGGCACAGAGCATGTGCTACAATTACTCGAGCTATTTAATATATATTGCAACAAAAGATTAAAAGGCAAAACTTCAAAGGCAAAGACTAAACATCTGGAAAGCGAATATCATATCCTGTTGCATATTTTATTTGCATATTTTTCAAGGAAGCTCTTGTGGGTTTTATTTTCTTATTATCCTAAATGATGGAATGGATGCCTGACCACACTTTTCCTGTGAAAAACTGATAAGTCTAAAGAACCACTTGCCAGAAACTTTTTTTTCTTTTTTTTTTTTTTCTAGAAATGCCAGTTGTTATTCAGAACAGTTTCACAAAAACAAATCAGATTGCAGATTAAAAATAGAATCTCTGAAAGGCTCAAGACTAAATGGTAAAATATAGCCAAGACATCTTTTGCCCAAAGAGATATTTCTGTATTCGAAAAGCAATATTTTTGGAGGGTTATTTAAAGTGAGGTCTTTATTGTATTTTCGGGAGCCTCTGCTGTAAATACCCAACATTTTCTCTGTGCAGCCTTAGGTAGATCACTTCTTCAGTTTAAATCCTGATTTAATATATGTGGGATATGGAATAGTACTGTATGTAACTCTGTTACCGGTATAGCAGACCCAGATGTTATCACTTAGCCAACTGGTTGCATAAGGGGGTCACTGGACAGTTTTGGAAATATGACCGATTAAACTCTACTTCCAAAGACCCCTGTACAACCTTGTCTACCATGGTGAGGGACGGGGGTGACACCGTTTTGCCTGGACATTTTGTTTTTTGCTTTGAATCTTCCTATGGATTACATTTTACATTTTTATTAGTAAAAGTTAAGTTTTATCCCTGGAGCTGGATTTATCCTTTGTATCTGTTGCTGGAAATCTTCAAGAGTTTTTTCCGAATCCGTGCTGGAGGGATTTTTTTAACTGCTGGGTGAGCTGGTTACCTGCAATCAATTCAACCTTGTCTACCATCCAAGGGCTTCTCTATTAACCCTACAAGCCACAAAACCTTGAAGAGGAACAAAACCCACAATTGGCAGCCCTGTAGTCTAAAAGTCCATTATACAAACATTAAAAATATTGGCTCCAGTAATAACCAGCGAGCACAGCCCAAGCAAAACATCTTTCAAGATCTGATCCAAACGAATATTCTAACAAGTATATATGAAAAAAATATAATCCTTTTAAACGACGTATGTTCCATTCCTGTTCATAACTAACTGCTTCCAAGGCCACCAAGATACTATCATGCTTTAAAAGAGGCCTGGAATCATGGGATAGAGATGTAATTTTGCCTCTTTACAAGTCACTGGTGCCTCCTCATCTGGAATATGCCGTCCAGTTCTGGGCACCCATTCATAGAAAGGACGCTCTGACTATGGAAAGGGTGCAGAGGAGAGCCACCAAACTCAAAAGAGGAATGAAGGATCTTAGTTATGAGGAAAGATTATGAGAATTAAATCTGTTTAGCCTTGAGAGGAAACGATTGAGGGGGGACATGATTAACTTGTATAAATATATAAATGGCCCATACAAAAAATATGGGGGAACACTATTTCATGTAAAATCCTCTCTAAGGACAAGGGGGCACTGCCTTCGATTGGTAAAAAAAAGAAATGTAGTCTCCGGAGGCGACAATCGTTTTTTACCATAAGAACTATAAATCTATGGAATAGCCTCCCACATAAGCTTGTCACAGCATCAACCGCTGACAGCTTCAAAAAAGGATTAGATGCTTATTTAGAAGAAAATTAACAGTTACTATTAGTGGTTATCAGTAAAAAAAAAAATAAAACAAAAAATAAAATAAATAGCTTCCCCGATAAAATAAAAAATATCTTTCCATACCCCAACACCCTTGGTTGAACTTGATGGACATATGTCTTTTTTCAACCGTATTAACTATGTAACTACATAACTAACTGTCTCTCACCACCAGATCTTTGTATAACAGGTACAACAGTTGTAAAACAGGACCCTAGGGCAGTATGGATGGGTTCTGGCAGGGCTGCCTTAAATACAGGACATCCAAGACTACAGTATAGGGCCCAAGGGGGGCATTCATGAAGGAGTTGGCCCTGGCCCCAGCTGAAGAGCCTTCATGTCAGATGTCAGTCATTCCATGCCTCCACACTTACCGTCATCACAGTCTGGGGTTCAGTTCAGAATAGCCAAGCTATCACATTATAGGTTACGGGCCTTTGGATGATAAAGTAGAAACTTCTACTTGGTCATCCTGTGTGGAAATATGAGTAGGTTAAGACGGGGTCTTGACAATTCACCTGTATACGGCCCAGAGGTTCCTGGTGGTGGGCTTTGCTAGAGGTGTCATCCATTAAAAGAAGAAAGACAAAAATAGATAAACAGCTCAACCACTGCAACTGTGATTCCAGTTGTAGAACATTGTGCTAACCTCAAGCTTGGTGAAATGTAGCAGACCATTTTAGTGATGGTATGAGTAAGGACCAAATGGTCTGAAACGTGTTACTGGGCTTGAGGTTTGGAAGGGGCTCCCATCCACAATGGATTTTTACATGTTTCTATAGTAAAGGTTATGTTTTATCCTGTGTATCATTGCCAGATAATGTATTATCATCACCCATTCACATTGTTTGAGCCAGAGGTCACATTCCTGCAAGCTCAGACAAGTAGATATGGTACTTTCATAAGTGTCCAAACAGCAGTAGATGAAAGAAGACTTTCTGACACTATGAAAACTAGATGAGATGAGGGTGGGGAAATGGTGTTTCCTGGTGTACAGCTTTGAAAGTTTCCCAATGAGTTGTCAGTTTTAATAACCATAGACCTACCTATAGCTACCATATTCTTCGTGTCAATTGCTTGACTTCTTTACTTATCTAAATCATAGTCACGCCAGAGAGGAATATTCCAGTCAGCTTTGATCCCATCTGTCCTGGAATCAGAGACACAGGAGGTGGGAACCCATTTTTTCTTCACCCATTTTAACCAATTTGTTAACAACAGCGATTTATAATCTCACACCACATAAATTATGGCAAACAACTGCCAGCGGTGCTGGAATTGAGCGCGCAGCATTAGCAGGGGCTCTATGAGCGTAGACAGGAAACAAAGTTAAACTGTTACGTACAACAAAACGATGGCTCAGCAAATCTTATTGAGAACATTGTGGATGCAAAGAGCTTGATCTGCTCAGTAGAGGTCACACTTTGAGACCATGATGCCAGAGAACCTTTATAATAAATCATTTATTACAGAAAGTAATAACATAAAACTGTCGACATAAAAATAACAAGTCTACCCACGATGGGAAATTTTAATGACGGTTAGCAGATAACCCATACATGTTCAGTCATCTCAGATCAGCAGCAGGTTCTGGCTTTATTTAATTTTCCCCCTCATTTGCTATGCTCTGGATATGTTTTTTAATCTTCACCTGTGCCCGATCCATATGCTCATGGGAGGATGATCACTGGCAGGAGCATCTTGCTACTACTTGGGATTGACAGGGGCTGACTAACTTTGCTGGGCATAGCCTCCATGGACACTTTTGGTCTTATCACTTTAAAGTGGACCAAATGGGGCCCATGAGGCTATGAGACCTAAGAGCCATCTGATTCCCTCTTTCTGTCATCCGATATGCTTGCTTACCTTGCCAACAAGTCCATGGCACATGTGCAACCGGCGGCAGTATCTCTGGCATCCTTCTCAGGCTGTGCGAGGCCACACCCACCCTAACTGAATGGCAGTCATGGCCGCACACAGCTGAAAAATGATGCCACAATCCAGGGTTTTGGTCCACTTTAAGAGTGGCCATATCCACTCGTGCCCATCATGTGACCCTGTGGAGCATACTCGTTAATTGACTAGGAAGCACATTGAGGGCATGGCTAAAAGGGGAAAATATGCACTCTGAGGTAGGGCATTGGGGCACCTTGGTACTGGAGCCAATAGCACTGAAACTGGACCGCAGCAGCCCATGCAACTCCCAAGGATCATGTTGTTTGGGTTAGCAGGTGAGGAAACTTTTTTATTTTATACCTGAAGAGGGACTTTTTATCTAGCAGATACAAATAACACATTCCACAGCAGCTTAGCAAAAGAAGCCGTATTAAAAACATGCGACTAAATTCTATAAATACACACGGAAGCCACAAGCCACCATCAAGATGCCTCAGCAGTTGTGTTCCTGGTTTAATCAATGATAATACTAATAAAGAGATTTCTATAAGGGCACATTTCTGAGCTTATCATTTTGACTCATCCCTTTATAGACAGAAAAGTAAGGCTACTTAACTAATGACCATATTCCCAAGTGATAGCTGAAGACATTTAGCTGGTGCTTTGGAATAAAATCTGGAGAGGTCCTCAATCTAATTTGGGAGTCTTATCATAACCATTTTTTGGGAACCTCTAGACTTTATGCGGAGAATCATTCCGCACAGTGAAAGGACAGTAATAGCCACTGGATTAACGTATGCCTTGGATAGGTGATCCAGGGCTCGAGGTTCTTCAGACTACACCATCTTTATTCTGGACTCTAGATGCATCCCTCTACAGGTCTAGTATGTGCTTCTTATTCCAGGCGTAATGAAAAATACTTCCTTACAGATTTGAAAGAGGAGAACACCCAGAGCAATCACAGTGAATCAATTTCAATTCAGCATGAATAAAGGCCAAAGTGTGCTTAGATATTTACCTTTGGAGAGATGATCCAGGACTTGATGGGTTCCTCAGACTGCAGTATTCCTCTGCTGGAGTTTAGATGCTGAAGGGTGGGCCCAAAGAATTATTTCCTCTATTGGACCCAAGGTACTTCAGCCCGACACTACTTGGGGGGGGGGGGGGGGGGCATTTATGACCATAACTGGGTCTTTGATACCTCATTGGTGGTTGTTTTTAACCAGTTAATTAAAAAATGTCTACTTAAAACTGGGAATTAATGCACCGGACCTTCCGAACTTTGTCTCAATGTCCAAGCAGGTGGTCTTTAAGTGGGACAAATTGCTCATTCCCTGGTCACATAATCCATTGGTAACCAGTGGGGTTCACATTTGCCCCATTTGGATGTTGTTACCATTAGAAATCACTGCAAATTAGCGGGAATTTTTTTTCTTTAAGTCAAGCAGGTAGCCATTTTAATGTCCTGACCACTGTAAGGAGGATGGAAATTCCTAAAACTGGGCTTGATTACCCCTGGTCACCTGTCATAGGTAACACCTGGTAACAAATCATGTATTCCATTGGTGGTTGTTACTTGGCAATTTCGACCAGATGGTAACCCCAACTTGGAAAGCCTCTGCGGTTAAGAAGCCCAAATGATGAGTGGAAGACTTATACATATGCAACCCCATGACTACTACAGCAGTCATCTGTGATTCACCAGACTTCCATTTACTAACAGAGTTTGCTAAGCAGATGTGCATGTGCTTCTGTATACACTTGCCTGGCAAACCTCATTGGCTGCCAAACCTGTTGAAATTACTGTTTAATTATTTTGGGTTTTACAGTACCTCCAGTTAATGGATATTCCAATTTAGAATGCCCGGGGAGGTTAAGGAAATGCAGCAGCCCCAAAGGGTTCTGTGGTTGCTATGACTTGAAGCCCCTTTAATGTCTCTGCCCCTTCCTTTTTCTTTCATCGGCAGAAGCTATTAATGTTTAATAGTGTCATCAATCAGATGATAGACTAAAATCTTAAAATAATGCATTGCTACTTTGCTGAAGTTCAATTAAAATCCCACCAATTTGTCGAGTTTGCAGTCCGAGCATCAATTAGTAACTCTTCCGGTTGGTACAGCCTAACTCATAGATCCCTTCACCAACGGCAAAAAACATTCAGGCTCCCAATTGAATTCCCAGGGCAATGCGCGCAACAAGTTTTTTTAATAAATAGCCATGAGAAATTAGTATTATAGCATAATTTAATCAAAATATTACACAGTGACAGATGACTGAGTTACACAGCAAAATCCTTATTATTTATTAACTAACCCCGTATTTTTAGACTTGTTTCAAGTGTTAATTACTGGTCATTAAGAAAGTAGGTTATGGGAGTTTAGAGGACTGAAATCCGCTACTGGCAAAAGCTGCGAACAGGTGGCCAGCTTGATAGGAGCGAACATTGCCTTCGGGTTTTTGTCTAACAGCTAGCATTGAGATATTGCTTAGCTTTTCCCCCAAAATTAACTTGTTTTCTTTTTATTGTATTTTTATGCGAAGGTATTTTCTATTGGTGAATTAACTAATAACTCCTTATACTAGAATTACTAAATCAATTTGGTCCTTAGTTGCTTTTTCCTTTAGTTGGTAAATCAGGCATGAATTCAGCCATGGTTTGCTAAGAGCAGAACTATATACGTCACAGTGTTGCAACAAATTGGACTTCCCCTAAAGCAATCAGGACTCCAGCCATAGTATGCAATTGTGAGGGCTGGAACTCACCTGGTTAGCTGTCTCCCCTATCGTGATAGCATTTAGCAATCAGTTTCTTTTTAACTTCCATGCAGGGAAGGATTATGAGGGGGGCACAAGGGCCACACGCCTAGGGCCTCCACCACTTGTCCTACAAAGGAGGCCTCCACCAACCTTTGGGTTAGGGTCTGGTCCAGGAGGCTTGACCACAAAGCTATGTGGAGATGGCAACAAAGCTATCGGAGGCAGGGCAAGTCTTTTTTTGTAAACCTGCAGCCAAAGCCACCACAGGGCAGAACAGAGAGTCTAGAGCAGCAAAGCTGCTGTCAACAATGCTACAGTGATGGGTGGGTGCAGAGCTGTCAATAGGCGGCCACTTACTGCACATAAGCCACCAAGCACAGCCGCTGGCAGCTCAGCGTGGGGAACTGTTTTCTGCTGGACCAGCTGGGTGGCTACACCACCCCCCACCCAGAATGGCAAAGCAGGAATTCCCGAGCAGCACGCACATGCACAAGGGTGGCACAAGGGACTCCATCTGATGTTCCAGTAAGTGGGCGGGTGCCAGACAACCACCAATCAGTTACTTGGCTTGACTGTTATTTTCAAGGAAAAAAATACTGTATCTGGGGCCTCCACCACACTTAATCCGACCCTGCTTCCATGTTATGTAAAGTTTCCCCAGTGCACATGACCAGGAGGTGGTGCAGAAGACCCTCCTTGTTTTATTCTGCTTTTTTTTAGGAAGGGAACATTGTATTTGGTGGTGGGCAGTGTTTTAGGGATTGCTTTAGCCACATAAAGGGTGGAGGGGCTTAAGGTATAAGACGTGTGCACTACTCTGATGTAATCAGGGATAACTGTCAACCAAAGCACCTAAATACACCAACACCAAAGACATAGGTTAATGTGGTTAAGGCACTTGTTACCTTCTTTATTGGTTCAACTTTTAGAATCCAGTGAGCCCAAATCAAAATAGTAGTATCAAAATCACACACAAATTGCTCTAATGCACATCTCCCCATATACCTCCCTACAAATGTAAAGATAAAAACAGATAATGTTGCTTTAGCCACATCTGGTAAGCAGGCCCTGGTTGGAAAACACTTTCCTACAGCTCTTTTCTGGATTGACGAGTGCATACATTTTGACTTTGGGGCCCCCATCCTTAAACAAGATGCCTAGCATAGTTGCTGTGGTTTACATGGTACTGACAGCCCTGAGCTCCTGGTAACAGCATGGTCAGCCATTTCTTAGGTTTGGCCCTGTTCAAAGCCTCAGCACTTAACCAGATGGATGGTGTACCATGTGATTTGAAATGCGTTTCATTCCCAAAGACACCCCAGTCTGACCCTGATTAGGGGTTAAATTAGGGCAATAGACATGACTGGAGAAAAAAGTCTAACTTAAACCAGACCAACAGCCTGGCACAGCTGGAAAAGAAAGGTAGCGGCTTCCTCTCCCAACTGACCTAACTGACAATGCACAGTAACAGGAAGCCCCACAGCACTTCTGTTAGGGCGAGCGCCAGCGCCCATCTCGTAGCACTCCCCTCACCTCCGTTGCTGCTCCCTCTGCCCGGGCAGCGCTGCGCGTCCATCTCACAGCGCTACCCATTCTCCCTCCTTACCTGCTCCTGTCGGCGGGGCCGCGGCTTCCGGCGCGGCGGCTGCTCCCAGTCGTCTTCCTTCTCCTCGCTCTGCCTCCTTGCACGGTCCGGTGCGCGCACGTCCCCATCCTCTAGGGCAGTGGTACTCAACTGGCGGACCGGGGTCCGAATGCGGACCTCGGTGCCAAATTTCTGGCCCCCTGCCCTGACAGCCCTGCACTTAGTTGCTTCTGTGTTGCCATGCACAGCACTGCCCTGTTACAGATTGGCGATGTAGTTGTTTGCCTCCCTGCACCTAGCATTGCAATATGAAGTACTGCATGGACAAGAAGTGGCATTGCAATGTATAATTCACCCCAACCCACCCCAATGCACTGATTTCTATCTATCCAGCCCCCCTGACAATGCCCCGTCCGGACCTTCGCCTCTCACCAGATGCCTGTAAATGGACCTTTACAAGAAGTGGTTGAGTACCCCTGCTCTAGGGGGCGCGCGCGCCGGCTTCCTGAAGTTTAAAGGGCCGGTACACCGCTGATTGGTGCCTAGTCATCCAATCCTGCATCAACTTCCCCTATTTAAGGGGCACTTCCTTTTCCATCAGTGCCGGATCTTGGTCTTCCTATGTATGCAGAAAGTCAGTTGTTTACAGGATTGCTCACCCGTGCACCGACCTTTGCCTGTCCCAGAGTCTGAACCTTAGCTGCCCGTCCTGATCTTGGCTACTTATCTTTGATCTCGAGGTTATGCTGCCAGTCCTGACCTCTGCTTGACATCGCCTATTGCCTGCTTCTTTGCACCACGCAGTACCTTGACTGACTGTGTGACTGAGCCGCTGTTGGGGGGTAGTGACCTGGGGGTCACTCGCCGCTACAAGACCAACCTGCCTTGCGGCGGGCTCTGGTGAATATCGGTGGCCTCTTAGACTCCGCTCCCCTGACACGGTAATCGCTATCAGTACCACAGTTACAGCGGATCTACACCTGTGCCGCCACATCCGGTTCATGACAACTTCCTGTTAGCAGGTGGCCTGCAAGTCCATGAACCGTTCATCTTGTTTTTAAAATTATTTTTATTATGTGTGTTTAAATTGCCTTTGGGAGGGATGCGAATGAGCACTGTTTGTTGTGTTGATCTGGTTTAAGTAATTTTTGACTGTTGCTTCACTTTAAGGCAACCCAACAATAAACAATAAACTCTTTTTACTTTGTCCTACCCAAGCTCATTTCATTCCCGAAGAAGGGGGGGGGGGGGGGATAAGTCGGGGCACTATCTAACTTACGGCAGCCCAGAGAAAAAAAAAGAAATGGCTTAAAATACAGTTATTATTTTGCTTGACCCAGTGGCGTAGCGACCCGGGGGCGGGGGGGGGCGGACCGCCCCGGGTGACACCAGACCTAGAGGGTGACACCTCTCGGCCGGTCACCCCTCGGTATAGAGACACTTACCTGCAGGTCCGGAGCGTGGAGGCCGGCGCCGCTCTCAGCTGTCATCTGAGGGCGCGTCATCAGAGGGCGCCTCTGATGACGCGCCCTCAGATGACAGCTGAGAGCGGCGCCGGCCTCCACGCTCCGGACCTGCAGGTAAGTGTTTGCTTTTTTTAAAAATGCCGGCATGGTGGGAGCGGGCCGGCCGGTTCCGCTGACAGCAGAGCGGGCCGGCCGGTTCCGCTGTCAGCGCGGAACCGGCCGGCCCGCTCCCACCATGCCGGCAAAAATGCTTTTTTTTTTGTTTGTTTTCTTTGGGGGGGGGGGGGGGGGTTGACACCATTGGGGGGGGGGTGGGGGTGACACCATTGGGGGGGGGGGGTGACACCATTTCCTACCGCCCCGGGTGACACCAGCCCTAGCAACGCCACTGGCTTGACCTAAACTCTGAAGGTAGACCCCTATTGGCATTTTATTAGGCGTGTATAATGATTCGATAGTGTAGGCAGCTGAAAGAAACATGTTTAATTCTCAAAGACACCCTAGTTTGATACTGGTTTGGGGGCAATAGTCTTGAATAGACAGTAAGTTCAACAAAAAATAAGAAACAGCAGACAAAAATATACTGTGACTTTTTTGTCTGACTCAAACTGCTTCCTAATAGTGTAGGCAGAAGAGCGAAATGAGTTTCATTCCTGAACGCATCCGAGTCCGACCCTGATTAGGGGGTAATTCAAGGCAATAGTTTTAAACAGTGAAAAGGGTCTATCTTAGAGCAACCAAACAAGAAATAAGTAAAACTGGCATACAAACTAGTGTTATTTATTTTTTGTCTGACCCAAGCTCTTTTTAAATAATGTACGTGGAAGAGCGAAATACATTTTATTTAGGAAAACAACCCAGTCCGACATTGATTAGGGGATTAGTCAGGGTTAGTCAAAGTTCTACCTTCTAGCAACTCAAAAAAAAAACCACGAGCATAAAATATACTGTTATTTTTTTTTTTGTCTGACCGGGGTTCTATATAATAGTGTACGCGGGAGAGTGAAATGCGTTTCACTCCCGATCCTAACCCGGCTTGCTATGAGAGTAACTTCCAGCTTATTAACGACAAAGGACTTTTCTCCTTTGTGTTGCCCTATTTGCCAGGGCTTCCTGAATTAAACGGCCATTTCCTGCTCTTTATATGCATGACCACATCTGGGCAGGCAGCTCGCAGCCCTGTTTCCTAATAACAATCACCTTCTCTCTCAGTCTCTCTTGATTGTGTCTAATTCAGTCTGACAGATAGTGCCTGACAACTCGCCTGCCTTCCCTCCCTCCGTGACCTGAAGTTACTCACAGCACTTATATAGTCTGTCATTTTTAATATTTGATTTCATTTTAAGTTATGTGTTTTACCGAGAAGATGAAACAAAAAACGGGAGCTTGTAATGGAACATAAATTTAACCCTTCTCACCGCAGAGAAAGAGACAAGCACGAAACGCGTATCTCTCTTTCTCACCCCCCCCCCCCCTTTTTTTTCCATCTTGGCATTCTATTATGCACAGAATAAAATAACATTAATTTATGGAAGAAAGAAGAGAGAAAGGGATTGTGGGTTTGCATGTCGGCTCAGAGATAATCTTGCCAGTAACAAACAATGTATAGGCGGCTTATCAGGAGGTTAGATGGCGAGGGAGCACAATGCGGCGCAGGATGGAAGGTTTCGCATTCCAGGTACAGCTTGTTTATTCTCATTTGGTAATTAGAAGAAGGTGAAAGAATGGATAGCATCCTTAGTGATGTCACAAGTCTACAGTAAAGGGATAACAGGTAATTCTCTAAAATCAGATTGGTGGCATTCCAGTGATGTCATTGGGTCTGTTTTGAAAAGATAGGATACATTTTCAGTGATGTCATTGGTGTCTTTAATGGATTACATTTTTTTTTCAGCATTCTTAGTGATGTCACTGGTCTCAAATGCGGGGATTGGTGGCATATTCAGTGACATCACTAGTCTCTACACCATTCTCAGCGATGTCACTGGTTTCTAATACAGGGGTTGGTGGCATATTCAGTGACATCACTAGTCTCTACAGCATTCTCATTGATGTCACTGGTCTCTACATCATTCTCAGTGATGTCACTGGTCTCTACAGCATTCTCAGTGATGTCACTGGTTTCTAATACAGGGATTGGTGGCATATTCAGTGACATCACTAGTCTCTACAGCATTCTCAGTGATGTCACTGGTCTCTACAGCATTCTCCGTGATGTCACTGGTTTCTAATACAGGGGTTGGTGGCATATTCAGTGACATCACTAGTCTCTACAACATTCTCAGTGATGTCACTGGTCTCTAGTGTGTGGGTTGGTGACATTCTCAGTGACATCATTAGTCTCTACAACATTCTCAGTGATGTCACTAGTCTCTACAACATTCTCAGTGATTTCACTGGTCTCTACAGCATTCTCAGTGATGTCACTGGTCTCTACAGCATTCTCAGTGATGTCACTGGTCTCTACAGCATTCTCAGTGATGTCACTGGTCTCTACAGCATTCTCAGTGATGTCACTAGTTTCTAATACAGGGGTTGGTGGCATATTCAGTGACATCACTAGTCTCTACAACATTCTCAGTGATGTCACTGGTCTCTAGTGTGTGGGTTGGTGACATTCTCAGTGACATCATTAGTCTCTACAACATTCTCAGTGATGTCACTAGTCTCTACAACATTCTCAGTGATTTCACTGGTCTCTACAGCATTCTCAGTGATGTCACTGGTCTCTACAGCATTCTCAGTGATGTCACTGGTCTCTACAACATTCTCAGTGATGTCACTGGTCTCTGGTGTGCGGGTTGGTGACATTCTCAGTGACATCATTAGTCTCTACAACATTCTGATTGATGTCACTGGTCTCTACAACATTCTCAGTGATGTCACTGGTCTCTAGTGTGCGGGTTGGTGACATTCTCAGTGACATCATTAGTCTCTACAACATTCTGATTGATGTCACTGGTCCCTAGAGCATTCTCAGTGATGTCATTGGTCTCTAGTGTGTGGATTTGTGGCATTCTCAGTGACGTCACTAGTCTCTACAACATTCTCAGGGATGTCCCTGGTCTATACAGTATTCTCAGTGATGTCCAATTTAAATTCAGAAAATGGATAGGCGGATCTCTTAGTGATGTCACTGGTCTCTAGTGAACAAATAGGTGGTAATTTTCTGTGATGTCGCCAAATTTGATGGCATTTTTAGTGATGTCACCGGTCTCTACAGCATTCTTGATAATGTCAATGGCCTCTACCGCAGTAGCATTGATCTTACCGGTCTTAACAGGTAGCTTTCTAACGCAGGGCTCACTGATTAAGGGAGGGGACAGGTAAAGTTAGTGTCCCTGTGAACCAAGCTTAATGGGTGGTGTCGGCGTTACGTCATGGCAAGTTAATTGCGCACAGAAAGACTTTGGCCCTTATTTAAGAAGGGATAGCGTCAGGTAGTGGCTGGTTAATGAGAGGTAGCGACAGGTAGCGACTGGTGAACGCCGTACACGGCACACAATTACACATTTATCAAGCAGAATCTGTTTAGCGACTGGGATAGCGCCATGTAGCGTCTGATTCATCATTTTCACAGCGAACAGCGCCGGTGTTCAGCCTTGCACAGCGCCAGGTATGACCTCTCGCTACCTGTCGCTCTCCCATACATTTCAAGGACGATCCTTTTCTTCTCTTTAAATGGGGTATTTGTTTATTTATATTTCCCAAAAATCACAAATAATTCTGTGACCTCTTCTGGCATTGAATAAGCAGTTTTTTCACAATTTTTTTATTTTTTATATATTTCTTCAGAAATGACATTACAGGTCTGCCATTAAAGTGTTCATGTTACAATGTTGTTACAATGTAATTCCATATGTTTTCGCTTTGTTACTAGTGGATAGATGCTGAAAAACAGACTTTAAACACACCGCCTCCTGCGCTCTGGGCTTCAAACAAGCATTTTTCAGCGCCGGAGATTTGTGAGGCTGTTTTTTTGCTGAATATGGTGTGAGCCGGTCGCTACGAGCAGTCGCTAACATGCGCTCCCATACAGCGCTTTACTGGTCATATAGCGACTCCGCACAATGTATTCAACATTACTGAACAGCGACTGAGTCGCTATGAAGTAGCGACCCACGGCTGAGCACAGTGACTACTAGCGGCGCTCTGAAAATGCCTGCTACAGACGCTCATCTGTCGCTAACTGCCGCTAATGATGAATCAGCCTGCCCGTCGCTATGAAGTAGCGACCCACGGCTGAGCACAGCGACTACTAGCGGGCGCTCTGAAAATGCCTGCTACAGACGCTCATCTGTCGCTACCTGGCGTTAGTGATGAATCAGCCTGCCCGATTTCCTCATCTTGGAACATTCTAAACCATCCCTCTTCTTGCAGAGAAAAGCGGCGCGGGATTGCTTCCACTCGGCCAGTCACCAAATAATGAAATTAATGGAGATTAACGGGTTTTTGCTCACAAAACCTCTGCCGAGTAATAATCACCCAGCTGATTGGATCTGGGAAGAGCGGTTTCACTGCAGCCCATCTGGTGGTTAAACGGTGGATTAGGACGCCGCAGACGGCTCCGGCCATTGCGCGCTGTTTCTATTTTTAGTGTACGTATATACAACCTTCAAACCCGGAAATAGAAAGAACGAGGGATTATCCTGCTCCCTTGCGCTATTTGCTAAGGGGAAATGGGGGACAGGACAAAAGGATACACAGTTTTTTTTCTCAGACTAAAATTTAAAAAAAAACTTTTATCTGAAGTTGGGATTTAACTTTAAAGTTTTTCCTCCTGGTTCCAAAGATGGAGAAAAGGGTTTCTATTTTTAGTGTGAGAAAATGCAATCTTCACACCCTGGAACAGGACGAAAAAGGGATTATCCTGCTCGCTTTGCCATTGGGACTGGAGAGGACTGCAGTTCAGCTTTAAAGTGGACCAAAACCCACGGCGATTGTCATGGGAATCGATAAGGTTCCTGGCCAATCGATTACCCCCCCCCCCACCCCCGGGGCATCCAAAATCGGTGCCCTGCTGAGTGAAACCCCCCAGGTTGCCCATACACTTACCTCCTTTCCCAGTTCAATGGCACATGCGCGAGCCATGGCATTTGTGAATGGCTGGCGTGGGCACGTTCCCTATTAGAGGGTAGCGGGGGATGCCACCGTCAGCACGCTCGCGCAGCTCCCCTTAGACGACGTAATGGGGGCAAGGGCCAAAACCCAGGATAGTCAAAATCCGGGTTTTGGCCCACTTTAAAGTGGACCAACACCCAGGATTTTGTCTATCCTGGGTGGGGCACCCTGATCGGGGGCTGTGTGAAACCCCCCAGAAACCCCCGAAAACTCACCTGACCCCGCTCCCACGTGACCGCTCCAGCGAATCACCGTCGACGGACAAGCGAGCGCCTCCCGCGCGTCACTCTTAAAGGGAGTGCTCCCGCGCCAGCCATTCACAAACAGCCGGCGCGGTGTGCGCGCCCTGCTAGAGGGACGCGCGGGAAGCGGTGGCAGCTCGCGCTGGAATGGGGAGAAGGCACCCCGCGGGACATCCCGATTTCCGACACCCCGGGGAGGGATCTGATCGGCCCGGGAATCTTATAGATCCCCCCTGGGTGTTGGTCCATTTTAAAGGGTAATTCCATTTTCAATGGCATTTTTTTAAATGTCCATTATTGTGTGCCAAAATGATGCCCTGAAGGTGCTGAGTTTATCTGTTAAGTTATATTTTGTTATCTTTATCTTTATGCAAAAAGAAACAGTTTTTCCTAGCAACCATATATTTACGTTAACACCAAAGTACTGTGTTCGGTGTACAGAGCAGAGACTTCCCGACTCTGGCTTGCTAATCATCTGAGACAATACTCATTCTTGAGTTTACAGGCTTAACCCCCTCTTCTAATTCAGCTCCTTCAGATGAGAGGATCACAATCTTGTCTTCCAGTAGCTAAAGGGTCACTGGCAGCCTTCTCACCTGGGGTCACTACTGGATTTTTCTGCTTTGTGGGGGGAGAGCTCACCCTTGTCAGTGGGGGGATTCTGGGACTTGTAGTAAGCAGCTATACTAAAGCGCTTTACTCAAGGCCAGAAACGCCACTCCTACTTTAGCAACGCAGAGCCACAGGAATAAAGAAAGCCTGGAAACAGCACGCTGATAAATAAATCACAGGCCTGGGGGCCACGAATGTTTATTTTACGTTTCATTAGAGCAAAGCAATAAGGCAGAACACCAAATAACGAACACAAAGGTTTCCTTTAAAGTGGAACAAAACCCAACATGGCCGTCCCTAGAATTTAAACGTTTCCTGGGCCAGCCGCTGTCCTTCCCCCAAGGGCATCCAGTATCGGGATGCCTTGCTGAGTGAAACCCCCTGGGGCACCGGTGATTACTCGCTTTTCTGCGCTCCAATGGCTCTGATTGTGAGCGCCCTGCATCCTAGGGCTGTGCGCACGCTCCCCGGTCTGGATGGCTGAGGAGGGAGCATGCGGGAGGCCGGGCTGGGAACGTGAAATCAAGTGAGAGCCCTTTGCAGAAGAATGAACACGGCAAAGGGCGATGATGAGACAAGAATCCACGCATGCACTGTGGGACCGAGGAGAGGTGAGTATTACTGGCCAATTCAGGGTTCCCCCAGGACCACGGAACAAAACCTGGGAAAGTCACTTTTTAATTTAGAGCTTTTCTAAATTGGACCTAAACCCTCCTTTTGCAATTCAGAGACAGTAGACGAACATAACCTACCCCCTCCCACCATCAGTAATCTCTGCCTTAATTATAGTGGTTAGGAAACTGATCGTGTGAGCGGAGGGTAAAGGGTTGGATTCCCGGGGTGAAGGCACCTAACCCTCTGAACACCCCCCGGTGCCATGTCTAGGGCCGCCCACCACTCGGGGCCTGTGTATACTCACTGGTGGGCCCACTCCTTGGTGAGGCTTACACTGCAAGAAATTCCTATGTATACTACAATGGGAAAAATTTGAGACTGCAAAGGAGATTCTAACAATCAAGCCAAATATAAACAAAAGGCGGTGTGCACATGTGGGTGAAAATATACTCAATAGAAATATAGTAAGGTAAGTCCCACTCCTTACCCAAGCACCCACTAGACCATGCCTCCCAACTGTCCCGATTTTCCCGGGATTGTCCCGATTTTCGCAAAGAATCCCGCGGTCCCGGAACATTAACAAATGTCCCGGGACGCCCTGCGCCGGCAGTGTGCCCAGGGCCGCAACGACGCCGGCGCTAACTTCCTGACGTGTGGGGTGAGAGAGTGGGTGGGCGCACGGGGGTGGGTGGGCGGTATGCTGGGTTGGGGATAAAAAAACTTACGCATGCAGGGGTGAAGGCAGCCGAGCTGGAGCTGGAGAGCGTGACGGGGGTGTGGCCGGGGCGTGACGGGGGTGTGGCCGGGGCGTGACGGGGGTGTGGCCGGGGCGTTACGGGGTGTGACCGGGGCGTGATGGGGGTGTGGTCGGGGCGTGACGGGGGTGTGGCCGGGACGTGACGGGGGTGTGGCCGGTGGCATTGCTTGTCCCGCTTTCACATTTTTAGAAGTTGGGAGGTATGCACTAGACCACGGCACCACCGCTATTCTTAAAAATATATATCTCTTTATTAATAGAAAACATGACATACAATGGACATTGCTAAAAAACACTGAAGACAAGATATGTACAATAAGGAAGGGAGAGACTTGTGGGGGCAGAGAGGGCGGAAGTTCTGGTAAAAACAATCAGAAATCGGTATACATTAATCCTGGCTGGAATCTAAAGTGCATAAGTGCCAAGTGCTAACTATTACACAGTGATTATTAAAGCTATTCTGAAAACACAAACTTTTTAGATGTAAACACACCAAAACACGTGTGAATAAAAGACAATTCGATAAACAATAAATGGCCAAATCACCCTCGCATCTAAAAAACTACCTATACTTATAAAGCTGAATTGTGAGGACACAGCCAGGGAGGAGAAAGAAAACAATCCCCCAAGTAAAGAGAAGGTAAACTTACATGTGAGAACGACCACCTGCCCACCGCCCCGCCCGTCTACGCGTTGTGTGACGTCAAATCGCGTCACTTCCTCAGGACAACAAGTCTCTCCCTTCCTTATTGTACATATCTTGTCTTCAGTGTTTTTTTAGCAATGTCCATTGTATGTCATGTTTTCTATTAATAAAGAGATATATATTTTTAAGAATAGCGGTGGTGCCGTGGTCTAGTGGGTGCTTGGGTAAGGAGTGGGACTTACCTTACTATATTTCTATACTACAATGGCAGTAATATCCAATAACAACATATCGATTTTTTTGATTAGCCCTTTGCAGAAGACTGAACACAGCAAAGGGCTATGATGAGACAAGAATCCACGCATGCACCGTGGGATCGAGGAGAGGTGAGTATTACTGGGCATCCTGGGGGGGGGGGGGTTCATAGAGTGGGGTATCCCAATTCAGGATACCCCAGTGCCACAGAACAAAACCTGGGAAAGTCAAAAGTCATTTTTGAATTTAGAGCTGCTCTAAATTGCACCTAAACCCTCCTTTGCAATTCAGGGACAGTAGACGAACATAACCTATCCCCTCGCGCCATCAGTAATCCCCGCATTAATTATGGTCTAGTGCAGCGATACTCAACTGGCGGAACCGGGGTCCGAATGTGGATCTCGGCACCAGATTTCCAGACCCCTGCCCTGACCTCAATTTGTAATACTGTGGGGCCAAAAAAAAAAAAAAGCTCCTGTTTTTTTTCCCAGTGCCCTGTAGGGTTTTGGGGATGTGGGCTAGCAGCTTTTTTTAGTTTTGCCTGGGCAATCTATAGACCCTCCCCCAGTTTGCTAATTTCTAACTATCCAGACCCCCCCCCCCCCCCGCGACAGCCCCTCGTCCGGACCTTCACCTCTCTCCGGATGCCTTTAAAGTGGACCAACACCCAGGGGGGATCCCCGCGGGACATCCGAAATCAGGGGGTGAAACCCCCCAGGAAGCCCAGAAACCAACGTCGCATGCGCGGGCCATGGACGCGTCTCGCGCTTCCCTCTAGCAGGGCGGCCGTTTGTGAATGGCGGGCGCGCTCCCTGTTAGAAGGAAGCACGAGACGCGGCCTCCAGCGTTCAGAGCCGCTGTGGTTGGACGCCGCTTGTACGTGCATACCACAGCGGCTCTGAGCGCTCTGACTGGACGAGCACCCGCGTAGGGGCGTGGGTGAGGTGAGTGTTTCCAGGCGTTCTGGGGGGTTTCACACAGCGGGACACCCCCGATCGGGGTGCCCCACCGAAGTGGACCAAAACCCAGGATAGTCAAAATCCTGGGTGGTGGTCCACTTTAAATGGACCTTTACGAGAAGTGATTGAGTGCCCCTGGTCTAGCGGTTAGGGAACTGATTGTGTGAGCGGAGGGTACAGGTTGGATTCCCGGGCTGAAGTGCTCTTGAGCAAAGCACCTAACCCTCCGAACCCCCCCCCCCGCCCGGGGCCATAGGGCCGCCCACCACTCGGGGCCTGTGTAGACTCACACTGCAAGGATGGAAAAATGCAAGTACATATTCCTATGTGTGCACAATACTACAATGGCAGTAATAACACATCGATTTTTTTTGATTATTCATGATACTGACCTTTTCCTAGCTGAGCTACATCCAACAGGGAACAAGAAACAGCTGCACACACAGGCAGGCAGCCCCACCTTCTCCAATATGGGAGATGCTTTATTGCCATGTGCAGCTGTTTCCTGTTCCCTATCATACACCAGAGCAATCCGGATTTTGGGCTTCATAGGGGGCATTTTTATCTTTAATCCTGACACCTTTCTTTTTACCTGTTCAGTTAGACCCATAATAGGTCAATGATTTTAGACCTGCGCCATTATATAAGATAAAGAGCAGAATGTTGCTGTCGATACTCACATATTGTTGTATTTCAAATTCTGTGATGGGGGACCAGAAGCCACAGCACACAGGACAGACTGACACCTCCTATTACAGGACAGTGACCTTTAGTTACCATCACACAGTCCTGGTGGTGAAATAGGTGAGTGTTCCTAGGGTTGAGCCATGGCAAAGGCAGAATTAAGCGGGCCTAAACCCTACTGGCACAGGGACCTAACCTACCTACCTCTGCTGCATGTGAGATGCAAATTTAGGAGAGACTTCCCCCGGTTTTATGGAACTGAAAACAGCTGCACACTGCAGCACCGCATGCTTCCTTTTGGTGCAGTTGCTACTCATGTGTGCAGCTGTTTCCTGGATGTAGCTATGCTATGAAAAGTCTTAAAGGAGCCACAGCACTTAAACCAGTGCAAGCCATGGGGTGGAAGGGTCAAAGACCTCGCAGTACAGCCTAGACCCCACACCCCATGTGCTTGCACAAATTCAAAATGGACAAAGGAGGGGCGGCAGCCGCTCAGACCATTTTATAACTAACCTGGGAGGTGCACGTTAGCAGGGCAATTAGTACACACAAGTCTTAAAGGAGCCACAGCACTCAAACCGGTTAGCTTGCTGACCAACCTACAATCTGTCTCTAAACTTGCTATGAAAAGGCCAGTATGTCCCTAATGCAGTTCCCACTGATGGTGTATGGCAGCGGCGTAACTAAAAGTCACGGGGCCTTGGGCAAACATTAAAGAGGACCAAAACCCAACACAATCTTCCTGGGCTGATCGATTCCCTCCCCCCTGAGCATCCAAAATCAGGATGCCCTGCCGTGTGAAACCCCCCAGATCACCCCATTCACTTACCTTACTTCCCGGTCCAAAGGCGCAAGCCGCGGCCGCACCCCGCTATCCCTCTAGCAGGGCACATGCCCGCACCAGGCGTTTGTGAATGGCCAGCGCGGGCGCGCTCCCTGTTAGAGGGTGGCAGGATGCGGGCAAGCACGCTGATAGAACGAGCCGTCACACATCCGCTGTAGGACTAGAAGAGTTGAGTTGCGCTCGGCGTCCTGGGGGGGTTGCACACAGTGCGTTATCCCCGATCGGGGGGAAACCAAACCCAGGATAGTCAAAATCCTGGGTTTTGGCCCACTTTAAAGTGGACCAACACCCAGAGGGGATCGGCCCGGGAATCTATAAGATTCCCGACCGATCAGATCCCTCCCCGCGAGGCATCCGAAATCGGGAAGCCCCGCTGTGTGAAACCCCCCAGGAAGCCCAGAAACCTTACCTTAACCCCGTTTCAACGGCGCATGCGCGGGCCGCGTCTCGCGCTTCCCTCTAGCAGGGCGGCCGTTTGTGAATGGCTGGCGTGGGCGCGCTCCCTGTTAGAGGAAAGCGCGAGACGCGGCCTCCAGCGCTCAGAGCCGCTGTGGTTGGACGCCGCTTGTACGTGCATACCACAGCGGCTCTGAGCGCTCTGATTGGACGAGCGCCCGCGTAGGAGCGTGGTGAGGTGAGTGTTTCCGGGCGTTCTGGGGGTTTTCACACAGCGGGGCACCCACGATCGGGGTGCCCCACCGAAGTGGACCAAAACCCAGGATAGTGAAAATCCTGAGTTTTGGCCCACTTTAAAGAGGGAGGTTATAACCTCCCCCAAACCTTACCGATCTGCTCCCCCCCCCCCTCTGATTTTACTCACCTCATTGGGGGATCCATCCTCTGTGTCCCTCAGGCGACCTCCCGACAGGTGGCGCCATCATGCATCCCATCATGCACTGCACACGGCCCCCGATCTCACGCCTAGGTAGTGCCAATGAATGGGATGCAAGGGGAGCTACCTGAAATCCCACGAGACTTTGATGAGCTGCGACATCGCCATGGGACATTGACGAGTACGGCTAAGGCTGTGCTTGTCAGTTAGCGACGGCAGCAGGCAGCGGGTGACATCCAAAAGGTAAGTAGGGGCCGATTGGGGGGGGGGGGGGGGGGGAATCAGGGCCGATTGGGGGGGGGGGGGAATCGGGCCCTTTTTATTTTTGGTTCCATGTTCCTTTTTAAATTGGGCCCTGGACAACTAAAGGAACAAAGACAAATGCTGCTTCCTTTCTCTAAATGATGGCAAGTGAGCATAAATAGGATAAAAAGGGCAACAATGATGGGGCTCCCCTGGCCTCCTGGGGAGGTTGCTCCCCCTCAAGTTACACCCCTGGTATGAGGGGGTTAGGTTAGTCCCTGTAGAACCCCCCCCCCCCCACACACACACACACACAGGACACGGGGTTTGGGTCCACTGTAAGTTATAGATGTAGCAACTTGACATAACATAACAGCACAGAATGTTATCCTGCAATCCTCAATGCTTTGCAGTGATCTCTGTCCCGATGTAGCTTACCACAACAAGATTGCTACATCTGTAGATGGAAGGAAGTCTGTCCGACAGACACAGGACTCTGTTCCAGGGTGTAGGTCTGCTTTAAAAGGGGTGTAATGGCGGCCTGATTCCAAAAAGCGGAGAGGTATGATTGGTTTACCCCAGAAACCTCCTCCACGCTTTCACAAACGCGGCCAAGC
>CM051241.1:24529621-24654621 GCA_027917425.1 Gastrophryne carolinensis | reverse complement strand
GAAAGTGCCTCGTCTAGAATATGGGTGACAAGCTTCCACCATTCGAGTCCAATGCACCCAGTATTCCTTTAGTGCAGCCTTTTGCCAAACAGAATTTAGCATGTAGGCTTTTGACCAAGAAGTACAGAGGGTTAAGCTCTACAACTCAAAGCCCCACCTAAAGTAAGGAGTGACTTCAAGTTACTGTACGCTATGCACCCAGCATTCCTTAATGTAGCCCTTCGTAACAAAGACATCCAGACTACACAGCCCATATTCCCTTATTGTAGCCCTTCCCAACCAGGATTTTGCAACTATACTCATGACCCAGAAATGTCGGGGTTTGGCCTTACAACTCAATGCCTTATCTAGGATGCCTACCTACTCAATGCCTTAACTAGGATGCCTACCTACTCAATGCCTTATTTAGGATGCCTACCTACTCAGTGCCTTATTTAGGATGCCTACCTACTCAGTGCCTTATCTAGGATGCCTACCTACTCAGTGCCTTATTTAGGATGCCTACCTACTCAGTGCCTTATCTAGGATGCCTACCTACTCAGTGCCTTATTTAGGATGCCTACCTATGCAATGCCTTATCTAGGATGCCTACCTACTCAGTGCCTTATCTAGGATGCCTACCTACTCAGTGCCTTATCTAGGATGCCTACCTACTCAGTGCCTTATCTAGGATGCCTACCTACTCAGTGCCTTATCTAGGATGCCTACCTACTCAATGCCTTATCTAGGATGCCTACCTACTCAGTGCCTACCTACTCAGTAACATATCCCAACTGGGATCCCTTATTTAGGCTCTTGGCCATGGGTCAGGCTTTTATTGCAAGGCTGAACCCTGGCATTTCTCGACTAAAAAGTTCAAAGTTTCCCCTTAGTGTAGCCTTTTCCAATCTTAGCATCTAGGCTCATGACCAAGAAGGATCTGGGTCCATCCACCAGCTTCAACAAATCAAGTGCTACAAACCCAGTATGGCCTTACTGTAGCATTTCCCAAAATGTTAACATTTAGGCTATTATCCACGATGTTCAAACTTGAAACTCAAAGCCTCACCTAGACTAAGGCTTTGAGTTGTAAAGCTGAACCCTGGCACTTCCAGACTAAGCAGTGCAAAGGTTCAACCTCAAAATACATGCCTCATGTAGAATAGGGGTGACCAGCCTAAACTGATTGTGGGCTACATGCCCAGTATTCCCTTAGTGTAGCCATTCCTAACCAGCATCCAGCATTTAAGTGCAAAGGTTGAACCTTACAAATAAAGCCTCATCTGAAATATGGTTGATCAGCTTAAACTGATCATGTGCACCCCCTTAGTGTACACGTTCCCAGCCAAGATCCAGCATTTAGGCTCTTGGTCTGTATGGGCCACGGGTTGACCTTACAACTCAAAGCATCATCTAGAATCGGGGTGACCAGCTTCAACTAATTATGTGCTAAAGTTTATGTATTACCTTGGTGCTATCTTTATAACTTTCATTTGATCACTTCCATTCAGTGAAGCTAAACTCTCTTTTAGGCATTCAGAACTGCAACAAAAAAAATCGACTGGTATTGATCTTGGTTAAGGCTCCCATTAACCGGCCAATCTGAATCCCATAAGTGATGTCAGGACAGTTATGCATTGTGCCGTTGATCGAGCCCACAGCTGCCGTTTGAGGATTCCATCAGCATCCCAGGACCGGCTCCTAAATTATTTCTAAATCCGGAATCAGGGCAGCTGAATACTGGCCATTATTTTTCGGGAGAGGGGGTGAAAAATAAAAATCAGCGGCAGCAGGCGAGAAGAAAAAAATGACAATGTGCCACCTCCATGTTTTTAAAATATTAACATGGTATTGGAATAGTATTTTTGGATTCCAAAACCTGAGGCACCAAGAGGATAAGTGACATCAACACAGGCAGCTGGTCGGCCTGAAATAATGGAGCAACGAGCCCTTCGCAGCCGCTCTCCCCGCGCCGCTATGCTAATTAGCATTCTGTTGTGGCCGTTACGCTGAAAACATATAATCTGTAGTGGTGTACTGTACAGCTGTAAACACACATTGCTTTTTGTCTCCCCCCCCCCCCCCCCCGCTCTGCAAGTCTCTGGAGATGGCGTTGCTGCTGACACGTGCGTGTGGGCCAAAAGTCAAATTATCACGACTAAAATAGCTGGTGGGAGCTGGGTGCTCCCTGCGCCTTGTTACAAACTGCGGTCACATTTGTGTTTTGCCTTTTTTCTGTTTGTGTGTTTAAAGAAGAAATTGACTTTGATTGTAAAGTACACAAGCTTTGGTGATTCCTGAAATCATGCCCGGCACACTTTAACCAGGCATTCTGAGTCTGCTGGAGCTGGTCATTTCTGTCCTATATGGGGCTTCTGTGGATTAGGTCTTTGCTTTTTAAAGTGCTACTGCAGGCAAAGGCAATTGCTACACCATTGAATGAAGCTACATTTGGCACTGTTCTAAACTGCTTTTTGTTTTTAAGTTGAAAAAAATTCAATATAAAAATGGAAAACAGTTGAGGACAATGTCAAATATAACCCTATGCAAAGGTGTAACTATTACCTTTGCCTGTAGTATCACTTTAATGAAGACTTCTGGCATTTTCCTGTCTAAAGCCAGGATGTGACATGTGTTGGCCTCGGTGAGCTAAAGCTTGTCCCACATCTGTTCTGGAAAAGAATTTGAGTTGTTAGGAGGTAGGGAAAAGCTACACCTAAGGAAAACAGGATGGGTAGGACATCATTGGTTGAAGCTAGTTACTTCTATTCTCAATAAGGCTTTGAGTTGTAAGAAAGAATCATAACACATGCAAATCAAAATATCTTGCTGATAAATGTTGGTTAAGCATGACTACACTAAGGAAATTATGTGTTGGGAAGTGCCCGGAAATCCTTCACTGCATATTGAGCCTTTGAGTGGTCCAAGGCATTTGTAGGGGTTTGTAGAACCCTGGAATGTCTTCTTGGTCATGAGCCTGGCTGCCAAATGCAGGGTGGGAGATGCTAAGGGAACATGGGATACGTTTGATACCAGTTGTTGAAGTTGGTCTTTCCAATTGTCAATATAGCGTTGAGCTGTAAAGAAAAAACTGTGGCCCTTTCCATTCAAAAACTTGGAGGACACTATGACATATGGCTAATGCCTACTTTAGCTCAATATGGCTTTGAGCTGTAAAAAATCTAAAGGAGAATCCATTGAAGCTGATAACTCCTATTCTCAGAAGCTGCATTATGGGATCACAGGATGTGTACGACACGATTGGTTGAGGCTAGCCCCCTCATTTTCTCATTATGGCTTTGAATTGAAAAGTAGAACAATGGCCCTTCCAGGTCAAAAACCTGGAGCAAACCATCAGCAGAAGATGATCCCTCCTATTCTTAATATGGCTTTGAGTTGTAAAGAAGAACCATGGTCCTTCCAGATCAAAAACTTGGAATAGATTATTGACTGAGGCTGGTGACTTGTGTTCTCAATAGGGCTTTGACCTATCAAAAACCTGCCTTAATGCCGGCTGGGAGAAGCTACATTAAGGGAAAACGTGTTTTAGACACCATTGGTTGAAACTGGTTACTCCTATTTTAACTTTAGCTTAAATGTAAGGAAGAAGGCATTAATAGGGGGTATGCACTAGAAACTTCTTGAATTTTGTTAGGCAATAGCCACATTTGTGTTTTTTCATACTTCTGCATGTGTGAAGGCTAAAGACTAGAGACTTACCTGGTTTCAATAATAATTTGGAATTCCCTAACAATTTGATACGCTGCAAATTACTGAAGCTTAGTCATCATCTATGACATTCTCGTAATTGCAGCTCACCAATAGAAAAGGTCCACTGCCCAATATCAATGCTGTTGGAAGGTGGACCTCATTCGTTAATCATCAGCCCATTTCATAACTTCTTTTGGTGGTGACTTTTGCCAGTGTTATTGTGATATCAAATATGTATTTAGTAATATATCATATTTAATTAATATTTGAAAAAAAACATATTAAATATATTAAAGGAACACTATAGATATTCTATTTAGAAAAACATCACATACAGTTGGCCTTTAAATTAAAACTTGACATAAAGATGGTTTTTAAATGTTAAAAGATCTAAATGAATGTGTCATGTCCCTTTCCATGTCGCGCTGCTAACACACACACAGCGTGCGTGTGTTCCTGTTGTCAGGACTTGGAAAGGAGTCTCTATAGCGGAATAAAATATACAGCTCGTGTTTTAACAAAAACAGTTCAAAAGTTCAAGATTTGGGACGTTCTTCAGGAGGTTTTATATTTATAGAAGGCCAGACAGAAGGAGCAAATCAAAGATTGATAGAGATGTTTAGAGAGCTGTTAACGTAAGCGGATCAGCATAGGCGTCTTTTTTCTCTGAAATTTTCTAGAAGAAATTCTGAAACCAATTGTTTTTTAAATTTCCATTTCTTTAAGCATATTTTACCTTATCGAAGCGCTGACAAAATATATTGCTGTCCCCTGTGCTGGCCTCATATGGTTGCGTATCTTGGTTTCTTCAAAGGTTGCTGGGGTTTTAAAACTGATTTAAAGTCAAAGAATACTTTAGGTATGCTCCACTCCAAGACATCTTGATTTAGGATGTCCCTCTTTCCCATCAATAAGCAATAGGAAGTCCAAATCCAGGTAAAATGGCTCATCAGGTTCATGATGTTTCACCAAACCACTGACAGTAGGTTCAGGGCTGTATTTACCATTAGGCAACCCTAGACACGTGCCTAGGGTGGCAACCTGGAAGGGGGGCACTTCCCTTACTACTGTAGTAAAGAAAAGAAATTAAAAATCATATAGCCAGAACATTATTTCCTCCTAAAAAACACCCCCCAGCCACAGAAAGATGCAGAGTGTATTTGTGTGAAGGGGGCGCAATGGGTTGAACACAGACCAGAGCATCTCCCCTCCACTGGTGTGGTCATGTGACTCCTGTATGGCAGAATGCAGTAAAAGATGGAATATGCTTGTCTGCTTCTCTGCATTTCCCCCTTTGTGCTCTCCTCCACACACATTCTCTGCATTTAGCCCATTGCACCCTTTCCCCCTACACACTTTTTTTTTATGGACCGTGACCTAACTTAAAAAAGGGGGCGCAAGCACTTAAAGTGCCTAGGGCACCATGAATACCAAATACAGCCCTGAGTAGGTTAACCAGGCTGGCATGTACACGAAACATTGAAAGGCTTTCTACACGAGTCTGACCAAGTCTCCACTCTTGTACCCAGCCACACTGTACCGCCCCCCACTAGACACCCAGCCCATGTTATGCCCCTGAAATCCTATAGCAGTAGCTTCAGGTCAGTGGGGAGCCATACCAAATCCTGCCATATTATTTGCCACTACCATACAAAAGCTGTAGTGCCATCAATTTAACAGTGGCCATAGCTAATCCTGCAATGCTATAGACTCAGATTTGGAGTGCACCCGGTGACTGATTGTGTCCCTGGATGAGTTCAAACTTACCTTGCTTGAATGTGATCAAAAGGAAAGTCTACTTTTTGGACTCTCCCATAGAGCTCAGATCCATAGTGCCATAGTGGCTCCCCAGCATATGACATCACCGTTTCTGTGGCGCATCCCCGGTATCTGACATTAGGTTTCACACTTGCTGTTGAATCTAGGCCGGGTCCCCCATAGAGAATAACATGTGTCTTGGTCTGGTCTTGTACCATAAGGCCAGAAGCCAGAGCTGTAGGACTCATCTTGAGACACTGGGCCTGGGCTTTATAGATGCTGACGGATTGATAGTAGGTAAGCAGGGGAACTTCATGCTGTTATAGCACTGCTGATCTAAAGTTTGTAAGTTTCTCAAAGTGGACTTTCCCTTTTTAAGACTTTAGTTATGTCATGATATCCATTCCACACATTATCACAACACTGTCATGCACAAAGGGATTAGAGGGGTTTGTCACTCTTTGTAATGCCATTTCACAGGGTTCTTCTTTTATGATATATCTCCAGCAGCTGGATCTATTATAGAAATATTACAAGTCAACTTTCAGAAATCTGACATGTCAAGTGGCAGAAAGTTTCCTCCCGATTTATGGGCGATTTTGCGATGCAGAAGAAAAGATACAAAATTGGCTATGTCCCATTTTAATAGTGCCAGCGTGTCTCATAACTCATCCTCACCCCGGGATAACCTATCTTTAAATCTCCGCCTGTTGGAGAGGTGCGCATGAAATGAATGCAATGCGGCATAGAGAGAAATCATCTTTTTACATTAGTTTTACGGCAAAGAATCAAAAGGCAAATGTCTTGGAAATCGGCGATTTGTATGAGAGCCTGAACAAATTCACTCCTTACAAGTGTCTTTGTCGATGGTGGAAAGAGACCTCCGCATAGTTGCTATGTTGTGTAGCCAATTTCCAGGGACACTTTTGCTTTTGAGCTAGTGAGTCTGAGCCTATTTGTAACACAGATGTGTCCTTCCTTAGCTTTTCTTATGGCTACATATGGGTGTCGCCAGATTACCAACTTTATTCAGAAATGTGCTTTTGTGATACTCTGATAGGATATGTCCCGGATTGGGTGAATTGGGGCATTCTGTAACGGGGAGGCCGATTCATCAATAGCGCCAGGTAGCGACAGATGAGCGACTGTAGCGTGATTTTTTCAGCGCCAGCCAGTATTCGCTGTGCTTGGCCGGCATTAGCTTGATGACAGCGACTCAGTCGGTGTGCGGTAATGTTGAATACGGGCTGGGGGGTCGCTGTTTCACAGGTCCAGCGTTGTATGTGAGCGCCTGACAACGAATGGCCAGAGCGAACGGCTAGCTTCATATTCATCAACAAATCACGCTCCGAATGTGCTGTCGCTGTCCATTCCTTGTTTAAACCCCAGAGCGCTGGCGGCGAAGTGTATTAACTAGTTTTTAACCCCTAAACAACCATATTTTTTGAATTTAACATTATACATGTTTTTAGAATCATTTTGTAATATGAATACATTAATCTCAGACCTGTTAGATCAATTCTGCACATATTTTTTTTTTTTTTTTTTGACTTAAAAATAAATCCTAACATTGCAGAAGTGGTCTCCGATTTTTTGACATTAAAAATATATAAAAAAAAAAAAATACCAATTAATTAGGATTAATTATAGATTGCTCCATTGAAATGCATCGGACATCGCCAGGGAGCGACAGCTCATACCTGGCGCTGTGAGGGAATTTGCAGCGGCGCTGTTCGGTCCAGGCGGCTTCATGATGAATGCCGCGCTAGCCGTCGCTAGCCTCATTTTGCTTGATAAATGCGTCATTGTGACCGCCGCCGGGCGTACTTGAGTCGGTAGTCGCCGTTAGCTGCCGCTACCTGGCGCTCGTCAGACACTACCTGGCGCTATCGCTTGATGAATAAGGGCCTATGTCATTTGGAAAAAGGCTTTGATTGTTTTCAGTTGAGAGGGCAAACTGCGGCATCCCCTGCATCTTCAGTCTGTTGGACGCGCTTCCACCCCAGCCATTCAGATGGGAGGTCCCCCGCCGCCAGAGATGCAGGAAATGCGGCAGCTTGCACTCCCCATTGAAGTCAATGAGAGCCATTTGCTTATTGACATAGTCATGGCAGACAGGTCTCACTGAACAAGAGGCCACGCATGCATTGTTGGACCCAGGGGAGGCGATTGATTACAGACTTTCTTGGTGCGGAACAAAACCCAGAAAAGTTAAAAAAAAATCTGTGTTCCGCTTTACAGTTTACTGTCCCGTCAGATTCAGTTTCACTAGAAAAAGGTATCTCTATAATCCAGTGCTAGGGGGTAGTTTAGGTCAGTTTGGTGTCCTTGTGGGCCAGGACCCTTTCTAGCACAGAGTTTCAAACAAGGGTTTAGGTCTATAAAGCTAATCAAAATGCTTTAAACCTACCCTTAGAGATTCGAGGGCCCAGTGTGAGTGTTCACCAGCTTTGTGAAACTTCATGGTCCTGCCATTACTAAAACTCAACTCAAAGCAGTGATCATATGAATGCACGGGCCTCCTGAGTGCAACTCAAGCCTGTGGGACTGGCCAACAGGAGGCACCTGGGGATGATGCTTAGTAATGTCCATCAATGAATGATGAGGAGGCCTGGGTATGCGTTGTGGGATAACTAACTTGAGGTAAGCACCCGGGGGTTTTAAATCCCAAATCAGGACGCTTCAGTAAAGCGGACAAAAACCAAGGTTTTGTTCTGGTTTACACCAAGACTGGTCTTTACAGGACTTTGCTGTTGAAGTTCCCTGCCTGGTGCTGAGGTGGATTTGGGAATTTGAAATGACCTTACCGATGCTAACTGGCCTTTCCCCCACCAGGAGCAGTGCTTCTGCACTTTGGGCTCTCGCCCCCGGGGTGTGACTAGTGGCGAGGTGAGGATACCAAGCATTCCCCAGGAATACACACAGTGTATACTATTCAGGATGCCCCATAAAGAGTGAGGCCACCAGCCTTGAAGACTCTAGGTCGCTGTTTGCTCCACTTTAAGCATACAGTTGCGATAAAATGCTCCTTAGAAAATAGCTATAAATTAGGAATAAATTACTTTTCAAAATGTGGCAAAATCCTTAACAACCTCCACTTTAACCCGACTTTCCAAACATCATCAGCATTCCGTCCAAGTACCTAGCTGGCCAATCAGTGTGCAGGGAGTATCTCAGCCAGCACCAGTAAGCTAAGCATTGCTTGTTTTAAAAGCCTAAATCTCAGTCACAGCTGGTGGGAGGTTGGAAACCTGCTGTCCTAGACCTTGGTCAAAATCCACCCATAGTGATGGTGCTAAATAGTGGATCAGCCAGTCGCCGCCCCCGCAGTTGAATAAGTCTCCAACAATAGTATTTTATGTATGTGGAGATTTACTCCAAGCTTTCTCCAGCTGCCATCTACAGTCCTTCTTTAATGAATTAATAAGCGCGCTCTTTGTGGCGGCCCAGGTGCACTCACTTCAGCCTCATTCCCAGCCATGGCGACCTATTTTTCATCCTTCCGCCATGCCGCAGGTTTCATTGTCGCCACATCTGGAGCGGAGGGCTGATTTAATAATTATATATGTTTATGAAAGCAAAAGATATATTATCGGGATCCCAATATTTGCGGCTCGGATCACCTTTCCTTTCATTTGCATTTGTAAAGGCTCGCCGTGCATTAGGATTAAGAATGTATAATAAAAGTTGAAACGTGGCATTAATCACGGGCGTTCAACAGCTGTGCACGCATGAATGCGTTTCACATAAATATAAGCTAAAATAAAACAGGCTGATATTAATATCTTACATCGGGGGCTTGGACGGAATGCTGATGATGTTTGGGAAGTCGGGTTAAAGTGGAGGTTGTTAAGGATTTTGCCACATTTTGAAAAGTAATTTATTCCTAATTTATAGCTATTTTCTAAGGAGCATTTTATCGCAACTGTATGCTTAAAGTGGAGCAAACAGTGACCTAGAGTCTTCAGGGCTGGTGGCCTCACTCTTTATGGGGCATCCTGAATAGGATACACTGTGTGTATTCCTGGGGAATGCTTGGTATCCTCACCTCGCCACTACGCATGTGCGGGCCATGTTCCCGCTATACTCAGACAGTGCACACACTCCTTTTAGCTTTTCTTGCAGCTCAGAGTATCGAAAAAAATGAAGCCGGTGATTGTCCAGTGGGCCATACATGCACCATAGGATCGACAGGTTAGTTTACAGGAGAACAGGGTTTCACAAAGCAAGACACCCTAAATAAGGATTCCTCGGGATTTCCTTGGATTTTGACTATCCTGGGTTTTGTTCCGTGCCTTGGGGGCATTCCAAATTGTGCCCTGCTGTAATAGACCCCCCCAGTACAACTTCTTCACATTCTAATGGCACATGCACAGACTCTTGTCTAATGAGCCTTTTGCCGTGACTATGTAATTCGGTAAACCGCTGTGATAGGCTTCAATAGGGATCGAGAGTGACACACGCACTCTGAGGGTGGGAGTGCAGAGTGGGAGTGCGCACACCCCGAGAATGGAAGGGATGCAGCCGCTCTCCCTTCTTATTGTACATACAATCAGGGCTGTCTGCTGAATTACATAGGCAGAAAATGCCTCTGATTGGTCGAGAGCCTGCACATGCATTGTTGGACTGGGGAGTGGTGAGTGAATACCGGCGCTCTAGGGGGTTTCACATAGCTAGAGGGAAGGCCAGCGGCTGGCCCTGGAATCTTTAAAGCAGACCTTCACCCTGAATAAGAGTCTATTTTGTATATTTCCCTTTCCCCCTATATAGAGATTGCCCACATTAAAAATCATCCTACCTGCACCTGTTGCGTTTTTTTAACCTTTTAACATCCAAGATGGCGGCCTGTGGATTTTCAGGCTGCCTGCCGACAGGAAGTGACTTCTGGATATGCCGCTCTGCATTCTGGGATTGCTGACCTTTTCCTGACCTCAGCTCTGCTCTGTCTGTGAAAAGCACAGTTATAACCCGCCCCCTGCACTTGCCCACCCCCTCCTCTCCTCAATATGTGATGCTTCTGAGGCCGCCCGTATCCTAGAGTCCTGAACAGAGTTGCAGCCCAGTGGGGGAAAGAATAATACGTGAGAAGAAACGTAGGGCCTTATTTATGATGTGAGCCATTTAGCATCATTTTTGTGGCTATAGAGCAAGTTCTGCATTATTGTCTAACCTGTTGCTGTGCTGTGGACTACAATGGCACTAGTAGTCGCTGCACATTACTCTGACTAATTAGCCTTGATTGTTGCTCTTAATTATTGGCCAGCTTATATCAGTGCCTGTTGGACCCGCCAGCCGATTATTCCAGAACCAGTGAGCGCCAATTTGGACTGCCGTTGCCGGCGTTAGCTTTTTTGGTTGTTAAATTAGATGCTGAGTGTGGCTGAGGCCAAAAAAGTGGTGCTGTGTGGCGCCGATGCTTCTTATATAAGGCTCCCATACTGCCATTTGTAAGTGAATTTGCTGTTGCAGAGGTTTGGGTGAGAAGATGAGCAGTGAGATGGGGTGAGGTCCAGCAATCCTGTCCCACTCTGCTGAGCTGAATGGGGGACATGATGAAGAAAAGAATGGAACCTTAAAACCTCAATATCTCGGCCATTTCTCCTTCAATTTAAAAACAGAAAACAGTTTAGGACAGTACCTAATGTAGCCCGATGCAATGGTGTAACAATTACCTTTGCCTGCAGTAGCACTTGACAAAAGTCCTTTAAGTTTAAAATATTCATAAAAGCCACAAATGACCACTCCCATCTCTGCCCACCCCCTGCACTTGGTCGGGGTATATAAAGAAAAAAAGACACACCCTCACCTGAGCAAAGCCATGAGTTTGACGCTAGTTCTGAGTTTAGATTAGAGATGAGCAAACTTCCTAAAAATTCGATTTGGCCGATTCTCCGAAATTCTCCAAGAAATTCTGGTTCGTCCGAATCGGCATGTAGGTAAGCTACACACTGCACGGTGGGAGCAGAGGAACCCGGCTTGCACAGCTGACAGCGCAGCCGGCTCTCCCCCTGCCCCGTGCAGGGGAGGAGTGGGGAGCCGACTGCACTGTCAGCTGTGCAAACCCGCTTCCGCCGCTCACACTGGATCCAAGCGTGGCGCTGGAATGAGGATGGTGATGAGTTTTTTTTTTCTACCCTCTGCCCAGTGAATTTCAGAAAAAAATCAGTCAGCACGGACCCCCAAAAATTCGGTTTCGCGCTGAATCGAATTTTTCTTGAAATTCGGAACGAAGTTGGGTTCTGACAAACCAAACAAAGGGGGTGGGAGTAGCTCCATCACTATTATTTATACAAAATTATCATCATTATTATTCAGGGCCTGGGAACCAATTTACCGCCCAGTTTAACCCTCTCATCATCCAAGTATTAAGCACCAAACATGTCTAGCTATGTGGAAAGACAGGGATTTGGTTGCATATATCTGCAGATACATGTGGAAGCCACACTGCCCCGGCAAGGCACTCTGTGTTTAGTGTGGTCCCTACTCTTATTTTTGAGTCCCCAAAGTTGGGACATGCAATGCAGCCAGAGCTACTCACCTGGGAAGCTGCCAGCCTCCCTTTAGAACACTCCATAGGGAGAGATCCATAGTGGCTGAATCCCTCCCTGTGTGTGTTCATGGCAATTCAAACTGAGCAAAGGGGGTGGGAGTAGCTCCATCACTATTATTTATACAAAATTATCATCATTATTATTCAGGGCCTGGGAACCAATTTACCGCCCAGTTTAACCCTCTCATCATCCAAGTATTAAGCACCAAACATGTCTAGCTATGTGGAAAGACAGAGATTTGGTTGCACATATCTGCAGATACATGCGAAAGCCACACTGCCCCGAACCACTTCGCTCATCCCTAGTTTAGATCCTAAAATCTTGAATGACAG
Source organism: Gastrophryne carolinensis (assembly GCA_027917425.1). NCBI lineage: Eukaryota > Metazoa > Chordata > Amphibia > Anura > Microhylidae > Gastrophryne > Gastrophryne carolinensis. The sequence goes on along the minus strand of CM051241.1, from coordinate 24,642,290 downwards.
CCATACCACCCATTCATAGCTGCAGGAGCCAGCAGTACGACTGTTACTGCATTGAATTTGAAGACCACGATATTCAGCTGCTATGGAGATCCCCACTTCCACAAGATTCTAGTCTAGAATTGATGCAAGTTAGAAGACTCAATATTGGTCATATAATGGAGAGAACAGGGTCACAGTGCAGCAGCATTTTAAACATTTTGGTTGGTGCCATATTGATATGAAAGCCAACCACAATGCAACTTGTTTTCTAGTGTGCATAAAAAGAGAACCTCATTTAGCCAGAGGTTGGGGATAACCTCTATATTGTTGTGTAGAGGCATGGCTGGAGGAGAGCCCCGGCACCCACCACCGTACATGGCACAAGGTGTGACACAGATGATGTACCCAGTCATGTCGATGGGATGAAACCGTTCTCATGGAGCGCTCGGTTCTGCCAGGGGGTTAATTGAGAGGCATTGTTACTGGCATGAGTCTTAGCATGGTGTCTGCGATACAGCTGAAGGAGTGCAGAGTACAAAGAGCCACGTAGTTCTCAAATACATCACAGCCATACTTGACAAGGTGGCAGCTTTTTCCATTACAATGAAAGAAACAGCTAAATTGTGCCCTGCGCATGCAGCTACATTGTAAGTCAGTGTTACCTAACCCGCATCCTGCCAATATAAATGATCTCCCATTATATCCTATAATGGTGGGTCTTCTGAACTCAATAAATATATATTCAGTTTGTGTTTTTGATACATTTCCTCTTTGTAGTTCCTCAGAGAACATGATAGAACCTTTTTTTCATGGAGCAGCATTTTGCCCTTACCACCTCTAATACAAAATTTCCCGGGAGGGTGGTGGCCCTATACTGGTCCAACTATACCACCTCTTCCACCAGATATCATGTTCCACTCCTTCAGCTTTTACCCCCCCCCCCCCATGGCCTTGAGTATCACCAGCGGGGAACTAGTGGAAGCCATTGGTTAGAAAACCATGTATTAGGTAATTGCACAAGGAGGAAGAGCTTACAATCTATTAGGGGATAAGGAAGGTTTCAAAAGAGTGAAGAGCTTACCATAAGAATAAAAGGGACGATACGGAAGAAGGAAACGCTTTCAAATTGTTTGTTACAATATAAAGGATGTCGCAGAAGAAGGAAGTGCATGAAGAAAGTTATGCTTGCAATCGCAGTATAAGAGAGGAGGAAGAAGAATCTATTAAGTATCTATCTATTAAAGTGTGCAGAAGGTTGATACAGTATAAGCCAGTCAGTGAATAAGGAAGGATACAGCAGGGTATAAAGATGGATAAAGAAAGTGGAAGTGTGTACAATCTATAAGGGACAGGATAATAAAAATGGTCAATATTACTATCCAATAGGATATATGGAAGGATACAGGAGTTTAACGGGATACAGAAAAAATAAAGGCTTACATTGTATAAGGGAAAATACCGAAGAGCTGACAATCAATTAGGGTACAAGGGAAGATACAGTAGGAGGCAGAGCTTACAGTCTATTATGGTATAAGGGAGTATACAGAAGGAGGAGAAGAGCTTACAATCTATTAGGGTATAAGGGAGGATACAGAAGGCGGAAGAGCTTACAGTCTATTAGGGTATAAGGGAGGATACAGAAGGAGGAAGAACTTACTATCTATTAGGGTATAAGGGAGGATACAGAAGGAGGAAGAGCTTACAATCTATTAGGGTATAAGGGGGATACAGAAGGAGAAGAGCTTACTATCTATTAGGGTATAAGAGAGGACACATAAGGAGGAAGAGCTTACAATCTATTGCTGTATAATGGGGGATACAGAAGGAGAAGAGCTTACAATCGATTAGGGTATAAGGGAGGATACAGAAGGAGAAGAGCTTACAATCTATTAGGGTATAAGGGAGGATACAGAAGGAGAAGAGCTTACAATCTATTAGGGTATAAGGGAGGATACAGAAGGAGAAGAGCTTACAATCTATTAGGGTATAAGAGAGGATACAGAAGGAGAAGAGCTTACAATCTATAAGGCCACAGGGGTGTAATACAGAATGGTAAAGACAGAGCTTACAATCTAATAGAAGAGGAAATAACATCTGTTTAATATCAAAGAAAGTCTTGAAAACCTATTTGTCACTTGTAATGCAGTTGAATTAGCATGAAAAGCGGAGCTATAGGAGCAGCCAGCTGCAGGAGAAGATAAATACAATGCATTCTCCATTGTGTGTGTGTGTGTGTGTGTGTGTGTGTGTGTGTGTGTGTGTGTGTGTGTGTGTGTCTGTGTGTGTGTGTCTGTGTGTGTGTGTGTGTCTGTGTCTGTGTGTGTGTGTGTGTGTGTGTGTGTGTGTGTGTGTGTGTGTGTGTGTGTGTCTGTGTGTGTGTGTGTGTCTGTGTCTGTGTGTGTGTGTAGGACAAGGATGTGGTACCCACCAAACACTCCAGCATCCTTCTCATGGTAGGGTTAATTAACAAAGAAGTTCTGGCTGTAAAGCAGTGCATGGTCCCCTCCTGCAGGAAGCATATACATTCATGTTATCTGCTCAGCAGTAAACTTGCAGAAGAAAACAATAGCAGTAAGGTATTTGATTCTGTTTACTAAATCCCATGACACATAAACATTCAAATGCAAATTCTTCAAAGCAGAAAGCTGCCGATTCAGGGAGTGCTGTGCTTAAAGAACAACTAGCAGGAACGGCAGTTTGGGAATATCTCACTCGGAACGCCAGTATTTAAAGCCCGGCTTCCTTCTTCCAGGATCCGTTTATTGCTGGGCTGTGAAATTTCCCTTCTAACAAGAATAATTCGTGGTGGTCGCTCTGAAGAGATGGCTGATTTGTGTATTCGCGTCTTTTGATGAGCTCCTGATATGATATATGATATATATATATATATATATATATATATATATATATATATATAGTGGTAGACAGGCTGGGTCTTTAGGATAAATGTTGCCCTGTGTAAGACTTCAGGTTGACATTCATAGAAACTTAGAAGGTAGACATCAGAGGGGACCATATGGTCCATCATGTCTGTCCTTATGTGTGTATGTTCTCTCTATCTTAGGATAGATTTATTCTAATCCCATATTTAAAGAGTAACACATCCAATAATTGGTTATGTCCCTCTCTGGCGTGGAATACCGATTTGGGATACTCCACTGTGTATATCCCCTGGGATCTCCCGTAAATATGGAGCAAATGCCACATCTCTGCCCTTGTCTGTAGGTGTGGGCGTGCCATTAGAGAGGTGACCCCCAGACATTGATACTGGGGCATTCCAATTTGGGATGCCTCATAAAGAGGAAGCCAACCCCCCCTCGCCCGAGAGTCTCATAGACTCAAGGGTTGTTGTTGCTCTTTAATTTAACTTACTGTTGACTTTTCCACTTCCTCTGCTGGAAGATAGTTCCAAGCATCTACTACCCCTTCTGTAAAATAATTTTTGAAGTTGCTCCTGATCTTTCCTCCAACTTGCTTCAGGTTGTGCCCCCTTTTTCTATTATTAAAGGGACTGTAAACCCTAAAGCAATAATAAGGCAGCAAGCTGCTCACCTGATGCCTGTCCCACATGCCTTGTCTCCATTTTCTGAAGTGCTGGGAAGGAGCCGCCGCAGGGCTCCAAAGTTTTCCCCCTTTCAATTACATTCCTCCAGAACCACGAAAAAACAGCCATTTTGTCCATTGGAGCTCTCAGATAGAATGAACACGACAAGCCACAGTGGTCCCACTGACATGCATGCATGACCAGTGGCAGACTGGGGGCAAAAATCAGCCCTGGATTTTACCAGCTTCTGGCTGTCCCAAGACATCCTAACTAAGGCCCCTCCAACCATGATTACGGGGTTATAACATTGGGGGCTGGGGTTCCTTGGCTTGTGGGTACAGAGACTGAGAGGGAGACTAAGAGGGCAGAGATTGAATTTGGATGTTAATAGGAGCAGCCCAACTGGCCCCAAAGCAGCACGGCCAACCGAGAATTGTCCCGGGTCTCCCTATGGCCAGTCCACCCCTGCCCATAACTCATAGCATGTCATAACATGAGCCATGACCCAGATATGACAGCTAGGGATGAGCAAATCGATCCGGACGAACCCGGATTCGATCCGAATTTCATGAAAAATTCAATTCGGATCGAATCCGAATTTCCCTCTGCTTCGATCGCTCGAAGTTTTCCTTTAACATCCATTCATTTACATTACAGGCATTCTAAGATGGTGGACGGGACATGTCCAGACATCTACCCCGCTCCAGTGCATGCTGGGGCAGTCACATGCAGCCTATCAGCAGCCAGCAAGTCCGGTGACGTCACAGCGCTATTTAAGGCGGCGGGCATCTTGCTTTTCCTCATTTCTCTATTGCATTCGTGAGAGACAGGACACTGCTGTAGTCAGGGAGAGACAGTTAGAGAGACAGGGACAGACAGGGACAGGCAGGAGACAGGCAGGAAGTCAGCGAGAAGCAGGGAAAGTTAGGAAAAATCGGAGGCAGTCACAGGGAGATTTTTTTTTTTTCATCCAGCCTGAGTGTTACTGGCTGGCTGACTGGCTTTGTTAGCTGTTTCAGGCTGCTTATACACTTTTGATGTTGTGCATATATACTGAACTGATCTCAAGTCTGCTGTGGGAACATTACCATTTTGTAAAATCTCATTAGCCTCTGTATTTACTCTAAGCTGCACACTTATTTAAAGTAACTTGGCCTGTTGGAGCCTGCTTATCCACTGTTGCTGTGCATATATACTGATCTCAGGTCTGCTGTGGGGCATCCCATTCTGTAACATCCCTTTAGCCTCTGTATTTACTCTAAGCTGCACACTTATTTAAAGTAATTTGGCCTGTTGGAGCCTGCTTATCCACTGTTGCTGTGCATATATACTGATCTCAGGTCTGCTGTGGGGCATCCCATTCTGTAACATCCCATTAGCCTCTGTATTTACTCTAAGCTGCACACTTATTTAAAGTAATTTGGCCTGTTTGAGCCTGCTTAGACACTTTTACTGTGCATATATACTGATCTCAGGTCTGCTGTGGGGGCATTCCATTCTGTAACATACCATTAGCCTCTGTATCTCCTCTAAGCTGCACACCTATTTAAAGTAATTTGGCCTGTTGGAGCCTGCTTATCCACTGTTGCTGTGCTTATATACTGATCTCAGGTCTGCTGTGGGGGCCATGTAGTGCTAGTGTATTTATCATGTTAGAAATCCAGATTGCCTGTGATAGTAGGGTCCCATCTATCATTTACACTGGCAATGGGATGAGTTCCCCACAGTGCCAGATAGGACCAGGCGCTCACCCTGCACACTGTGGCCTTATGCCAAAATTTCAATGGGCATTTTTTTTGTTGGGGGGGGGGGATCCGTGTGCTGTTTGGAATTGTTTTGTATGCATTTCTTGCGCTTTTAAGGTTGCGCTGCAAACTTGCGATTTTGTTGCTGTTTCATGTCATTCAAGTGTTCCCGAATAAAATTCCCGGCGTTTGTGCATTGGAAATATGTTGCCATTACCCCCCCCCCCCAAAAAAAAAATCGGGTATTGCAACAGGTGCTGTATGCCTTTTTTCCCCTTTTTACAGCTCCCGTGCGGGCGCTGTGTGTGCAGTGTTAAATACACTGTAATTCAAAAGCAGAGGTCGCTAGCACATAGGCTTTTAAAAGCCCTGCGCAGAGCCCAGCGCCCGTCCAGGAGCGATCGAGTGCAGAGCGCTGGCTGTTTTCAGCCGGCGATGCGATGCAGTGCAGATGCTCATCTTGTGCCCGCATGATATTTTATTAAATAAGGCTGCCAGTCCTTTCATCATTTTTTTTGCCCACCTTTGGACCCGTTCTATTTGAATAATGTCTTTTCGCAGGTGAGGTCTCCAGAACTGCACACAGTATTCTAGATGTGGCCTCACCAGGGCTCTATACAGCGGCATCACAACCTCCCTCTTCCTACTGGTGATGTCTCGAGCTATGCAGCCAAGCTTTCTCCTAGTCCTAAATTAAAGGGAAAGAGAAAAGCAGAAAACGAGATGAATTGAAAAAAAGTGGTAGATAGAGAGGGGGGCAAGAAAAGAGAGAGAGGAAAATGAAGCAAGCATGCAATAAAAGGAGAGAAGAGGTGAAGTAGGAAACAAAAGGTGAAACGATGGAATGTGGAAAAGAAAAAAAAATGAGAAAGACACAAAGAAAAGAAAAAGAGAGAGATAAAGCATGCAGGAAAAGAAAGAAATCTGATGCAACGTGGAGGGAATAGAAGTGAAATGTGGGAATGTAGAAAATAGAGAGAAGGTAAAAAAGAGAAGAAGACATAGAAAAAATTAAAACAGGGCAAGAATTTGAGAGATGGAGGGCACCTGGGTAATAAGAGAGAGAACATAGAGAGATAATGAGATGAGTCCCATGCAAGCCTATTCCTTAACTTCAGAGGTAGTGGTGAAAATCCTGACTTGCATCCTGGCTGTCATCATAACCAAAAGCTTTACAGTTTTTTTAGAGAAATTCTAAAGCAAAAAGAAAGATGTGCTCATCCAGTCAATATATAGCAGTCAAGAGGTGCTAGAGGGGTGTGACCACACACTAAGCAAAAAAGAAAGTTAACCCTCTGCACACTCATACTATTGAAAAACCTAGCTAACACTTGTTAAGAACATGGACTGTTAGTTAACATAGATTGCAATGAATGTAGAAGCGAGGTAGCCACGTCAAGGCCGTCCAATTTGTACCCCATCCCTAACATTGCTAAGTTTAAAAGTTTGTGCAGACATTGCTACTTCTTTACTTGTGTGTGAGGGCCTCTACCTGAAATACCCCCTTTTTGAACTGTAACACTGTGCAGGCAGGTAAAGCATTGTTCATTGTGTGTGTGTGTAAGCAAGTTAAGTTATTGCAATGTCTTTAGACAGGCTGATTCATGTATTGCATTGCTTGTGCACACACAAGTAAAGAAGTAGCAATGTCTGCACAAACTTTTAAACTTAGTAATGTTAGGGAAGGGATACAAATTGGACGGCCTTGACGTGGCTACCTCGCTTTTACATTCAATGCAATCTATGTTAACTAACAGTCCATGTTCTTAACAAGTGTTAGCTAGGTTTTTCAATAGTATGAGTAGGGATGAGCGAATCGGTTCTAACGAACCTGAATTCGCTCCGAATTTCAGGGAAAATTCGATTCAGCACGAACCCGATTTTTAGTGGTTCGTGCTGACCGAATTTTCCCTGAAATTAAAAAAAAAAAATGCCGGCATGGTGGGAGTGGGGAGACCGGCTGCGCTGTCAGCGGGCGGCGGAAGCCGGTTTCTGCCACCCCCTGACAGCGCAGCCGGCCTCCCCTCTTCCACCAAGCCGTGAAATGGAAAAGAAAAATGCCGGCATGGTGGGAGCGGGGAGGCCGGCTGCGCTGTCAGCTGTCATCAGAGGACGCGTCATCAGAGGAAGCCGGCTTCCTCTGATGACGCGTCCTCTGATGACAGCTGTCAGCGCAGCTGGCCTCCCCGCTCCCACCAGAGATGAGCAATTCGCTAAAGTTCGATTCGGACGAACCCGAATTTAACACTAGTGCCCAAAAGTATGCAGCACTGGGCGCTCTGGTTAAAGCAGCACCATATGAAACCTGGAGCTGTAGCTCAAAATCCCATAGAACACAATGGGCTGAACTGGATTAAAGTGTTTTATGTTTATAATTAATATTAAACACATTTATTAGTACAGAACTTGCATTGTGACTTGTCAATAATGGAAACACAGGACCTAGATGTCACCAATTTTTTGGGTGCATGTTTTGGCTTCTCTTTCTTAGCGTATGTGTAAACAACTAAAACACAACTTAAATGCCCTTTGTTCCCAGCAGTGATTTCTTGTAACTGTAATGATGAAACCCCGACCAGTGTCAGAAAAATACAGCCCCATAGAAGGTAAAAATTCATAAATATGTTTTGCAGTGCCGAAAAGACAGCGGTACAAAGTGGCACTTACTGGCTCTGGGATAATCGGCAGTTGGGTTCACAATTGCCGACACGGGCTGCCCAATACATAGTGCAACTAGGTTAGCATCCAGCTCTGTGACTTCTAATGCCATTGTAGTCCACAGGGCAGCACCAGACAAGATTACAATGCCAGCACTCCAAAACTGGCGCTATAGCCACCAGAAAGATGCTAAACAGCGCACTTCATAAATAAGGCTCCAGGTTTCAATTAGCATCTTGTATGAGCCTATGGCACCTGCCATTTTCCACGAGCATGATGGTAATGTCTCTGCACTATAATCAAACTATAGATTGGCCTTTACATGTATATTACCAGGATACATATTGGTACCATGTAACCATTCATTGGTGGATAAGCTATTACACTTGGGTAGCAAATAAGTTTATGTGCCATTTCTTTTCCAAATACAAATTAGAGTGCGACCACGATTTGCACAAATATGCTCTGTCAATATAGAAAATCCATGAAGGCAATAAAGAATAGATTTTCTTTATAGCAAAACATATAATCCTTTGGGAAAACTGATGTCACGTGCTATAAAACAACAATTGAAGTTAAAATAGAAGAGCTTGTTCATCTGGAGTTCTGTAGGTAACCTGGGAGGTCATGTGAGTTCCTTAGTCATTGGAAGACTCTCAGGAAGCCTATCAGCATTTACTGTACTGAATGGGGAGGCCGATTCATTAATAGCGGCAGGTAGCGACAGTTGAGCGACTGTAGCGGTATTTTCACAGCGCCCGCTAGTAGTCGCTGTGCTTGGCCATTGTTCGGTTGTTGATAGCGACTCAGTCAGTGTGCAGTAATGTTGAATACGGGGTGACGAGTCGCTATTTGACAGGTTCCGCGATGTATGGGTGCGCATGATAGCGACTGGTCAGAGCGACCGGCTCCCACCATATTCATCAAAAAATCACGCTCAAAAAATTCTCGCGCTGTGAAATGCATGTTTAAGCCCCAGAGCGCTGGCGGCGATGTGTTAAAAGTAGTTTTTTAACCCCCAAACCACCATATTTTTGGAAACCAAAAAAAAAAAAAATTTTTTAAGAATTTAGTAATATGAATACATTAATATCAGACCTGTAATATCAATTCTGCACACATTTTTTTTTTTTTTTACCTTAAAAAAATTATCTAACATGGCAGAAGTGGTCGCAGAATTTTTCACATTTAAAAAACATTTAAAAAAAAAAAAAAAACATTAATAACAATTAATTATGAATATTTAAAGATTGTTCCATTGAAATGCATTGGAGAGCGCCAGGTAGCGAGAGGTCATACCTGTCGCTGTTCAAGGTTGGACGCTGGCGCTGTGGGCTGGAGGCTGGAATAATGATGAATGAGTCTCTATATGGCGCTATCTCAGTCGCTAAGCAGGATCGGCTTGATAAATGTGTGACTGTGGTGGGGAGCCGGCGTTCTCGTGGCGGGGCCCGTCATTACCGGCCGCTCACCAGTCGCTACCTGTCGCTACTCCTTCATAAATAAGGGCCAAGGTGTTTAGTATTCATTTATCCTTTACAGTGCTTTCACAAATGTTGTTGAAGTCACAATACGAATAATGCCTTTCCAGATTTTTTTAACCTGCCCTTTTTCCTTTTGAGGACTTAATTCTCATTATGAAAATATCAAAGACCCGTATGGCACTGCACAGAGACACCTGCATCACCCATGACCATGTTGAGTGTTTGATGCGCCGAGCAGAGGTGAAGCTCTCACTTCTTTCCCTTTTATAAAATCCCAGTTTAAAGGAACCCAACTGCTAGTAAACAAGAGGAAAAAACAGGCAAGATTAAACACTTATCAAATATGTTCTCTGTGTTTTGATTCAAAGACAAGGAGGAAGAAGCCAACAAGATAAAGCAACAAAGATTCCTCCTCTTTATTCCAATAGCAGGGTTAGCTATCAACTTCAAGGAACATTGGAAAAAAAAAAACAGAATACTAAAAGAGAATAAAATGCTCTAGTTTTCCATCTTTCGTTTGGTGACATGTGTTTTGTGTGGCGCATTTTTTTTTTCCAACGTACTTAAAGGATTTTTTCCAGTGAGTTAGGGAGCATCATTAAATAAAGACTGTGAAATGTGCAATATGGCTTATTTATTTAAATGTTAATTGGTCCGACGAACACTTCTAATTAGCTCTATATTTGCTTAGCAAAAAGTTTTACAAATTCCAATTGTGAAATGCGTCTATTTGGCGATGGCGTTTGCAGCCTCAGCTATGATTTTTTTTTTTTTTTACTCCTCTTTCTATACTTCTCAGCCCTTGAAGGCACAATTTAATTTTTCATGTGTGCGTACCAGCAGCGGTAAACACTTGCGAGTGTAAAGAAGATTCCTTAATTAGCTGCACAACAATTAAAGGATTCACAAACTAAATTGAACCTTGTCTCTGTGCTTACTAGCTGAATTCTACCACCTGTCACAACAGCGTTTTATTCAATCTGTTATGCGGAATCATTATAGCGCTATAACTGAAGGGAAAAGACGTGGAGAAAACAGCAATTATTCTGAACGTCGCTCTTCAATGGGTTATTTTGGGTTCCATTGATGTCAGGTTCATCGATGTTACCCTTGTGGTTATGTGTATGTACAAGAACGTGATAATTCTAGAGTGGTCTTTACACCCTGGAAACAATATATATTAATGCAAACATCCTCTAACCTTGCTACCTTTCATGTTCATTTGTGACTGAGGCGTTATTCTTGGTGTCCTTTTGGTTTATCTATGTGTTGCTTTCATCTGATGGAAAGTTCATCAATGTTAATCTTGTATGAAAACACATGATTGGTCAGGTAAGCTTATGTTCAACTTTTACACATCCCTGGAAATTTTGGCATTGTGGTGCTCTGCTGGACAAGTAAAGGTTGGCTCCAAACATTTTCATTGGTTCGCTTTTGTTGTCAATCAATGGCATTGATGTGACAAAGTCAAGGGTGGTTCCATATTTCCAAAAGGTTTAACTTAGCATTTTTGGGCATTGTGATGCTCTTCTTGGCATGTGAAGGTGCGATCCTAACTTTTCATTCAACATTTTCCTTGGTCAGAGGTGCTAAACCCTCTATTCAAGAGCCACCAGGGTCATGTTTTGTGGATCTCCACACAGAGGGCTCTGTAGCTCTGACTACGTAGCATATACTTTACCTGTGCATCAGTGTACAGATCTTGAAAGGCTTTTGGTGGCCCTTGAAGATGAAAGTGGAGCGATTGTGGTCTACGTGTTGAGTTCCTTTGATGGAAAGCTCATCTATGTTGAACCTGCAGCAAAGTCAAGGATGGCCAGATATGTCTATGAGGTTTGAAAGGTCCTGTTCTTCTTTACCTAGTGAGCATCTCTAGATTTCTGGGGTATAGTGGTACTCTTCTTGACCCTTGGTTTGTTCACATATTGTGTACACAATGTGGTATTGTACTTCAGAAGTGGTCTTGGCCCGGGAGCAATATGTAGCCTTACAAATGTTAATAAGATTTATAACCATGATATCATTTGGAATTGATTTAGTATTATCCATTATCTTCCAATTCATCTGAACAAATGGACTTCTTGTCACATGTAAACATTATATACATATAGGGATTTGCTTGTAGCAGTGGAATTGAATTGGACAAGGGATTATAAAATATTGCAAAATGAGTGTTAAAGCAAAACAACCACGTCCTATGGAAGGTTAATTAAAAAAAAACCTATGTATCAACTCTCCTTAGTTACCTGGAAATGAATTGGATAAATATACTTACAAGTGATTTTGGTTTCAAAGGAAAAATTTGGAGAAAATGAAGGGAAAAATTAATCTAGTTTAGCGAACAGCTAGTTTAGAACAATGGCATCCTGTCAGAAACCAATGGCATACCTGGAGAAAATGAAAATGAAAATCAGTATAAGAGGAATAGCAAGCTGAATTGACGGCAGAAAACATCCAAACAGTAATGTATATGTGGTGGGGGAGCAAAATAGATGAGAATGAGTTGTTTTTGTGGGGTTTGGTCTGCTTTAAGGAAATTAGAGGTTTTGTAGAGAACAATCTATAAACCTAGTCACTAGCTTAGGTTGGGGGCCATTAATTCAATCATTTGATAGTTAGGTTTAGTAGGGCTAAGCCCAATCCAAAGGTAAGGAATGGGGAAAATATTAAAACATCTGTTTGTACCAGTAGCACAAACCAGTCAGTTCAAGGTTAGGGAAAGAAGAGAAAGGATCTTCCTGTACTCTAAACCACTGTCCTTGGTCTTGGTTCCAAAAAAGTGCACGGAAAATATCTGAATTTTAAGGGTTGGGAGAAAAGAAAAGATCTCCTTGTACTATGAGCCACCTGTCCAGGCAGACTCATATAAGCACTGCTTGGAGGAGTCATGATAGATATCAAAGTTAAGTGAAATGTCACATTACATCCCTTTAAGAAGAGTCCCCTATCTCCACTTCTCCAATGTTCAGACAGACTCAGTAGTAAAATAAGAAGGTCAGCCCAAGTCCACCATGGAAAGTGATCTCTCAAAAGCCTTGAGGACCCTTCTGCCCTGGAAGCAATGTGCAGGCACCACTTGGAGCACTGTTTGTACTGTGGACACAATCACAGTCAATGCCAGCCAGTTTTCTAGCTTAACAAAGCCTGTTTTCTGTTTTTTTCACTAGTCCTGCCCCTTGGTTTCTGCTGTCTGTAGCTGGCAGTAGACCTACTGCTGTTTGTATGGTTCTAGGGTGTGTCCACAGAGAAGAAGAAAAAAGATAGGAAGGGTAATATCTGACTTTAATTTTTTGCATTTTCCCAAATTATCCATATTTTCTTCCTACTAATATCCACTAGTTGTAATTATTTGTTGAATAAGATATTGACATGTTTTAAACGGCATTCTGACCTTCATACATTCGTCTTTCGTGCTCTACCTCTTTAGCCGGGTCTCTAAATATAGTCGCTGTTTTCAGCATGCACAATGCGGCATTGTGGAGCTATGCAATGATTTGGCACTCCTCGCTGCCAGCTGTACATCTGCCCCTTGATTTGCTGGAGATCTCAGAAGTCTTGGCCAATGTAACTCCATGTCAGCAGGGGGGAGAATTTGTCCTCTCGTCTTTTTCCCAGGCTACAGTTCTCTTTGTTTAAGTATATGCATTAATAGAAAGGCTCAAGTGCTGTTAGCATAAAGTAAACTCTACTTTTTTGGTAGTCTTATCAAGTTTGTTTGGTTTCCAAACTTGTGTCAGAAATGTAAACTGAGTGTATATAGAGGACTTAGCTGTTTGAGCATTTAAATTGCATTGGCTGTGCTGCTGGTGTGGTCCGAGGCCAAGCTTCATGGAGCATAATTATTTCCCATATATGGGCATATGGTATCTGTGGCGGGTGTCCATTCAGTTTTAGAACTGGCTGATGGCATATTAGAGGAACCATGTAAGTCTTTACAGCATCCCCATGTGGCCATAATGTGAGAATTGTATTAGCGAACTGTTAGGCAACATTCAAAACATCCTTCCTGAAAGTTTGGAGAAGATCCCAATCCAATGTTGTCCCTTCTCATCAGATGAGTGTAAAGGCAATATTCCAGCATGCTGAGCGCATTTGCAAGTTGTTATCAGGGCCACCATAGTCTGTCCATCCCTCAAAGGACACCAGGAGCTCCAAGAGCAACGCGTTACTAATTCAATACCTGATTCACAATGAGTGAAATCTTACATAGTTACATAGTTAATATGGTTAAAAAAAGACATATATCCAAATCTCACTCGGAAGCCACCAATGAGAGGTTGAAGGGTACATCCTGTCCTGTAGGATTGTGCCACCATACATGATTTACCTATCAGCACATCGTTTCCACGATTCTCATATTCCTGGAACTCTGTTTTGCTACAGTGGGAGTGGTTTTCATGGGCTTGAATAAAAACAATGGACTACAAGTCTCACAATTCGTCCAACAGGTGAACTCTTTAGCAGCTTTGGCTAAGGCCCTTATTTAACAAGGGATAGCGCCAGGTAGCGACTGGTGAGCGAATGGTAATGACGGTCACCGCCACGAGAACGCCGGCTCCCCACCACAATCACACATTTATCAAGCCGATCCTGCTTAGCGACTGAGCTAGCGCTAGCCAGCCTCAGCCCACAGCGCCAGCAAGCGACCTTGAACAGCGACAGGTATGACCTCTCGCTACCTGGTGCTCTCCAATGCATTTCAATGGAACAATCTTTAAATATTAATAATTAATTGTTAATCATTTTTTTTTTAATGTGAAAATTTCTGTTACCACTTCTGCCATGTTAGATATTTTTTTTAAGGTAAGAAAAAAAAAAAATTTGTGCAGAATTGATATTACAGGTCTGATATTAATGTATTCATATTCCAAAATGTTTATAAAAACGTGTTTTTTTTGGTTTCCCAAAATATGGTTGTTTGGGGGTTAAAAAACTACTTTTAACCCATCGCCGCCAGCGCTCTGGGGTTTAAACATGCATTTCACAGCGCGAGAATTTTTGGAGCATGATTTGTTAATGAATATGGTGGGAGCCGGTCTCTATGGCCATTCGCTATCATGCGCTCCCATACAGCGCGGAACCTGTCAAATAGCGACTCATCACCTTGTATTCAACATTACTGCACACCGACTAAGTTGCTATCAACAACCGAACAACGGCCAAGCACAGCGACTACTAGCAGGCGCTGTGAAAATACCGCTACAGTCGCTCAACTGTCGCTACCTGGCGCTAATAATAAATCAGCCTCCCCGTCTAAGCAGCCTAATGACCTATCCAGCTGAGGACCTGGCCATTAACCCTTTGCTGCTGAATATAAGACTGTGATCATTCCCAACTGAAGATGTTGAATTTCAGCAGAATGGATTGTGTCATCATGTCACCCATGCCTTAACCATCAGATGATTAGCAAGCTATCTATGATATGAACTCAAAATTGCCACTTTTGTGTACATAGCTAAAGGAAACGCACTGTTGCTATAGAAAACTGTTTTCTTTTCTAACACCGAGTTGCAAACCAATAGAAAATTTGAAAATTAAAAGGTAAACTTAGCAAACTGAAGACAATGGAACATTTTAAAAATGCCATCAAGTGGAATTAACCTTTAAGCAGTAAACGGTTTGAATCCACTTTCAAAGTCATTGTTGTTCCCTATTCACACAAGCATTCTTACCATCCATCAGGGCCACAATAGTCTGTTCATCTTTAAAGGACACCAGCAGCTCCAAGAACAACACATTACTCATTCATTCTCTGATTCCCAATTAGTGACATATCACTCTAAAGATGAATCTCACCCTAAAGAGGAATCTCACCCCCAGATGCCCATCACTGGTCAAGACGGTGTTCCTTTATTATGACCATTTAGTTAAGAATTATTGAGGAGCAGGTAAATGAAAATAATCCTCAAATACTAAAGTTCAACTACAAACTTTAGTCAACACGAGAGGTTGAATGTTACCGGTATATCCTTCCTTCAAGCTATCAAAAAATAATCTGAGATTATGAGATGTCACCTCAAAGGCATCTTGCTGTGTAAGCCTCCTGTTCAGATGACTGTAGACTGGCATTTTCTAGCAGTTTCAGCCCACGTGTAAGTCGTTGTTGTTTCCCATTCAAACATGTTTTCTTACCATCTGGGCCATTATAGTCACCTATTCAAAGATAGCTGGCATCTCCAATAGCAACGTATTACTGATTCATTATTCAATTCAGAGGTCCCTCAGCATAACCAGTTAGGCCCTTATTTAAGAAGGGATAGCGTCAGGTAGTGGCTGGTTAATGAGAGGTAGCGACGGGTAGCGACTGGTGAACGCCGGACACGGCACGCAATTACACATTTATCAAGCAGAATCTGTTTAGCGACTGGGATAGCGCCATGTAGCGTCTAATTCATCATTTTCACAGCCTCAGCGAACAGCGCCGGCGTTCAGCCTTGCACAGCGCCAGGTATGACCTCTCGCTACCTGCCGCTCTTCCATATATTTCAATGGACGAACCTTTTCTTCTCTTTAAACGGGGTATTTGTTTCTTTTTTTTTTTTTCAAAAAATCACAATCAAAATTCTGTGACCTCTCCTGGCATTGAAAAAGCAGTTTTTTTCTCAATTTTTTAATTTTTTATATATTTCTTCAGAAATGACATTACAGGTCTGGCATTAAAGTGTTCATGTTACAAGGTTGTTATAATGTAATTCCATATGTTTTCGCTTTGTTACTAGTGGATAGATGCTGAAAAACAGACTTTAAACACACCGCCTCCTGCGCTCTGGGCTTCAGATAAGCATTTTTCTGTGCCAGAGTTGTGTGTGGCTTTTTTTTTCTTAAATATGTTGTGAGTCGGTCGCTATGAGCAGTCGCTACCATGCGCTCCCATACAGTGCTGTACTGGTCAAATAGGGACTCGTCACAATATATTCAACATTACTGAACAGCGTCTCACGGCCGAGCACTGCGACTACTAGCGGGCGCTCTGAAAATGCCTGCTACAGACGCTCTTCTGTCGCTACCTGGCGTTAGTGATGAATCAGCCTGCCAGTTACACATTATTATGGGGCAAGGTACTCAAACTGACCTTCAACCAATCTAGTCCTGACAAAAGTCAACTGTGAGAGGTTGAAGGGTACATCCTTCCTGCAAATTAAAAAACAACCTGAGATAACGAGTTTAACATAAAATCATAGTATCACGCTCTGGGTCCTCTAATGATCCGCTCTGGTAACTCCAGCCCTCCAGGTAAGCCCTCAACCCCCAATCTCCGCAGCCAGCTTCACCTGTAGGAGCCCCCGCTTGCCGGGACGCAGAATTCGCCTGCCCGGGATCGGTTGCCCCCAGGACTTCAATGGCTCAAAGGATGTAGGCTTACTGTTGGGAGGTCTGGAGAACCAGTGGCTGGGAGCGGTATTGAGCGAGCCCAATAGCAGGAGCGTTTTAACAGGAAAGTCCAGACAGGCTAGGGGTTGGCAACGGGTGTTTCTGAGATGGCAGTGGCACAAAAGGAGAAGGCAAATCGTAGTCTAGGTTCAGAGCAGAGGTCGGCAACAGGATATCAGATCTAGGATGGTCGGTACAGGCGATGGTCGGCAACGGGAGTTCAGATCTAGAATAGTCAGTTCAGGCGAGGGTCGGCAACAAGATCAATCACGAGACACATGCAAGAAAAGCTAGGTACTAGGCGCTATCACAGGCACTGAGCAACTGGTGGGGTAAACCTTTATAGGAAACGGATATGACTAGGGCTGGGTGTGAGATTGGTGCTACTAAGAACCAGCACCTGATTGGAACATAGGGCGTACAGCCCAGCAACTCCTATTGGGCTCATTGGCCCAATTTACTACAGAGGGCGTGCTTGCCCAGCTGGGCTCATCGGCCCTTTAACTGAAAGGGGGCGTGCCCCTCTGACTGCTTAATTATTCACCTCCTCCGGCGGCCGCGCTGAGTGCATTGATGTTGTATTGATGCCGGAGATGCCGGCAGAAGAGGAAGAGGGGGGCGCGCCCGCAGCAGAGCGAGCAGCTGCCCTGCGCGGCCGGCGCTTGATCGATGAGGCGACAGGGACACCGCTGGAACGCGGCACAGGTAAGCTGATTGTGACACATAGAAGGCTGACGGCAGAAGAAGGCCATGCGGTCTAGACCAGTGGTTCTGAACCGTTCTATGCCAAGTACCCCCTAGCGACAGGAAGTTACAACCAAGTACCTCAAAGGGGGGGTGGATAAATTATACAGTTTAACAAAATAAGTAGACCACACGCATGAGAACACTTTTAAGGGAATAAGGAATAATTCTTTGATGTTTGAATAATATACCAGTCCCATCAGGCACTCTATGTAGGTGCCGAGTACCCCCCTCGGGGTTGCAAAACATGATCTAGACAGCCCTTTAGCGTGTTTGTTTTTTTTATAAGGGCTGATTCAACACTGTGCGAATATATATTCTTATGGTGCAAATATATTAACACATGTGGATTTGAACCTATTCTGTATGTACGGAAATCATTTTTGCATGCGAATTTCTGCAGGCATCGTATGTTAAAAGGTTTCGAAAGTGTGTGAACATGTCCAAGCAGTGATGCCTATGGATGGTATAGGGCAGATTCAACACCATGCGAATAAATATTCTTATGAAGATGGCAGATCTATGCGAATATATACAAAGCATGCAGCTATTTGCACATATACATGCAGAGATACCTATGGATGTGGGCATATGCTAACAGAACTGCTTAGAAGAGAAAGCCTGGATCTAGATAAATGCTTTCTCATCTAAGCAGATCTATAATCATCTATACAAAAGCAAAGTTATTTACTGCTTTTATATGTATTATTTATTTGATTTTCTTGTAATATAACTGTTATTTATGTCAATTCAAACTAGTTTTTCCTTTCATCCTTTTTTTTTTAATATTTCATAAATTTTTGTTAATTGTTTATGTGTAATGTTTATTCTTATTCGTTTCACAACATATAAATTGTTTTTAGATACGTTTATGTTTCTCGAATGCATCTATCTTTAAATTGTATTTCTATTATCGCTCTTCTAGTGGCCCTTTATTGTGAGTTACTTTTATCACTACTCACTGCGTTCCACCTGTAGTCACACGAGGGTACCTCTCAACTTTTCCAACGTTCCCCCTAACCTTCTCCCCCACACTTCCCTGGCATAAGAGTTGATTCTGCACCAGATGAAAAGTGCAATATTTTTCTTTGGAGAGAAAACTCATTCACATTTAAGCCATCCCATAGCCAATGAGGGATTCCCCCACATCCCATAGGCAGTGAGGGCATCCCCCATCCCATAGGCAGTGAGGGCATCCCCCATCCCATAGGCAGTGAGGCATTCCTCCATCCCATAGGCAGCGAGGCATCCCCAAACCCATCCTATGGAGATCAAGGAGAGTCCCCACTCTGGACACCGCCACCGCCGCTGCTCAGACGTGCTCGCACACACATACCCGGGTTCGTTGTTCAGGCCACGCCCACCTGCTGCACAGACCCAAGTGTTTGTGTGGGCGAGCACCTGGGGGCAAGAAAAGCCGGCGGTGCCCAGAGCCTCTCCCTGCTTGTCTTCCCGCCCATCCTCAAATTTCAGTTAGATCCTTCTATAGTCTTAGATACCCAACACTGGCTAAGGTGCTCCTTTGCCTTGACCATTTGGGTACACATTATTGAAAAGCAGCTAAGGGTCCTCTGCTTTCGTCTGCTTACATTTGCCTTGTTCCAGTAACTAAAACTGGGCCCTGCACTTCTGGCTTTTGACTTCTTGAAGGTGCATTGCAAAGTATGATGCAAGGGCGGGGCGCCAATAGAGAAAAACGGGCTCCTTATTTGGGCCCTGTGGTCTGCACCTGCCCAGTGAGGCTGGGAGTTGGCACGGCAGGACTGGGTTTAAAGAGACCTTAGAGTTTGTTTTAAGCCCACCTTCCCCCCACTGCTCTAGCCCTCTTCCTTAGTGTTCCTAGACAACTCACCCCCCTAGACAGTCCCAAAATAACTCACCTGGTTAATGTTCTGCCGGCATTCCTGCCAACCGTGATGTCCCTGCTCCTTCTGCTCTGTGTCAGCAGAGAATCAAGATGCTGGGAGTGGCAAGAGCATTCAGGGCAGGGATATTGTGGTCTGCCAGGTATATCCAGGTAAGATTTTGTTCATTCTTTTGCTGTGAAAACGTATCGATCATTGCATAAGTGGTCTGGGGGGTTAACAATAGACTTTAAGGTTTATGGGGAAGTATGATAGATGCCGCTAGAGGGGCAGAAATGGAACCAGGTACGACTTGGCCTTTGGGGTCTGCTGAGAAACTTGGGCAAAACTTAGAGGCAGATTCATTAATAGCGCCAGGTAGCGACAGATGAGCGCCAGTAGCTTTATTTTCACAGCGCACGCTAATATTCGCTGTGCTTGGCTGTTGACAGCGACTCAGTCGGTGTGCGGTAATGTTGAATATGGGGTTAAGAGTCGCTGTTTGACAGGTTCCGCGCTGTATGGGAGCGCATGACAGCGAATGGCCATAGCGAACGGCTCCCAGCATAATTATTAACAAATCACGCTCAAAAAATTATCGCGCTGTGAAATGCTTGTTTAAACCCCAGAGCGCTGGCGGCGATGTGTTAAAAGTAGTTTTTTAACCCCCAAACAACCATATTTTTTGAAAAAAAAAAAAAACATGTTTTTACAAACATTTTGTAATATGAATACATTAGACCTGTAATATCAATTCTGCACAATTTTTTTTTTTTTTACCTTAAAAAAAATATCTAACATTGCAGAAGTGGTCACAGAATTTTTGCCATTTATAAAAAAAAAAAAAAAAAAAAAAAAACATTAATAGCAATTAATTAAGAATATTTAAAGATTGCTCCATTGAAATGTATTGGAGAGCGCCAGATAGCGAGAGGTCATACCTGTCGCTGTTCAAGGTCGCTCGCTGGCGCTGTGGGGTGAGGCTGGAATAATGATGAATGAGTCGCTATCTGGCGCTCTGTCAGTCGCTAAGCAGGATCGGCTTGATAAATGTGTGATTGCGGAGGGGAGCCGGCGTTCTCGTGGCGGTGAGCGTCATTACCGTTCGCTCACCATTCGCTACCTGGCGCTATCCCTTGTTAAATAAGGGCCTTAATATTAGGTCAAAAAAGATCATAATTTTTCTGAAACAATAGAAAATAGTATTATTGCTATTATTATTATTGCTATTATTATTGTTATTGCTATTATTATTATTATTATTATTATTATTATTGTTATATAGTTGAATAATTGTTTTACTAAATAATATATTTTTTCCATGAAATCTAATATATAAGTGAACATGAGTTCATATACCCTTGGGCAATAAAGAAAACCCCTTCACTAGCATAATTTTTAATAAATAGCCATCAAGGTCTGAATGCCACAAATGCCTGACTCCATACAGTACATTATCTCTAACAACAGCAGAATGTTTAGTAGTAGGCAGTTATTTCACAACACTACAAATTAATTCCAATTATTATAATTACATTTTCTTCCCTACTAAATATGTCTTTGTAATTACCAGATATCACAAAATGAAAGCTGAAATTATTTTAGAGCACATATTAGGAGGTAGTGGGGCGATATCACGCTGAATTGTTGTTTACTTCGTATTACAATGGTTCTCTTGAACCTTCGTCACCAGGTGCTCCAGAGATACAGGTTCTCTATCATTAGTATGTTATGGTGAGGGAACGCTTCAGACATTTATCTCAGGTTACCAACACCACTGACGCACCAATCATTGCCTGCCCTCCATTGATAGTCCATAATCATATGCCATATATTGGTTTTCCAGTTTTGAAGTTGGTGATTTACTAACATTTAAATTGGCTTTAGGGTAAGGGTTCGCTTTAGAGATAACAGTTAATACGGAGCAAAACCCTCTCGGCTTGGCCCTGAAATATAAAAAAAGATCCTGCCCTTGGGGCATCCTATAGCAGGATACAGGGAGGCCGATTCATTAATAGCGGCAGGTAGCGACAGTTGAGCGACTGTAGCGGCATTTTCAGAGCGCCCGCTAGTAGTCGCTGTGCTTGGCCGTTGTTCGGTAGTTGATAGCGACTCAGTCGGTTTGCCGTAATGTTGAATATTGGGTGAGGAGTCGCAATTTGACAGGTTCCGCGCTGTATGGGTGCGCATGATAGTGACTGGCCCTAGCGACCGTCTCCCACCATATTCATTAAAAAATCACGCTCAAAAAATTATCGCACTGTAAAATGCATGTTTAAACCCCAGAGCGCTGGAGGCGATGGGTTAAAAGTTGTTTTTTAACCACCATATTTTTGGAAACCAAAAAAAAAACAAGTTTTTTAAATAATTTAGTAATATGAATACATTAATATCAGACCTGTAATATCAATTCTGTACTATTTTTTTTCCCTTAAAAAATCTAAAATGGCAGAAGTGGTCACAGAATTTTTCACATTTAAAAAAAAATTAATAACAATTAATTATTAATATTTAAAGATTTTTCTATTGAAATGCATTGGAGAGCGCCAGGTAGCGAGAGGTCATACCTGTCGCTGTTCAAGGTCGGACGCTGGCGCTGTGGGCTGAGGCTGGAATAATGATGAATGAGTCGCTATATGGCGCTATCTCAGTCGCTAAGCAGGATTGGCTTGATAAATGTGTGATTGTGGTGGGGAGCCGGCGTTCTCGTGGCGGGGCCCGTCATTACCGGCCGCTCACCAGTCGCTACCTGTCGCTATTCCTTCATAAATAAGGGCCTTAGCTGTGTGAAACCCCTGGGCAAACTCAGCAGCTCCTGCGATGATGATCAGCCGCGGCTGCATCCCCGGCTCCCCTGTAGCTATGCGCTCCCCTGCGCTCAGCATATCAGGGTGGAAAGCCCATGAAGGCCAGGAATGCCGCCAGCTGGCGTTTGCAAGTCACCCGGCCCATTTGAAATCAGCCAATCGCCGATTAGATTGGATTTGACCAAAGACTCCTGTTTCCTATGCTATTCAAGCCCTTGGAAGTGGCGTGATATAAATGGAATTAATCTGTTTCTATTTGCACAGCAGCTCCAGCCCTAGTGTTGGTTTGGCACTTTTACTGTGGTTTAGATCCACAGCACTGGCAATTTATATGTCTGTCGGAGACTCTTTAATGTTATTAACTGCAATAGCACTTTATTTTTCTTGAAGGTTTTTTGATTAGTGATTCATTTGGTATATTGTATTGTATTCTGGCTGCCGTACTATTTAAATGAATTGTATTTTTTTTTAATGATTGTGAGGTCAAGCTACAGGGCTACCACATTTGTTTGTTTTTTGTTTTGTTTAGTTTTTTTCTAATATTATATGTCCTGTGATATGTATGTTTTTTTATGTGCTTTGGCAAAAATGAAATTTAGTTTGTGTATTATCCAGTTGGTTGTGCATTCTTACTTGTCTCATGATCTATTGCAACATAAATAATTTTTTACAGAAGGCCAAAAATGCACACTGGCATGGTGAGAGGCCGGGGAATCCCTAATATGTTCCTTCCCGTTATCCTAAATTGACCAAAGAATAAAGCATAAAACGCTGCTAACTGGAGACTGATGTTTTAGGTTAGAACATACCAACTCAACCTAATGAACATCTCAGGAACTGGTGGCAGTTATGCCCAGGTTTGTAGAGTCTGACATGTCTAGAAGGTTTATGCGGGTCGTTGGGCAAGAGAATCTCAGTGGTTCCCTTTGTAGTGTGTTGTGTCATATGCCACATCTGGCCACACTTCTCGTCAGTAGAGGAAAAACCAATAGGTCCTCTACTGTCACTGATCATCCTCTGATACCCAATGCCTTCTCCAGTGTCTCTACTGTTGCCAGTCACTTTTCAATCCTTGCTGCTGGTCGTCCTGCTGCCCTCGCTGCTTTTTCAGCAGCCTCTTAAAATAGACTGAGTGGACCCCAGACTATGCTCTGGCACTTGCCATGATATGCTGAGTTCTGGTACCAGCCCTGTGTTCTGAATGCTGCTGTGCTCGGTTGCAGGTATCTGAGTTTATCGAGCTTCTGGCTCTTGGCTTTCTGTGTGATCTGGACTTGTTGCCTTAGAGCCTAGAGCTGGAAGGCGTCCACATTCCAGAGATATACGCCATGGTCAGCTGGTTAAGAAAGCAGTTGGTACTTTATTTCCCGTGAGAGCAAAGTTCAATGTGTTGGTTCAACGTATGTAATGTAAATATTTTGTCGCACAACGAAAACATGGATGACGCCCACCTCTCAAGACGGATAAAGGGAAAGTACATTGAAACTGCTGCTGAAGCTTAAAGGAAATTCATAGTGAAATGGTCTAAGGCCCTGTTTACACCTTTCTGCTTGAGCCGTGTTGGGCAACGCAGTCAAAACTCAAGGGAAATGCTGCCTATCATTTTTAATATGCCATTCACATATATACGCAGCGTATATATGTAAACTACACCACTAAAAATAAAGAGGCTGATTTATTAATAGCGCCAGGTAGCGACAGTTGAGCGACTGTAGTGGTATTTTCACAGCGTCCGCTAGTAGTCGCTGTGCTTGGCCGTTGTTCGGTTGTTGATAGCGACTCAGTCGGTGTGCAGTAATGTTGAATACGGGGTTAGGAGACGCTATTTGACAGGTTCCGCGCTGTATGGGAGCGCATGATAGCGAATGGCCATAGCGACCGGCTCCCACCATATTCATTAACAAATCATGCTCCAAAAATTCTCGCGCTGTGAAATGCATTTTTAAACCCCAGAGCGCTGGCGGCGATGGGTTAAAAGTAGTTTTTTAACCCCCAAACAACCATATTTTTTGAAACCAAAGAAAAAACAAGTTTATAAAAACATTTTGGAATATGAATACATTAATATCAGACCTGTAATATCAATTCTGCACAAATTTTTGTTTTATTTTTTTTTCACCTTAAAAAAAATATCTAACAAGGCAGAAGTGGTAACATAAATGTTCACATTAAAAAAAAAATATATATATATTAACAATTAATTATTAATATTTAAAGATTGTTCCATTGAAATGCATTGGAGAGCGCCAGGTAGCGAGAGGTCATACCTGGCGCTGTTCAAGGTCGCTCGCTGGCACTGTGGGGTGAGGCTGGAATAATGATGAATGAGTCGCTATCTGGCGCTAGCTCAGTCGCTAAGCAGGATTGGCTTGATAAATGTGTGATTGTGGTGGGGAGCCGGCGTTCTCGTGGCGGTGACCGTCATTATTGTTCGCTCACCAGTCGCTACCTGGCGCTATCCCTTGTTAAATAAGGGCCAAAGTGTTTTGACTGCATTGCCCAATGCAGCGCAAGCAGATTAGTGTGAATAGTGCCTGATTTTGTGTGAGTGAAGTTGTGCACCTCAACTAAAAAAATAAAATCCAGCCAAGCTTATTTTTCCCTACTGGTAGGAAAAAAAAGCCAAGAGAAGTAAGAATCCCAAATCTAGATAGCGATAGTGAAATTCCTAAAGACTTAAAGGAGCCGCAGCACTCAACCCTGTTAGCTTGCAGATCAACCTATAATCTGTCTCTAAATCTGGTAAAAACAGAAGCTCGGTCACACACATCTGCAGAAGTATGCTAAGCTGCACCACCACGCCAAGGTGCCTCTATGGGTGCAGTCCTAACTCTAATCTATGAGAGCCCCACTTGGGACATACAATGCAAGAGATAAAATGGGAGCAGCTTACCTGAGGTTGCCCTGGGGTGGAAGGGTCAAGACCTTGCAATACAACCTAGACCCCATGTGCTTGCTAGTGAAATTCCTGGCGATTGTTCTTCTTTAACCAGTCTTAGCATTCTATCAGTATAGTGGTGTAAGCATCCACTAAGCCCTAGCACCCAACAACCACTAGGTTCACAGACAGTACAAAACTCTAGTGTTCTCATTTGACCCATTAGGTCTTGGTATATCAAGCCCTTTGCTTGGACCATGATTGACTTAGAGTTCTACCACAGCCTTTGTACAGATGTAAAGAGTGGGATGTCTCCAACATACACATGGTGTTTTTTATAGCAGAAAGACGCGAGGCCAACTTCCGACCTCTCTGCAAATAATTAAACAATATTTTTCTGAGTATATCCATTAGCAGCCCACTGTGGTTTTCAACAGAAAACAATTCTGTGGCATGAGGGAGTGAGAAAAACAAAAGCTCAAAAAGGAGCCCTAAACGGAATTAAAACTGCCGATGTGCCTAACAATTATTCCTGTTACTGTGCACTAATAAAGGAAAGCGATGCCCAAATTGATCCCAAGATTCATCTTGGCCAGTCGTGATCGGGATGGTGGGGACAGAGGCTTCCGAGTGATTCGAGGTTGATGTGAGACTGTCTTTTTTTTTCCTGTTTTTTTTTTTTGTGTCTGTGAATTTGTGTTAATTTTCCATTGATATGCTCATTTAAAGCTACAGCCCAATTAGTAAATTTAGATATGTGCATGTTAATGATGTAATTAGCGCTACTTTGCATAATCCTGGCAAAGACTATAGATTGTGCAGTGACGAGGGTCGCCACCTGCCCGGTTTGGAGCTAGACAGTCTGGTTTTTGGCCCCGTCGGTGAGGGTCTCAGAAGTGTGTTCCGGTCTCTGATGTCTGTAGACTGGGCAGGTGGTAAGGGAGGATGTTCGCAGGATCTCTTTGGATTTCAAAAAAAATCAATTTGATAGTAAAGTATTAAAGCCAAACCCTAGCTTAAATGTCATTATTGATATTGGTAAACTGGTGTACAAGTTACAAGAACTAGTTAAGCATTACTTTTGCTGACTGTGCTGTACTTTTGCCCTCTAGTGAACATAGCTTTATCCCCACAATGGTGGTCTCAGATAGTAAAAGAAATATTTAAATGATTCGAACCTTCTCCTAAAATGATGAGATGCTGGGTAGTACAACAAACCCACACCCCTGCTTCTTCCAACCCTTGGCCTAAAAAGGGATGTTAGAACATTACTTTCTGCTGTGAATGGGCTCAGACACATGACCAACTGACACCCAATGGGCTGGACTGTGTTGCCCATTAGCCACTTGGGGGGGCTCTTAGGGTTCTTTAGTTCTATTTGGGTTTCTTGGCAACTCCTTTTTCTGGGGATCTCACTTGTCTTATATATTGCCTGAACTCTTTCCTCCACTATGTCTTCAGCCTCAGTCCATGTTGTCTTTTGGCCTCATGCAGGTGTCATAGGAAGCACAGGGAAATTTCCTGGTGGGCTGCACTGTTTTGCGGTCAACTGGAAGAGAAGTAGCAGCACATCCCTCCTCACCCAGAGCCTACGCTGGAATTCACTCATTCATCTTCTAATGCTCCATTCCCTGCCCCCAGCCTCTCCCCAACCCCTCTCCCCATACCTGGAGCCTACTACCCACCTAGCCACTACTACCCATGTTCTGCCCCTGCAATGCTGTAGCCTCAGCATTATGGCTGTAGGAGGCCATACCGACCCCTGACACAGTATCTGCTTCTACAATACTAAAGTACGATCACTTTAAGAGCAGCCATAGCATTACAGAGCAACAATATAACCTCAGAAGATGAACACACTCATTGCCCGATTGGGAAGCACATTGAAGTGGGGCTCAGCATCCCATGTGCTGGTTATGTGCAGATTGGGGCCAGTAAAATTCCAAAGCTAGTGTTTGGAAATAATCTTTAAGGGGTCTGTTAAATAATCTAAGCTTTAAACAGGAACATGCTTCCCTTCCCTTAAAACAGCCCATACACTGTTTTTACACCCCACCTCTGCTAGATGCCCATGAAAAGCCATATTTACTGCACCATTCACGACCTGTCGGGCTTAGCAGTCAGATGAGCATGTGCCATGTCCATTAGCAATGAGTGGTCACCTGGAATGTAGGTGACACTGGCTTACTGGCTGGAGGAGTATTCCTGCCAGTTTATCAGGCTTCCTCTGGAGATTCTGGCTAAGTGATGCCCAAGAAATGGAGGATGCAGTAGCCCAAGGATCTGCTTTAATACAGTCTATGTTAAGAAAGAAAAAGGACATATGGACCTCATGATCTTACCGGGATAGTGTGCCATTTTTAGGGTGTAATCAGTAGACATGACAGCCCACAAGCTGCTGACCAGCCTATGGATGCTCTTAGGGGCTGGTCATCTGTTCTGCATTTGTCAACCAAGGTTCTAGCACCACAGAGACAGGTCTAGGTCAAGAGAAGGTCATGGTAGGGTGGATATGGACACTCTGAAATGATGTCACTAAACTTTAGTGATGTAGGGACAGATAGTATGGCAGGTGTGGGTATGCCCCCCAAAGCAATAATGCTAAGGCTATATCATTTCAGGGGCTAAGCATGAGCTGAGGTCTTGGTTGGGTGTAAAATGGGCTTGGGTATGGGGGATCGGCTGCAGGGAGACTTGGGAGGCAGGGAGCTAAAGGGAGGGGGGGTGTTATAAGAGGATGGAGTGAATTTTGGCAAAGTCCATATAGCCTCAGAGCAGGGTGGCTCACCTGAGCTTCCTATGGCCAGTCCACCCCTGGAAAGGGGCCATCATAAAATAAAATTAAACCTTTTTTAAGTTGCACCACGCAGGTAAATAATCGCTCTTGTGGCTATTCTGAGGGCAGCTCAATCGTTAGCTGGCAATTGTTTTTTTTACAGGACTATTAAATGCATAAAATAAAGAGAAAGCTAGAAGTAAAGGAAGAATAAGAGAGGTAGTCTAGCTTTTGATTTGACGTCCCACTGATTGCTGGCAATCATCGCATACACTGTGTAATTTTTTTTTAAAACCTCAATGGTGTGAGTTTGACAAGGGAAAAGAGTGGAAAAATTGGAGAAAAGGCAAGTGTACAAGCGAGGATAGCACGGAGAAGGATTACAATAAAACCTAATGAGCTTAGACTCAAGGCAGCTCAAAGCATTAGACATTCACTGCAACTTTATTTTGACAAAATGTCTGTTTGTGTTACCGAGTAAAAGAGGCTTTATAAAGGGCTCATTTCAAAAGGTCAGCCTGAATTCTAAATCTGTAAAAAGGCTTTGTAGGAATTTTACCCTCCATGTTTTCACACTCGCTTACTGATGTCGTAACGAACGCAGCTCGAGTTTTCACCTGTAAGACTTTCTGTTGGTTCATATCTGTTAGCCAACCTAAAGGCGAAACAAGCCCTTACGGCCATTTGCTCTATTAGCTGCAGGGAATTTCTCATGTCCATTGACTGACGATCCCAAGTGAGAGATCTTATACTCACCCTTTCACACCTAGGCCCTTATTTAACAAGGGATAGCGCCAGGTAGCGAATGGTGAGCGAACGGTAATGACGCTCACCGCCACGAGAACGCCGGCTCCCCTCCGCAATCACACATTTATCAAGCCGATCCTGCTTAGCGACTGACAGAGCGCCAGATAGCGAATCATTCATCATTATTCCAGCCTCACCCCACAGCGCCAGTGAGCGACCTTGAACAGCGACAGGTATGACCTCTCGCTACCTGGCGCTCTCCAATGCATTTCAATGGAGCAATCTTTAAATATTCATAATTAATTGCTATTAATTTTTTTTTCTTTTTTTTTAATGTCAAAAATTCTGTGACCACTTCTGCCATGTTTTTTATTTTTTTAAGGGTTAAAAAAAAAAGAAATTGTGCAGAATTGATATTACAGGTCTGATATTAATGTATTCATATTACAAAATGTTTTGAAAAACATGTTTTTTTTTTTTTCTAAAAATATGGTTGATTGGGGGTTAAAACACTACTTTTAACCCATCGCCGCCAGCGCTCTGGGGTTTAAACATGCATTTCACAGCGCAAGAATTTTTGGAGCGTGATTTGTTAATGAATATGGTGGGAGCCGTTCACTATGGCCAGTCGCTATCATGCGCTCCCATACAGCGTGGAACCTGTCAAACAGCGACTCCTAACCTCATATTCAACATTACCGCACACTGTCAACAGCCGAACAACGGCCAAGCACAGCGAATACTAGCGTGCGCTGTGAAAATAATGCTACTGGCGCTCATCTGTCGCTACCTGGCGCTATTAATGAATCGGCCTCCTATTGTTTTATCCAGGTCAAATAGCAAAAGCAATACACATGCTGGATAATGAGAGGAGGGGTTACTTATACACCGCAACTAAAATAAATTCCCCTCAAGATTCTGGGCTTCTTCTACTGCTATGAATACAATTCTGGGGGTGACAGTTTTTTGATTGTATCATTGCATTTTTAAAGCGGAGCACAGCTGGACTCTCTACTGCCTGTATCCTGAGAAGTATTAACAGCTGCCCAAAGCATTGCATGATGGGTAGGGATGAGCAAACCCCCAAAGTTCAGATCCAGCAAGTTTACTTTGAATATATGTACGGAACCCGTACCCGATTGTTTTCAATGGGGATCCAAACTTTGGGGGGGGGGGGGGGGGCAGAGTGTGCAGCAGAAAGCATGTTGCTGTAACTCACCTCTGCCCCAATCCTCAAAACTCCACCGCCCCTCCCCTGAAAATGAGAGGATCACGGACCGAGGTGAGTTACATCAGCGATTCCTACTTGACTTAGGTGAAGTGGATCTATGGCCATCGATCAGCTATTCCCATGTTTGTGCCGGGCACTGAACTCGAACATGGATTTCTTGCTTCTTTGCGGTTTGGGTTTGCCCATCATTAATGATGGGTAAAAGCATCTACACACATACTAAGAACTGCAATAGCAATAAGCATTTATATCAGTCATAAGCAGGCTTGGGAGACAGGCCATGAGATTTTAGCAAATCTTCCCAGTAAAAGCAGAATGGCACATTCCCAACTTGTCAATATCGATTCCTCTTCTTTACAGTAAGAAAAAAAAAAGAAACATACTTGGTTAGATTTTTTTGCGATAGTACCCCTTTTAAGTTGAACCTAAAGTGGGTGGCATAATGGGTAGTTAAAGTTATCAATAGAGATGAGCGAACCGGTTCGGACGAACCGGAATTCGCTCCGAATTTCAGGAAATATTCGATTCGGCACGAACCCGAATATTTTGTGGTTCGTGCCGATCGAATTTTTCCTGAAATTAAAAAAAAAAAAATGCCGGCATGGTGGGAGCCGGCCGGCGGGCCGGTAAAGCCGGCCGGCCCGCTCCCACCATGCCGGCATTTAAAAAAAAAAAAAAAAAAAAGCGGCCGGCCCGCTCCCACCATGCCGGCATTTCAAAAAAAAGCAAACACTTACCTGCAGGTCCGGAGCGTGGAGGCCGGCGCCGCTCTCAGCTGTCATCTGAGGGCGCGTCATCAGAGCGCCCTCTGATGACGCGCCCTCAGATGACAGCTGAGAGCGGCGCCGGCCTCCACGCTCCGGACCTGCAGGTAAGTGTTTGCTTTTTTTTTAAATGCCGGCATGGTGGGAGCGGGCTGGCCGGTTCCGCTGACAGCGGAGCGGGCCGGCCCGCTCCCACCATGCCGGCAAAAATGCTTTTTTTTTTTTTTTTTGTTCTTTAAATGCCGGCATGGTGGGAGCGGGCCGGCCGGCTCCGCTCCCACCATGCCGGCATTTATGATGGGGAACTTCGTAAAAGTTCGATTCGGCCGAACCCGAATTTCTTTGTGAAATTCGGCGAATCGGCCAAATCGAACTTTTCAAAAGTTCGCTCATCTCTAGTTATCAACCAGAATATAACCAGGACACTATAGGGTTAATTCAGCATGGGGCGAGAATCAACCATCTAAATTTCTTGTCTCCACTCGCATGCAAGAAATGTGCAGATTTTTGGCAATTCAGAGAAACACTCGCACAGCACCCAAAGCAGGTTATAGACTCACATGCAAGTTTTTCATTATACACTGACATGTGTTGGGGTAAAATGAATGACAGCACCAAGTATGTCTCTAACGGCACTGCCATGGGTTTTCTTTTTTTTCTCTCCCTACCTGACCCAACCAGTCTGAGCACCAGCCCCTATGCACTTCAATACAGATCAAGTGCTTTTCCAGGGGTAGCATGGGGCAGACCTGGCCAAACACTGGGCCAATATCAATAGGCACTGCACTCTCATGCGCCCCCAATGCCCAGGGCGCGGGTGAGAGTGGGTTAGCAGCATACCACCCGCCGGGGTTGGCAGATGGCATGCTGGCCCCCAACCCTGTGAACTGGTATAGTGGTCCCCTGAAACTATTACCAGTTCACAAACAGTAGTCAAAAATAGGACACAACAAAAACATATTTAATATTCCAAATTAAATAGTGCTCACTGATCCACTACATCGTCCTTCTGTTTCTCACTGTGCGGCATCCAATTTTTGGTCTGCAGGGTCCAGGGCTCCCTCCTGGTAAAGTGTCTTTAATGTCAGCTGCAGTGTCTAAAGCAGACAACCCACTGGCATCTGTAGTAAAGTCACGAAAGAGCCGAATCTACCCCTTATGTCACTGGAGAGGAGGGGCATGAAGGGGAATACCCCACAGATAGAGACACTTCGGGGATCTGTCTCTGTACCTTCCCAGCTCCTGGCATTAATTCTGACTTGATGCCAAGATGGAAGGGAGGGACCTATGTCCCCCTGCCTAAGAGATGCCAGGGGAGCATTTACTTTAGTCGCCATTGCTGGCATCAAAGACCCCAGGAGCTGGACCAGTAGGAAGTCCCCGGACTTAGCGGAAATAGGGGAAGAGGACGTCTCCTGGTGGGGAAAGAAGATGTGGATCAGTGAGTACTGTTTAACTTAATTTAATAATTTGTTGTCACATCTTATTTTTACTACTGTTTGTAAACTTGTAAAAGACCCAATAGAACCCCAATACCAGTTCACAGGATAGGGAAGCCAGCATGCCACCTGCCAACAGCTGCCCTATTACCCCATTATCACTTGGGGTAAGTCCAGTGAACCCGACCAGTACCACAGATGTGTAATACCAAAAAAGCCTTACAATTCTGCATGATGTTTTCATTGAAAAAAAACATGCTGGCATGTGCGTCATTGAAAAAAAAAAGGGAGATTGTGAACTTTTTAGAGCATACTCTCGGCAGGTGTAAAAAATAAGCTCAAAAACTTGATACAGAAATGTCACACATGCTGCTGAACTGACCAACTTTAGAATATTTGCACATTTAATGCGCTTGTATAAGATTATAAGTGCATAAAACGCGCCAAGAAAAAAGTAGGGCTGGATTGGTTGAGTGTATAGTACATTCGCAACTTTCTGAGTCAGAACGTATGCAAGAATGTATTCTCGCACGGTGCTAAATCAACCCCTATGCAGGCAGCTTGAAATAGACAGCAGATCACATTTTCACAGTACCTCTGTCTGATGTATGGGCAACATTTACATATAAATGTACGATGTATAAATAAATATATATATATATATATATATATAAATATATACTGTATTTCTTTAAGTTATTGTACCTGTGGTTTTATTACGATCCAGTCCATAAAAACATGTGCTCTGGTTGCATAAAGTATGTCCAGACGTAGAAGTAAATTAAACCAAATTCAGGGTATTTAAAGCACATGTTTTGTATGCCTTAAAAACATTGTATTGTTTTGTTTAAGTATTTTTAGAAGCATAAAACTTACCATCAAAAACCACAAAAAAATGAAAACTATATATTTATGCATAAAATGGTGGTGTTTCCTGTTAAAGAAAAATCTAAGCCATATGGGTTATAGTGCAAGTGTGTGTGTGTGTGTGTGTGTGTGTGTGTGTGTGTGTGTGTGTGTACACATAAGGAGCATTTGTATTATTTTTTATTTATACAATACAGTAAGTACAAAATGATGAAGTAGTAAGATAAGTAGACAAGATAAAACAAGCTTACAGTATGATTATATATATATATATATATATATATATATATACATGTATATACATGTGTGCAAATATATGAATATATTCTAAACAAGAATCGGGAAAGATTAAATAGAAATAACCACTCTCCTTCGAGTCTATATACAAACGCCTGGGGTGATTGTCTATTTTTGGGATGCCCCACTTTGTAAAATCCCTGTAGGGGGTCGCTTGATCTACTCACCTTTTCCCTAAGCCATAGCCACATCTCTGTGCCATGGCCCTCTACACCTCTAGCTAGACACATATCCATTCTTAAAGGCCCACAGCTAGATGCAAGAGGGGATGCGACCTGTGGCGCTTGCTGCATTCAGGTTTCCTTGGCGCTCTGAGCTCAGAACGCCAAAGGAAATCTGAATATAATATGCACCATTATAAGGCAATTTTACCTAAAAGCCTATGAGGCCGATTCATTAATAGCGGCAGGTAGCGACAGTTGAGCGACTGTAGCAGTATTTTCACAGCGCCCGCTAGTAGTCGCTGTGCTTGGCCGTTGTTCGGTTGTTGACAGCGACTCAGTCGGTGTGCAGTAATGTTGAATATTGGGCGAGGAGTCGCTATTTGAGAGGTTCCGCACTGTATGGGAGCGCATGATAGTGACTGGTCAGAGCGACCAGCTCCCACCATATTCATTAACAAATCACGCTCAAAAAGTCTATTCAAATATACAAGACTGGTGCCATATACCACATAAGCACCCTGGCATTTATTGTTCCTGAAAATATACTGTCCTCCACACATAACCTTTGGCATTTAGGCCAAAAAGTTTAACTTTGGTCTGCTTAAGTCTTTGCTTGCTAGACTGGAAACAGGCTTTCCTATGGATTGCATTCAAAAATGTCCTTCGTGCCCTTGCCTTCCATTTGTGGAGTATATACGGAATAGTTGTCCTGTGGACAGATTCTCCCACCTAAGCTGTTGATCTCTGTAGCTTCTCCAGAGTGACACCGACTTTCTAAATTAGTGCTCTCCTTGCCTGGGGTGTCAGTTTAGGTGGACAGCCATGTCTCGGTAGCTTTGCAGTTGTGCCATACTCCTTCCATTTATGGATGATGGCTTGACCAGTGCTTCTTGAGATATTCAGAGCTTGGGCTTTTTTTATAACCTAACCCTGCAATACACTTCACCACAACTTTACCCTTGAGCTGTCTGGTGCGTTATTAGCTTTTAGTAATGCTGTTTGTTCACTAATGTTCTCTAACAAACTCCTGAGGCCTTCACAGATCAGCTGTAGTAATACTGAGCATATGTTACATACAGGTTGACTACATTTAGTAATTAGGTGACTTCTGAAGACAATTGGTTACACTGGATTTTATTTAGGGATATCTGAATACATATGCATACCACACTTTCTTTTTTATGTAATTTGGAAAACATATATCATTTCTTTATACTTCACTAATTAAGTTATAACATTGAAAGGTGTGGCTTCTCTGACAGTAAATATACTGTATGCATAATCATATCCACCATGGGGTTGCTATATATATATATATATATATATATATATATATATATATATATATCCATGTTTATTTATATATAGATTTGATTTATTAGAATGTATTTGGATCTAATAGAGTATGGCAAAGCCTTCAATCCCAGTCCAGCCTGGCACGCATGTGGAAATCCTAATGTAAAACGCTTTCCAGATCCGAAGGAGTAAAATGCGATTTTGTAAATGTTTGTGTTGACGCATTTCGCTTGGCAAATGATGTCTGGGTCCCATGAAATCCATCTATTTATTCCTGTGACACCTACTGCTGGGATTGAGCTGATCCACAACAGACTCTGTTTCAGTTAATCGTCGCCAAGAACAGCTCATGACTCAACCAGCAGATGTTTTGTTCTGTTTAGGTCAAAAGGAAACTTATGGGGCAGTTTAGCTCCTCTTCCAGAAGCCGGGTGTCGGGGAAGGCAACAGGTTTTTTTTTCGGGGGCCGTTGACCCGACCGCCGCTTGACGGACACCATGAGGGATCCAGCCTCCCTTTTCGGTTGTCAGAGCTACAGCCTGGATCCCGTCCAATTTCCACACAACAGAATATCTGATTATGTGCTTGGATTTTTATATTGATTTTGTGCGCTCATTTGGAGATTTGTA
Source organism: Gastrophryne carolinensis (assembly GCA_027917425.1). Lineage (NCBI taxonomy): Eukaryota > Metazoa > Chordata > Amphibia > Anura > Microhylidae > Gastrophryne > Gastrophryne carolinensis. The sequence continues at coordinate 24,607,026 of CM051241.1, read as the reverse complement.
TCTGGGCTCCTGCCTGTGACAGGTGCTCGGTGAAGGAAGTCTCGCTGGGTTCTCATTTATGAATATTTAACAAATAAATTAGGCTTTGATCTGTGTGAAATGCGTGCATTTAACATTACAGATCAGGTTAGAAGAAAAAATATTCTACATTTTGAAATTTTAAAGAAAACGTAAATGTGCACGCCCAGTGTTAAATGGCAGCTCTCGACAAGCTGCTATAAATATATAAATATATATATATATATATATTTATATTTATATATATATTTATAGCAGCTTGTCGAGAGCTGCCATTTAACAATATATATTAGGAGCTATTTTATTTTTATTTTTAATTGATGGATGGTGGCTCAAGACAAACTGCTATATATATATATATATATATATATATATATATATATGTATATTAGGAGCTATTTTATTTTCATTTTTAATTGATGGATGGCAGCTCAAGACAAACTGCTATATATATATTAGGAGCTATTTTATTTTTTATTTTTAATTGATGAATAGTGGCGCAAGACAAACTGCTATATATATATATATATATATATATATATATATATAGCTAGACATAGACATTGATTACACATTTTCTCAAGCTCTTATAACTTACCCATTGGAATACTTTATGCCCAGTTTAGGGCACAAACTGCTGTAATTGGTCTTAGAAGTGCCGTGAGTACTGTTCTTTGGCATCCACTGAAGAAGTGCAAATGGACGAAACATGGCAGATCTTGAATTAATCAATGATAGACATTAAATAGCATTTTATTAGGTTTAAAATAAGGTATCCGCTAGGTCTGTTCATGCCCAATTGGGATACACATTACTATATTTGTTCTTAACATTAGTGTGAGCGGAATGTCCTCTGAAAAAGCTCAACATGGTAAAAAGTGCCCAAATTGAGACCTAGATTCCGACTGACACATTTTATCAGACCTAAATTAAAGTACATGATGCTGTGGTTGCCCAATTTTGGGTTACACATTGCTGTAATTGGTCTTTACTAGCCTGTGACGAAGCTCAAATGTGTGAAACGTACCTTGATATACATAAATCTTGCAAAAATTATCAATAGACATTGATTTAGAGAGATGGGGGGGAGGTACTATGCTTGGATTAGGGGCTATTGTTGTACAGAAAAATCACAATAGGATTAAAAATAGATACAAATTTATTTCACATATGCTTATTTTTCAACATATTTTACAATGATTCTTTTTCATATATTTTACACTTATAGCACTAGAGAGTGATGTGGAATAACCTTTGACACTCTTTTGATGTCTGATTGGTGCTTGGTCCAAGCACCAATTAGAATAATCATTAAAATAATCATTGTAAAATATGTTGAAAAATAAGCATATGTGAAATAAATTTGTATCTATTTTTAATCCTATTGTGATTTTTCTGTACAACAATAGCCCCTAATCTAAGTTCTCCATCTATGATTAAGGGCGCCTAGCCCGAAACGTGTTAGAGGAGACTAGGAATGCTTCACTGTTTTTACTGCTGCTTATGATTTTTGACTATTTTAACCGGATGGCAATAAAAGCTACGTTTTAGGAGTGCGGACCCTTTACTATATTCTCTCACGATAAGTTCTCCAATAGCTAGGTACCAAGCATAGTACCTCCCCCCCCTCTCTCTACATGTACATAAGGAGAACAGGGGCAGAAAATATCCCAGTCCAAGGTATCATAGGGTTCTGACCAAGCAAAGGTCATACTCCCTGCCCCCAAACAGACATTGATTTAGCAATTTATCAAGCTTTTATGACTTACCCATGAGAACGTATTTTGCCCCCTGTGTATATTGAACTGACTTTGCTCGGAGGGAAGAGACTAGGAATGTGGCAGGCCTGTGGGTCTGGGAGAAAGGTTGGAGGTCCTATTTAAGGTACCCTAAAAAGCCCCAGAATAGGTGCAGGAAAGGAAATAAATCTTAAATAGAGATTCCCTGGGCGGAGGGGAGTTTAACAGAACCTAAAGCTACCTTTTAACCTTCGGTCTGCTGTAAAGTGGACCTCCAGTCAAAACTGGCTAGAGGCCCATCCAATGCATGGGAGCATCCTGATTTGGCATGCCCTGCTGTGCATCTGTGTAGCATTGGACTGGGCAGCCCATACTTACCATTTCCCTGTATCCTGCATAGATTGCCACTCATGTGATCAGACGTGATGGGCCAGTGGTCACACACTTGGTGAAGGAGTGGTAAGTGGATAGGCTGGGTGGTTTCAGGCTGCCAGACATGTGCAGACGTGCTGGAAGGGGGCGAGCGAGTCAGATTTGATAGGAGGTGCTCTTTAAAAGGACAATCTAGGCAAATGTTTTTTTTATGAACCCTGTAAAACTTGTTCCCTGCTGCTGAGTCTAAAGGGCTCCATAGTCCGGTTACCGCTTGCACAATATGGGATGCCCTGCTATGTGAAACTCCGGGATCGCTGATAAACTTACCTCTGTAACTGATCCTGCTGTATGGCAGCGGTGTCCCCGGCACGCCATTAGCAGGTGCATGCACACCTGTAAGTATATCTGAATGGCTGGGGGCAGGTGCACGCAGCCGAGGGAGACATCCGGCAATCATTCTATTCAGAAATCATAGTCGAGCACAAGTATTTACAGAAGTTAGTTCTGATTGGAGAGGCTGTGCATGTACCATGGGAGTGTGGTTCAGTGTCTGCCTGCTACACAGTTAGGGGAGCTGCATGCTCCATTCACTGGGATCTCAGCATAGTCCTGTCTATCTGTTTGAATTGGTAGCATCCTGATGGTTGTCAGAAGGCTGCAGGGGAACTTCCGTTTTCGGCCCATTGTCGTATCATTTTCAAAAGTTCCCGCTCTCGTATGAATGTGCGAGCGATTCCAAGCACGCATTGTAAACCTTCTGTAAAGTTTCCGTCCGCTCGTATGCCAGAGTACGCGTACGAGGATGTCAGTTTCCATTGAGACTTTTCAGATTCATTTTCTCAGCTAACAACGTAGCCTTTCGTTTTTGCCCTTTTCCCATCGTATCCTCTCACGAATCCTTTACGTTTCCCGTTAGTTTCTGTTTCACTTTTTCCAAAAATAATCGTCCAGACGGAATCCTTACGATCTTGCGCCTGCGCACTACAAACTTCACTCATTAAAGTGCTCGCATACATAATTTCACTCCCATCACTTCTACTACAATGTTTAGCTAAACCACTTAGCGCTATCCTGCCTCTTCCATTTTAGCCCCCTAAAACTTACCCAAATCCCTTCTCGGTCATGTGAATATTCATCTTTAAAGATTTCTGGGCCCATTAGTTTTGTGTTAATATATTTTGTAAATGAAATGACAATGTTACCTTTTTTATATACCATCATCAAATATTAAATTTTAAAAAATGTTGTATATTTCAAATTTTTACAACTATAAAAAACAAAATACATAGCAATGGCAGGCCACTGAACATTATTCTTCATCTGTGGTCCCCAACGAGTTGCGCAGCTCCTGCATCTCGCCCACCAACTGAAGGACCCTGACACTCAGTTGTGCCACTCTGGCACGTGTGGTCCCTGTTAAAAAACGTAAATTAAAATTTTGGTATAACCTTGTTGGGGTCATACTGCAGTGCCCCCCCCCGTATGGTCCAAACACCTAAATCTGGACTTCAAAAGCCAGAGGGCCCTCGCCACGGGCCGGGTTTTGCATAGTGCCCGATTAGAGAACCCCTGGCCCGCATTCTGCAGGCAAAGAACGGGCATCAGGAGCAAGGGCGAGTTCCTGCAACCAAATATAAAATAATTACACAAAGCAAAGGTAACCAACTAAAACAATAACTCCTACAACAAATTAAGATTCAAGTTCAACAATCCAAATATAATTCACAAAGGACATAAGTCTAAAAAAATATAGCAATTATATGGATGTGTGGGAAAATAAATGTTTACATGCTAAAGACTAATTTAGGTCAGCATCAAAATGCTTCTATAAGGCATACATGAATGTATTGATTCAGGTATGCATTGCTAGACAATTTATGGCCTCGGCCATGCTAATACATGCAATGCCTTGGTGCTAAAGGCGCGCAGACTCCTCCACATAGCCGCAAAACATGTTCAACAATAGCAATCCGAGCCCTCAAAGGTCCCGTAAGTGGATCGGAAATGAAACGGATTTATAGTGTGGTGATCCGTCGGAAATCAGCTCTCTGAATCAGACAGAAACCCATCCCATCAACGGAAGTTATCTGAAGGAACGGAAAATTTCCGATTTTGTTTGGAAATGTTCCGATTTGCTTCCGTTCATCGAAAGAGCATATACACATTTTCCCGAACGTTCGTGCGAGTAGAAAAAGGACGAAAAAAAGCAAAAAAATGACAAACACCCACCAAAACTTTCACAGACAGCTACGGAAGTCCGGACGAATGTGTCTCTGAATCGAGGCTCATGTGCCCATTGTGCAGCAGGATCCCTAATACAGATGAGTATTAAAGATCTGGGCACCGAGGAATCTGCTGCTGGGGATGAAAGTTGAGAAGACCTCTAATGGACATTTCTGTAAAGCTACCTGGTGAAACTATCAGCAGAACACTAATTGATACGAGTAACATCCTTTTCTACGACAAAACCGTCAGAGGCGGCAGTCCCTTTAAACGCGACATTATAATTAGTGATCAGCGCAGCTACTTAGTAATCATTTAGGGAAGAGGTGTTTTTTTTTTTTTTCCTTGCTCCTCATTTCCAAACTTGCTTGATCAGCCAAAGCACTTCAACATATAATTTGTGTGTTTGATTTGTCTTAATTAGATTTATTTATAGGTGACTGATCATTTCTTCAACTGCTGAAAATTAGTGATGACACTTAACTGTTCGCCTTCAGGTTCAAATTCTGCCGCCATAGAGGTAAAAGAGCATGGCCAGTGGTGTAACGTAATATGCAGGGGCCCTGGTGCGAACATTGATTGGGGCCCCATCAAGGCTGATACAGTGCCCTGTTCCCTGGCATTTTAACTAAACGGGATACAACTCTAGAAAACTGAAGACTTAGGGGTTTATTCATCAAGGGATAGCGGCAGGTAGTGCCTTGTAAGTGTCAGGTGAACGCTGGGCGCTGTATGTAATACCACATTTATGCAGGCGATTCTGGTGAGCGACTCTAACAGCGCCATGTAGCGTCCAATTCATCATTACAAGCAGCTCAGCATATAGCGCCAGCGCCCTGGCTTCCAGAACGCTAGGTATTACCTTTCGCTACCTGTCGCTCTGCCATACATTTCAATGGATGTTCCGTTTACACAGGGTTTTTTGTTTTTAATGTATTTTTTTTTTTTTTCTCTCAAATAATTGTGTCACCTCTCCTGGCCCAGAAAGAGTCATTTTTGAAAACTTTTTTTATTTTTTATATTTTTATGCAGAATTGTCATTACAGGTCTGGCATTAAAGTATTAATGTTACAATGTTACAACAATGTCATTCCATGGGTTTTCGCTTTGTTGCTGGTGGATATGTTTTCAAAAACAGACTTTAATCACACAGCGTCTGGAGCTCTATGCTATAGCGACCAGATCCAGAGCGCCGACGCTGTGTGTGTCTGTTTTTGTGTTGAATATGTTTTTTTGGTTAAATATGAGTCGGTCGCAATGAGCTGGCGCTACCTCTCGCTCGCTGCAGCGCTGTACTTGTGTTAGAGCGCTCAACATACATCTCATTCATCAATGCTGGCCAGGTTACTACAGTAACTGAGGCGCCCTGTTACAGCGCCCGATAGCCGATCACAGCGTCTACTAGCGGTCGCTCTAAGAGCCTTTGTACAGACGCTCATCTGCCGATACCTGGCGCTAGTCATTAAACAGCAGTGCCGTCACAACTTCACCCCCTATAGTTATGCCCATAAGAATGGCGTTACAGCCTGGAGGCAGTGCGTCGTGTTAATAAGTTCATTCTTACTGGAGAAGAGAAATAAAAACATCAACTTTAAAACTCAGTTCCATTCAAAAACGTTATTCTAGCCTATAACAGGGGCGGGCTATAGCCATTGTAATATTCTTTTTGCTTCATGTGTCCATGGGGCAGGTAAGTATGGGGCTTTGTGCTCTTGGCCAGATTTAATGTGGACACACACAAATTAAGCTGTACTTATGGGAAAGGCTTCCCCTTTGGAACGTTTCTTTAATCGGGGTGCCCCTGTAAAGCCGACCAAAACCAAGGTAGGTAAAACTTTGCTTAGAAGTAGAAGTCTGGTCGGCCCCTAAAACCAGTAGCACCATTGGGACCACATCCCTAGGTGCTCTGGTTCACATGACACTAAAAGCCCTAAGCATTTTTTTAGGCCCTTATTCATCAAGCGATAGCGCCAGGTAGTGTCTGACGAGCGCCAGGTAGCGGCAGCTAACGGCGACTACCGACTCAAGTACGCCCGGCATTTATCAAGCAAAATGAGGCTAGCGCCGGCGAGAGCTACGGCTAGCGCGGCATTCATCATGAAGCCGCCTGGACTGAACAGCGCCGCTGCAAATTCCCTCACAGCGCCAGGTATGAGCTGTCGCTCCCTGGCGATGTCCAATGCATTTCAATGGAGCAATCTATAATTAATCATAATTAATTGGTATTTTTTTTTTTTTATATTTTTTTAATGTCAAAAAATCGGAGACCACTTCTGCAATGTTAGGATTTATTTTTAAGTCAAAAAAAAAATTAAAAAAATATGTGCATATGTGCATGTTCATATTACAAAATGATTCTAAAAACATGTATAATGTTAAATTCAAAAAATATGGTTGTTTAGGGGTTAAAAACTAGTTAATACAGATCGCCGCCAGCGCTCTGGGGTTTAAACAAGGAATGGACAGCGACAGCACATTCGGAGCGTGATTTGTTGATGAATATGAAGCTAGCCGTTCGCTCTGGCCATTCATTGTCAGGCGCTCACATACAACGCTGGACCTGTGAAACAGCGACCCCCCAGCCCGTATTCAACATTACCGCACACCGACTGAGTCGCTGTCATCAAGCTAATGCCGGCCAAGCACAGCGAATACTGGCTGGCGCTGAATAAATCACGCTACAGTCGCTCATCTGTCGCTACCTGGCGCTATTAATGAATCGGCCTCCCCGTTTTAGCCCTGTGTACAGCACCAGCGCTCAACTGACACATGTGATAGTGATGGTTATGTTGTGCATTTTTCTATCAAATATGATACGTGCAGCAGGTACGCTGGATGTCGCTGTTCCACGGCAGGGAGGTACCACAATAATAGGCCCTAGATTAACCCAATAGTTCCTCACAGTATACCGCACACCAACAAATTCTTAATCATAAAAATATTAATTTATTAGCTCAATCTCAAATGTATCTCTACAACCACATAGAAGACATAATAAAAAACATATATATACAATTTAAAAGATGGAGGATCGTCCCATAACCGTTCTCAAAATGAATTGGTATCCATGCTAATCCACATTATAACTCATATATATACAATGTTATATGTACAGCTGAGGACCTTTCCATACAATTCATGTATCTACATATATAATCCTAAATGTGTGAAATGTGAGACCAAACAAATATATATATATATATCAAACAAATATCCTAAACAATTGACAAATGGCAACTAACCATACAAATATTCAAAGTGCTTGTGCAATGTGCTCTATACCACAAGTTATGTGCAACTATATAAGAAAGTGCAAATGCAGGATGATCCGTCAGACTATAAGTATTATAAGCATTTAAGGATAGCAGAAAAATGACATCACCATATAATCAGAACATGGGCGCCTCCAACAGTCAAACCGCCACCGACGCGTTGCGTGGCGCTACGCCACTTCGCCAGGGTGAGTCACTACGGCAGGAGAGCACAGCTTATCCACTCTCGCTAGCAACTGGAGTACTGCCGGTTTCAGTATTTAGTAGTAACATAAGCCAGACAGGTAATAATTCAGTTGACTGAAAGGTTGCGCCATCAAAAGATGTTCTACTGGTGGCCATAGCTTAGCTATTGTTAGAAACAGACTTGTTAAAATAAGTACTCCAGTCCCCTTGCAGACAACCTATGAGAACATGGAATCAATATGAAGCTTATAACTAGTATAAGCCGAAAAATGCAGGAGGTCCCACTTCCCCCACAAAGCCCCAAAAATGTGGCACCACTACCAATTATTGTTCAGTAAAACTTGATAAATAATTTTTATTAATCAACTTCAATGTCACACTACATTACATAAACTACAAACATGACACACTAATTAAAAAACATGAAGACACAACAATGTCAGTAAGGAAGGGGACAAAAAAAACCCCACAATGAAGGGGCAGGGGGCGGGTGGAAGATTAATTACATATAACAAAATTCTTTTACATGTATATAATATAATTATAATAATAAATAAACATAAATGATCCCTGCAGTTGATAATTAAAGTGCTTAAGTGCAAATTAGCTTAGATAACAATCATATTCCCTCATTGTTCCTCAATAAAAGTACATGTGCTCCCTAAAAAACATGATGCTAACCTAACCATACTAATACTTCCCCATATAATACCAGAACAAGCCGGGGGTGACAAATAAACACAAATGCAAAAACGTGAGAGCAAACAAGAATGAACTTACATAACCATACGACCACCAGCCCACTGCCCCTTGTCTGCGCGTTACGTGACGTCACAAGCGTCACTTCCTCAATTCATTGTAAGCTTATAACTAGTGTTGGGCAAACCCGAGGAAGTTCAGGTTCGGCAAGTTCGGCTGAACCTTGAACAAAAGTTTGGTTCGGGTACCCAAACTTGACACGAACCCCTTTGAAATCAATGGGGACCTGAACTTTGGGGGGCAATTCTGTTTCTGGGGGTCCCTTGACAAACGGGCCTATGCCTCTGGGGGTCCGTCTGTCAAGGGGCAGAATCGAACCAGGACTGATAAAAAAAAAACAATTGCGGTAGCGGGCAGGTGGGGACGGTGAGTGAGGGATGTGTTTTAAACTAATGCAGGGTGTGCATCAATAGGAAGCGGCTTTACACTTACCAAAGCCAGCTATCTGGTTGGCATTCTTTCCTCTCACAAAATGTCCACGGCTGGGGCTTCAGAAAGATAGCGTGAGAACACTTTACATTGTATGTCATCTATGACTAAGGGCTGACAGAATACCCGAAACGCATCAGAAGGTCTTGTATGTTTCGTGTCACTCTGGGTCTACCTTTGTATTTTAGCACTGCTTCTTGACAATTTTTTGGAGATGATTTTAATAATTTTCATTAAAGACTTATTTTTAAGGTGAAAAGAAAATAAGGTTAAAGAAATTTTTAAGGTGTGCGGACCATTCCCTTTATCCTTTTGCACTTTACATTGTAAGCTGCTGCCAGTGTCTTCACTCAACTTTTTGAAGCCCTGGCCTTAGCCATTTTGACAGAGGAAAACGCCGCCCAATCGTTGGCTCAGGTAAGTTTACAGCCGCTTCCTGCTGCTGCACACTCTGAATTAGGTTATCCTGGTTGATGCAGCATACAGCCCATCAACTAGCTTTTCCGGGTTTGACAGAACACTGAACTTTAACACGGACGTCTGGCTGAAGTCCATGTTCGGATTTGGCAACCTAAACTCGCAAAGTTTGGTACGAACCCGAACCCTGCAGTTCCGGGTAGCCCAAAACTACCTATAACACTGTTGATTAGCTGCTCCAGTTAGCTAATACGACTCCCCTTGTATTAGTGGAGGGGGTTCTCTACTCTTTGTTGATGAGAAAGGTCAAAGGAGAATGGTCATGCTGTACGGTTATGGTAGAGTAGGACAATACTGCCTTGTTGAGGAAAGAGGTCAGAGGAGAATGGCTGCAGGGACTTATTAAGTACCTATACTGTAGTTTGTTTTTCAGGGCCCAGGGTGCACCTAATGATCAGCCATCTGACTATACGGGGCACTGGTTTACTTCAGCGCTATCGGTGATGTAAGATGTTTGCAGACCCGTATGTCACCAGGGTGGATTGTACGCCAGAGGAAAAATGTCCTTGCTCAGCAAAGCTGACTCTGGGCTTAAACGTAAGCGTGAAAAGCGCGGTTTATTTTTATAATAATGTTTACAGCTGTTTAATGACCCTGAAAGGGTTCCGTGCGCCTGAGCGCCGCGTCTCTAAACAGGAGCGTATTACTCTTATAACAACGTTCGTTAAATAGTTACAGGAGCAAAAATCACGCCCATCCATCACGCAGAAGCCTCAGACGCTATTACCGGTTAATCCCGTCTTTTTCCACCTGGCTTCTTGCGCCCCCAGTGATTTTTAATTATTCAGGGGGTAAGATCAGTTCTGATCATTTTTTCTTGAATAAAAGCCAAGGATCAAAGTTTTGTAAAGTTATAGCATATAAGTAGTCTAGAGGGATAAAAGCTATATAGACCTTCATATGCAGTTTGCTGTATCATCAGCATTGGTGGATGGTCTATAGCGATAAACACTATAGAGTCGACTCGGCACCAGATAAGAAATGTCACTACTTTTTTAGGAATGAAAACTGCCATTCACTTTTATTGTTTACTCTGAGGATGGTTCAGCATCAGGTGACAATTTACATCCGGTTGCTGAATCAACACTAAGATAGACCATGAAAGTGAATGGCAATTTTCCCTTATATGGCTTTCTATGTGTGTTTGGTTTGATCATCTGCATTGGATAGTCTCTAGGGTTGAATGCTATATGAACCTTAATACAGTATGTGGTTGGTTGTATTGGCTGCATTTGCTGGTCTATAGAGATGAATGATATATGGACCTGTATATGTGCTTGGAGGGCCTTTAGTGATGAATGAATGCCTGTATGTGTTTGACTAAAGGAATGAATGCTTTTTAGACCTCTACGCATGTTGGGTTGGATTGGCTGCATTGGATGGTCTATAGGTCTGAATAGTATATGGACCTCCTTATATGGTTGGCTGGATTAGGTGCATTTACTCCTACATGTTTGGTTGGATCAGCTTTAAATGGTCTACAGCAGGGGTTCCCAACTTATTTTATTCAAGTACCACTGTCCATTTACTATATATCTTAAGTACCACTTGGTAGGACAAAAACAAGTGTATGAAATACAAATACATAGTTATCAATCTTTTAGAGCAGTATTGTACTTATGGAGCAAGGTTTGTGTAAAGTTTAGATGACAGCATGTTGGGGTATAGACCAGTCGTACCATTTGATAAGGTCTTAAGTATCACCAGTGGTACTCATACCACTGATTGGGAACCCCTGGTTTCTAGGGATGAACATTATATGGACCTCTATATATTACTGCTTGGATTAGCTGCATTTGATGCTCTATCTATACAGATAAAGGTTACATGGACCTCTATATGTTTGGTTGCTTTGCCTGCTTTTGATGGTCTTTAGAGATAAATATTATGTGGACCTTTCTACAGTATGTGTTTAGTTGGATAGGCTCCATTGCATGGTCTATGGGGATAAATTATATATTGACCTGTATATATGGTTGGTTGGATTAGCGGCATTAGATGGTCAGGGACGCGCAACCTGTGGCCCACACTGCACGCAGTTCCGACCCCCAGTGCCTCTAATTCACGAACTAATTTGCTAATGTTAGGGAGCTTTAAAGCTGAGCTTGTCTTGCCTGCAGTGCACGTGGCTGGCCACTAATGGCAGTGCAGTGCAAATTTCCGAGGCCCCAATTAACTTTTCTGTAGAGACTGGACAGCAATGGTACCAGGGAAGGGAGTAGGGCAGTGTCCCCCAACCCTTTCCTCATGAGCCACCAACAGGTCTTATTTTCTAGTTCTCCACACAGATAGTTCTATAGCACTGCCTGAGCTCTAAGTACTTCACCTGTGTAACTGTGGGGAGATCTGCAAAACATGGCCTGTTGGTGGCTCTCGAGGAGAGGGTTGGGAAAACACTAGTGTAGGGAGTCAGAATGGCATTTTGCAGTGAGAGAACATAGACGTGGTAAGCATTTCTGCCCAATTCTCTGGTTTTCTGGTAACTGGTACTGTATGGGCAGCAATTTGGATACCCTAAGCTGCAGGCATCAGCAAATCTGTCATTTATGACTGAAGGCCCACTTATAAGGGCTACTTGGTGAGCATCACTGCTCCACTTATTACTGCTCCATTTCGACTTATTAAATCGAGCATCCTGGTACTTTGTGCTGCCAGTTTGCAGCTTTGATTTTTTTTATATATATGAAAAGAAACATTGTGTTTTTTTCTCCTTAAACCAAAAAGCCATAATCCGCAAACACTTGCAAGTTCTTAAAATTCTTTGTAGGAGCATTACAGTCTTGGTACCACCCCTCATAATAATCATTAACTCTGAAGGGTGTTTCTTTAAGTCCTAAGTCCGGGCAAATTTCCACTAATAACGGGTTTAATAACAATTTGCATTTCGGCGCCTTCATGTGTCTTCTCCTCGTTAAGCATATTTTTCTCTTATGAATATTTCAAGGGTTAAATCCTAATCTTGAAGGTTCTGCAGATCGGCTAGTCCGTCTCCTTAAAATTTAATATACCTCGTTAATGCTTACTTGCAAACACTGAAGGATTTTTACGATTATAATCATGTGTTACAGCACCTAGCACTGTTTCTAAGCTGCATACTAATCAGCTTAATGAGATATTACTGCACTTTTTGTTGACTAAGGCAAAATCCTTTTTATTGTTGGGAAGCTTGTCCTTTTATTTTTATTCAAAACATTATCATGTTTTATTGTATGCCAGAGACAGTCTCCGAGCTCCGCAAATAATGTGAAAAGTTTTATATTTCATTTTGAATATTAACTACAGGAAGTGTACATTAACCGAGCAATATGGCTGCTTGTTCTCATGGAAAGTAATTTAGCTTATGGGGCGGGCCTTACGTCCAAATACATCGGGACCTTTAAGGAGCATTTTGATTTGAAGATCTTAAAATGGGTGCTAATGAAAATAATTTGTATGCTTGTTTGCTAATAATGGTGAGGATAGTGGCATATCAATCGCAGGGAATGCAACTGTAGAGGTAGGGGTCCAGAGGCTGATGTGTAGGCTACCATTATTTTTAGATGCAACCAAAGGGGGCAGCTGAACGACTGTATGAATGGCAATTTCTGACCACAGGAGACCAATAAGAGGAGCTTGAAAGGCAGACCTTGAAATATGTGGCTGGAGTGAATAGAATTAAGCTTCGTGTGGGCAACAAGGTCAAACATTCTGGTACAAATATTAGGTCCCAGGACTTTTTGTTGAAGTAACTGGTGCACACAGGAGAAAGGGGACAGTTTGCTATTGTGGGGGAACTATGCTTAGGAAATGAGAAAAAAAAATGTAAAACTTTTGCTTGGATGCTAACAATTCAGTTTGTGTGGTTCATTGCTAATATGCAGGAATGGACTGGCTATACCCAGGGGAATTCCTGGCAAACTACAATGCTTTGGGGCCAGCCAGGCTTCTATTTCTACACCTCATGCAATCCCTGCCTCTCCAGTTTTCTTCCAGCACCGCTGTGACCAGCTTCACTGTACCCCCCATCCAAGGCTTTCCAACTGGTGCTCTGCCCCTTATCGTCATAGCTGTTTGGGGCCCTAACCATCCCTGATATTGTATTTGTTCCTACAATAATACAACTTTAGTAACATCAGTTTAAAGTGGGCCAAAGCCCAACTCGATCTATAAGATTCCCGTGCCGATCGATCCCCCCCCCACCGGTCTATACAAAATCAGGATGCCTGGCTGTGTGAAACCCCCCAGGTCGCTCATCTTTGTTCCCGCTCCAACAGTGCTTGCGCGGACCATGGCCACATTCCCGCTATCCCTCTAGCAGGGCGCGTGCACGCACCAGCCATTTGTGAATAGCCGGCGCGGGTACGCTCCCTGTGAGCTGATTGCGCGAGCGGCCACGCATGTGCCGTAGGACCGGGAAGAGGTGAGTTTTTTGGGGCGATCTGGGATGCACATTAGGGTAAGGGCTCATCTAAAATGTCAAGAGCTTGCTGGGGACCTGTAAAATTACAGGCTGATTGTTTGCTCCAGTGCAACCCCCAGATATGTCCTTACTCATTTTTCATGATATCTACTCAACACAGTGTCATGACATGTCTTAGTAAAATCTCTGGCTGATCTTTAGCCCTAGTTTGACACTGAGACAAGGCTGATGTGTAGTCTACATGTACATCAATACACAGCCAGTGTTAAGGTAGGGTAGGGGTAGGAGTCATGTCAAAGCTAGATAAGTGTATGCCATTGCACAGCAGCAGGGGAACCTCTATCATCTCATTACTCATTATATTATATAGTTTAATAGTGCTAGCAATGAGAAAATGAGCTCCACCAATTTTCCAGAAGTTGCTTTGGTCATGAGTCTGAAGTTTGTGGTGTTGCATAGTGTCGCAGTATTTTATGTCACTGTTCTAATATATAAGCTGTCATGTTTCTCAGAATTAAAACTAAGTTGGGTGTACTTTTCCTTTAATATTTAGTATTTTACTAATATAGCTAATTAAATACATCTAAAAATGTTTTATGTTCTTGTGTTTGCAGGGATGGAGGAAGCTAGTTTGTGCCTTGGAGTTTCATCGGCTGTGCCTGACGTTGACACTCACCTCAATAACTCTTTGTTGAATGGCCAGTATTCAATGAGTCACAAGTTGCATCAGATCACTTCCCAGCTCAGCCACTCTTTCCCAGAGCTGCAGAACCGACAAAAGTCTGAAGACAAGCCTGTGACCCCCGTAGATGAGAAGAGTCATGTGTCAATGACGAATCAGCCAATGAGCAACCAAATGGCCTTATTGGCCAACCAACTTAATCGAGAAGTTGATGGTGGTCTTAATGGAAGAGTAGACTTGCAACAGTTCCTAAATGGACAGAATCTTGGAATCATGTCCCAAATGAGTGACATTGAGGACGATGCAAGGAAAAATAGAAAGTACCCGTGTCCGCTTTGCGGCAAGCGTTTCCGATTTAATAGCATATTGTCCCTTCACATGCGCACCCACACTGGGGAAAAGCCTTTTAAGTGTCCATATTGTGACCACCGAGCAGCACAGAAAGGTAACTTGAAGATTCACTTACGTACTCACAAATTGGGTAATCTTGGCAAAGGCAGAGGGAGAGTCAGGGAGGAAAACCGGCTATTGCATGAGCTGGAAGAAAGAGCAATCTTAAGAGACAAACAAATGAAGAGCAGTCTTCTTCAACCACGTCTAGAATTGAAACCTCAACAGCAGCACTTACAACAATCTCCGCTCTCCAACTGTCACATATCAGTTCCGTCTAATCACAGCACATCTGATATCTCTAGCAAGGTGCCATCACCAAAACCGTCTCCTGTCCAAGAGGAGGCTGCCACTCCCACTAATGGATTCAGGTGCACATTCTGCAAAGGTAAATTTAAAAAACGAGAGGAATTAGATAGGCATATCCGAATATTGCACAAGCCTTACAAGTGCACTCTTTGTGACTTTGCTGCCTCTCAGGAGGAAGAGTTGATTAGTCATGTTGAGAAAGCCCACATTACTGCAGAGTCAGTTCAAGGCCAAGGCTCCAGTGGGAATGGAGAGCAGTCAGCCAATGAGTTCCGCTGTGAAGTGTGCGGTCAGGTCTTTAGCCAAGCTTGGTTCTTAAAAGGCCATATGAGGAAACACAAGGATTCATTTGAGCACTGTTGTCAGATATGCGGAAGGCGCTTCAAAGAGCCTTGGTTTTTGAAAAACCACATGAAGGTCCACCTCAACAAACTGTCTGTTAAGAACAAATCTCCCAATGAAGCTGAGGGCCCTGGGTCCATTAATAATGTTTCACAGGAAGCTCATGCCAATCTTTACTCCAGATATATATCCTGCTTGCAAAGCAGCTACATGCCTTCTGACAAAGCAAGTTTGAGCGATCACGCTCACATTTATAGCAAATCTGAACTGAAAGAAAAGGATGTCATTGGCAAGCTTCTGTCACCCATTGCAGGCTTGGCCCATAACATGTCAGAAAATGAAAAGCATTCTTTGCTTGGATCCCTCAACTTGGTGCCTCCACTAAAGTCTAGTTGCATAGAGCGGTTACAAGCAGCAGCCAAAGCTGCGGAGATGGACCCAGTCAACAGTTACCAAGCTTGGCAACTTATGGCAAGAGGGATGGCAATGGAGCATAGCTATTTGTCTAAAGAACAGCAGCTACAGCGTAACCATGAAGATGCTTTAGCCAGTGCTGGTGTTCTGTTTGATAAAGAAAAGAGAGATTACATCATATCTGGTCCAGATGGCCCCAAGCAGAAAATGCAGACTGACTTAATTCCCAGCTCAAAAATGTGTAATCAGAGAGATGGGCCATCAAAACTTGATCTTCTAGAAAGCACGAGAGAGTACCTGTCCCGTGGTCTAAACCAAGGGCTTGACTACAACCTGCAAGGCCTGAAAGATAAACCAACTGAATGTCCTGACTGTGGAAGGGTCTTCAGGACATACCACCAAGTTGTGGTACACTCTAGAATTCACAAAAGAGACAGAAAAACAGATGAAGAAGCACTTCACGTGAGCCTTGAGGAGCGACGAGGATCAGGAAGTGATCAAGAATCTCAGTCAATGAGTCGGTCCACCACTCCAGGGTCTTCAAACATAACTGAAGAGAGTGGAAACGGAGGAGCCCTGTCCCAAGCAGGAAGTGCACAAGAAGACAGCCCTCACCCATCATCACCTTCTTCCTCAGGTATGAAATATTAATAGTTTTCCTCCGTTGTTATACATTTATATCTGCAGGATAGACTTTAAGGTACTTATATAATAGGCCAAGGTTCAGGTGACAATGTAGGTGGGGCAGCAATCTCTTTTTTTAAAAGAAATACTTGTTTTACTCATATATTTTTATTTTGTTAGTGGTTCGCTGGAGACACTGCTATGTTTTTACAGTCAATCCCTACCTTCCACAGTGCAGTTTCTATCATAGGAAGGACAATGGATTGCACTGGCACATCCTGGGGGTTGTCTTTCTATATTTTAGAAGCAGAGAGGCTAGGTTCACCCCTGGATTGGCCTTTAAATCATAATCAGTTGGAAAGCACCAAGATTTCTTGTCCTATAGCCTGGTGCCGGAGCTTACTTCACTCAGAGCTCCATCTTACTTGACCATAATCCTATGTTCATATCTGCCTATAGTCCTGAGATTCAGATTTTGCCCAAAAAATGAAATGGCTCACTGCGCAAAGAAGGCTTGGTCAGAAAAATAGGTCATCTATATTTGATTACACAAAAAAATGTCCTTTGTTATGGTCTAATCCAGGGGGTTGACTTAAGACTTGTTTTAATAAGATATCCATCATACCTGACTATATTGATAAATAATTATGAAAATGCAGTCCAGACAGATGGGCTAGACTCAGGCCTGAAGAGGTCAAAGAAATTGGTCATCAATGCATGGTCCACTAGAAAGTATGCAAGATTTCTTGTCCCATTTACTTTAAACAAGGGGCTCAACTTCAAATCTGTTTGAGTAAGACTTCTTGACCATATTTGAATAAGAATTTAATAATTTGGTTGCCATCCGATATGTTTAATTCAGACTTCCATCGTGGCTATCTTCTATGCTCTTACAGTACCTGCCTAAAGTCTAGACAGACAACCCTAAAGACTAAGAAGACTGGTTTGGTTTATCTTTACAAAAAAGTGTAACCTGAGAGATGAGCTACACCTGACCACAGTTCAGACACACGGGCTACAGTTAGCTCTAAAGACTACAGCGACTGGAGAGATGAACCATCAATGCTTTAACTTATGTCTTCAACAAATGGCTTGCCATTAGGGGTGAGCGAACCTCCCCCAAAATTCGGGTCCGTCAGGTTCACTGAACTTGGAATAAAAGTTTCAGGGACTCGAACCCAAACATGGTCCCTACTGAAATCAATTGGAACCCGAAACTTTTAGGTGCAGGAGTGATAGAGGAGGGCGCAGAGTAGGCAGCAGGAAGCACTGCTGTAAAATGTTGGAATGGTCTCCAACAGGTGGTCGCTGCTCCCATGAGTCAGGACACTCCTAATGCCAGCTGGCAGTGCTAGCACTAGGAGTGTCCTCACTCTGACCCGGGCCCACAGATCAGGTGAATTACAGCAGCTTCCTACTTCTGCACCCTTAGGTGAAGCAAATTGACATGTTGCTCAGCAGCCCATCAGCCAACTTTTCAGTGTTAGGGCCGGGTGCCGAACTTGAACACGGACTCCTGGCTGAAATGACCATAAAACTAAGGAAACTAATGTTGTTCGCGGTTCAAAAATATATAATCAGAGAGGTGGGCCATCAATACCGGATTTTGTGTCCCATGGCCTAAACCAGGAGCTCAAGATTTTTTTCACATAGACTTCCATCTTTCTTGACCCTATTGCAATATATCTGTACATAACTGGAGAGACGTGCTAGGTTTAACCCTAACAACTAAGAACAATGATTTTGTTCAAAAACACATCAAAGAAATGGTCCATCAAAGCCTCATTTTCTAAAAAAGTTTGAGAGATTTTCTGTCACATTTCTTTCACTTAGACGTCCATCTTACATGACCATATTCCCATGTTGTTACCTGACTTTGGCCTGATTTTTCTATTGCCTTGTCTGATCCCTGGCTCATCCATTTCAACCTAATGTAAGCTCTGCTACACTGCCTTTTGTATTAAATTAACCAGTATTAACCCCTCTTCTACACCTAGTCTATTGTGGTACGATAATAATTATCACTATTACTACTAATGATGCCATGCCGGGAGTTACTTCTTTCTCTAGTGAGGATTTGTAAAGGTTTTGACACCTAAGGGAGAAACCAACATTGCCAAGAAGTCTAAAATTCAAACATCTCACAAAAACACTGCCATGACCTACTTCATCCACCAACACATTAAACTATTGTTTTTGTCTAAAACATTTATGACACCCTGAACATTTGCCCTGCTCTATAACTCCACACCATAAGAAAAGTTGATTGAAAATAAGGCTTTTCAGGTTCTCAAGATTCAATAAGCAGTAATTGACTATGACTATGTGGCTGGCAGTCTGTGGCCAGTTCGGGAAGCGGTCCAATCATGGGAGTGTCAATGAGCGCAAGGTGAAGACTTGCATGATTAGTACTGCCATGTCAGTAAAAGAGAGAAGCGTTTTACCAATACCCCATCCATCGGACATGGCGGTAAGGAAATCAAGACATGCAGTGCAAAAGCTGTTGCTGTGAGCAACATTGATCTCTCCAATCAACGATATGTTGGGTGCTCAAGCATTGTGCAATAATAGTTTGATGGCTCTGTTTATATATATATATAATTTATTCATAGCAATAATAATAATAACATTTATAACAACAGATATTTCAAGATTTTCATTCAATCCAGGTGAAGGTTGTATCTGTAGGAATGCTTCAAGGTTTTTCATTATTTGTAAGATGTTTTGTTAGTCTTCCGATTTGCCCATCTCACTTTCATGCTGTTTGTGGTAGACAAAGGGTGCGGATTTGATTGATTAATTATTGCTTCTAGATTCCTGTACAAGTCCTTCTGAATTGAGAAAGCAGAGAAACATTCTCAAGAAAATAAAACAGCAAGTCCAGTTGCCTTTATGCATTTCTACAGATATAGCCATACTTCTATCCCCCACAGCAAATGATGTACCTGATCTGGTCCAGATGTATCTCCAGATTTCTTCTAAAGAGTGTCCACAGTTTGAAGGAACACACTGTTTCTAAACACCAGAGTGAATGGAACATGCTCAGCTCTATTCACTGTAAAAGAGGGGGTGTGCCCAGGCTCCAACTGGACCACAGGTTTTATCAGTAAAAAACCTGGTGGTCCCAGGAGCACATTTGAGGACCTTCATCAACAAACCTGAACTATGTATGGCTAATTTGTGCCATCCCATGTGCACACACACAGACAATGCAGTCTGGCATAATGTTTCTGTGCATAGACCCTGAGCAGGTAACACTTGCATATAAATGTGGGGTGGGCCCCCCCGTGTCAGTTCTACTGGTGGGCCTCAGGCCTCCCAATCCGAAACTGAGTGTGCTACATGCTGCCTTGCACACTCAATCTGAACAAGGCAACATTAAGTGCATGTGGTCACCAGGACCTGGATTTCCAAAAGCACAGGAGGGGTTCGTGGAGGTGTGTACTGTCAGGTTTACCGTAATGTACAGTATATATGTGATTATACGTATGAGTTCTGCTCAAGACATACTAACAGCATATGTTCCGCCATATGCCCGCAGCCCAGTTTAATTTCTGACATTAAGCATTGAATATTGCTAACTTTAGAGCCAGGCGGCCTTAAATTCAGAACATATGAAACTGTAGAGGGAGCTGACCAATGACTTCCTACAAGCTGTAGGGAGCACAGGTGTCTGCACCTGAGTTTGAAGTTTTCAGCACCAACTGAGACAGTTAACATACTTCTCCTACTACCTAACTCACTAACTGCCACGTGTGGCTCCTAAACTAGCAGGGGACCCCTGCCATAGAGTCACCTTCGCTACAGGTGACACATAGAGCAGGATTAAAAGTGGGTAGGCTTACCTGTCTCTAAAGTTTCCTGCACCGAGACAGGTAAGTTAACATACATCTCCTCCTACCTAACTAATGGGTAACACCTAGGGCAATGAGGTTAAACGGCGGGACGGGTAGACGACAAATCGTGCTGGCTTATCCATTTCCACAGCTTCCATCTCCAACAGAGACAAATAAGCAGGGCAGTTTCTGGATGAAAAAGTTCTCAGTACATGAAGAAAAAACATTCATCCCCCTTCTCACGCATCATCCTATGGTGCTGTCCCATACATGTACGTGCCATGTTGTGCCTACTTGCAAGCCATGCCCCCTCCCCATTACTGAGCCCAATATTTGGAGATGAAGAGCATACTTGCCCTGAGCCATATACTGAAAGCAGGATGGCTGGGATTTATGCGCCCCCCCCCCATACATAATCCCAGGGCGTTTAGTCTGCTTGCCAACCCCTTGGAACCCCTAGCATGGTGCCATGCTTCACCTCCTGACTAACTTACTGCCTGAGCTACTGGTTGGGGACCCCTGTCACCTGTCTCTACAGTTTCCAGTACAGGTAAGTTTGCATGATTGTCCTCTTTCTTTAAAAAAAAGGGGGGGAGGTGGAAGCTGTTCCAGTTTTTAATGTGCCTGGGTTATGTCTGCTTAACAGGCTTAAGATATTTGGGATGCCCTTCTATGTGAAACCCTGCGATTTCCTGATATTTTTACTTTGTGCCAAGCTTCTATGGCACATGTGCGAGCTCTCGCCCAATCAGCAATAAGTTCTGAATGGAACTTTTGTTGGGTGTTTCTTGCTGGCCTCTCCACTCTGCTTTGTGCTGCTTCCATTCATATGTGCTTATGGCAGGTGCGTGCATCAGTTAAAGGAATTCTCATGATGCCGTCTGAGGTTCGCACATGTCATGGATTCGCCCCCCGGGGTGAGTATACAGTTGGGGATGTCACAAGGACAAGTGAAACACCGCCCTGGAGTCTAATAGACTCTAGGGTCTGGTTACCAAGGGTTTTAATCCACTTTAAATAAGAAATGAGACAGACATGCAGAGAAGTGTACTGGCTTACCCATTGCTACAGCTTCCAGAACGGGTAAGTTGGCATGCTTCGCCTCCTGCTTTTCAAAAAGGGGAAAATGATTGAAGGCCGTTTGGCCAAATTCCCATTTCCATAGATTTTAATGGGCCCTGCCCCCAACCACTCATGTATGCTGAGGGAAGGTTCATGCAAATGCTAAAGGAGTGTCGGAGATGATGCTGGAGGCCCACACATGTGTCATGCCATCACTCCCCGAGGTGAGTATACAAGCGATCCCGGGGGGTTCACACATGGTCATCCTAAATAGGAGTGTTCCAGGAACAATCTGTAACACGGCCCTGGAGTCTAATAGAGCTGAGTTACCAAGGGCTTGCAGAGAATTGTGCCAGCTTACCCGTCCATACAGCTTCCATAACAGGTAAGTTGGCGTGCTTCTCCTCCAGCTGTTTAAAAAAAGGTGAAAGCTGTTTGGCCAAATTCCCCCTTCCATACATTTTAATGGGAGACAACTTTTCAGCTAGGTGGGATCTCTATATTATATGAACTAAATTTTTCTTTCAAAGAAATAAAAAAGGGAAAAAAAATGATGAGCCAAGGGCATCAGTAAAATTCAAATGGAGGAACACAGTGAGCAGTTCCGGGGAGGAGAACACTTTTATTTTTTTTCCATAGAGAGAGCAGGATCTGTTTTCTGAAATCATATTAGGGATGCTGTGCTGCCTTTTTGGTTATTAGCAGAGTTCTAATGTAAGAGCAAGAGAAAAAAAGAAGGCGGCGGCGGCAGCGACGTCGGCTCGTATTTCAGCGGGATAATGCAATTACGCTTCTTCACCACTCTGATCTGCGCATTATGATGGCGGCATCTGGAGGCTTCTCTGGGCTCCCGATTGACACATGACCTGCTGGAAATTAGAGACGCAGAATATTAAACAGATCTATAAAGGTCATGGTGTCACCCCCCAGCAACAACTGTAGATCTCTGCATAATAAATGCTGTCCCCAGTTTCTGGATGAGGAGGGATCATTGACCAGGTTATTGTTCGTCCTGGGAGATGAGTGCACATGGCTGACGGGCTGTTTTTGATCACTGAGCCTCCTTCTCTTCCACTACTGCTGACACCTAAAGCAAAGACAAAATGGCAGGTGAAGCAGCATGCTGGCTTACCTATCTCTGCAGTTCTAGAACCGACCGAGATAGGTGCATGCTTCACTTACGGCCTTAGGCAGTTTGCAGGCCATACCGCAAGGATCTGCACTACATGTGGCTTCCAAGCTACAGGTTGGGGACCTCTACCTTAGAGACACTTTGCCTTGTACAACTGGTGACTCAGCAGGCAAAGAAGTGTGCTGGCTTACCACTCTCCAAAGCTTCTAGCACTAACTGGGGCCTAGGCTTCTCCTGCCTGACTCATTTTGGTGACCCAGGGCAATTAGGTGAAATGGTGAATTGGGGAAGTGTGTGGTTTACCTGTCTTGGTAGGTTCCAGCAGCAACCAAAATAGGTAACCTTGCACATTTCTGCCTAAATAACTACTACTGCGCCACACAGCCAGGGTTTGCAAGCCACAGGGTTAATCGTGGAATTGTACCGACTTACCTGTTTATAAGGTTTCCAGCACTAACCAAGACAGGTAAGCCTGCATATTTCTGCTGCCTGACTCAATGACCTCAGACTGTTTGTGAGTAATGTTGGATGAACCCCTAGAGGTTCGGGTCTGGCCGAACTTTGAACAAAAGTTTGGGTACCTGAACTTAAGTCGAACCCCAACCCATTCCCCATTGAAATCAACAGGGACCCGAATTATGGGGGAAAGGGGGGGTCTGTGCTGTCCCTGCCAAGGGGCCCCCAGAGGCAAAATCATGACCGGTGGCAAGTGGCTATTTAAACTAATGCAGTGTGCAGCAGATAGTGGCTGTACACTTACCTGAGTCTCGCAATCCCATCGGTGATTTGCCCATTAAAATTGGGACACTTGGGAGGTATGAGCAAAAGCTGGCATACCTAGACCGACCAATAGATACACAACAAGTAATCCCGTGTCATACTACTGATGACACCCAGGGCAATGAGATTAAATGGGTATCGACCTACCTGTCTCTGCAGCTTCCACCACTATCTGAGATGATGAAAGGTAAGCCTACGCATTTCTGTTGCATGATTCACAGAACATAGTCATCTAGCCTTGAAATATCTGCACTTACCTGTATAGGAAGTTTCAGCACCAGCCAAACAGGTAAGCCTGCATATTTCTGCTCATTGACCCCAGACAGTCTGTGAACAATGTGTGGTTCCAGTGTTACAGGTTGGAGGACCCCGGACAAAAAGCAACCTTTCCTTGTGCGTTTGGTGACTTCCAATTGCTGATGCCCCCCAACACCCCCACCCCCCAAGCTCCTGTATTCTTACCCAGGGGCAGGCTGGCCATAGGGACTGCCAGGCATTTTCCCGGTGGGCCGCGCCCCCTTATGTAAATATGACCATGATCCATGTGTAGAATGAGGAGCCGTGCTGTTTTGGCTTTATTTATGGTATAGTAACGGCTGAGTGCCCCGGCCCAGAACTGTGTGAGGGCCGGCCAGCAACATAGATAACATTTTACACCTTCCAGCTCTGTGAAGCCTGTGTCTTGTACGTTGTCAGCCCATATAGGACCTTTATAGGACCCTCCAGTGTCATTTCACTGGAAGGTACCTCTAAAAGCCCATGGAAATGTCCAAAATCAGGCAGAATTGCTTACACTATTTCTATGCTTCCATGCCACTTTAGTAACCCACATGACCACCGCTGGGCAATAGGGTTCACTAAATAAGTAGCAGAGCAACTAGGGAGGAGCATGAGCTAGCAACTCATCCAGGTGATCCCACAGAGCATGCGTGGGTCACTGGACAATCAGCCCTTATGCTCTATTTATATCTTGCTTTGCCAACCTCACATCAGATATAATGTTAGATTGCCTAGAAAAGATGACTGGAGCGTGCTGCTGGCCGCTCCTCTGCCTGCCTGTGCCAGACATTCAGAAATGTCTGGTGCAAGTACAGGCCTCAGACAGAAGCATATGGAGGATTTAGCCACTGCTCACCTATGCACTTTGGGCTCACCGGCTACATGAGTATACCAGGCAATCTCACACAGCAGGGCATCCTGATTGAGGGATCGTTGGTCATTGTTCCTCATTAAAAGAACATATAAACTTATCAGCAGTGGATGCTCAAAAATGCAACAGGGCTGATCAGGGACGAAAGAATCAGCCCAGCCTGTGTGTCCGCAATTAAAAAATTTTGAATGGAATTTATCAAAATCATAGCTGTGCACCAGCACTGCTATGGCTTTAGCACAATATATTGGGCCGGTCACTGCACAGCAGATTCTGACCAGTAAAATCCCGGCCTGTTTTTTTACCCCAGTCTGCCCCGGCCTGGCATAGTAGTGTGTGTGTCTCAGACAACATGTCTGCCAAAATGCATGGTGCTGGGCATTTACACTTCATCAGGCTGCACTGGGCCCAGTACATCAGGGATGGTAAAGTCACGAGACGATTTTTGGCCCCAGTTTTGCCACTTAGCCTCTGACGTGGGGAGGGGGGGGTTTTGCACACTGCCTGTTATTGGGAGGGGGGCATAAATACCGGGCCGGTGTGACCAGAAAAGTCCCAGGCAGTTTTGTAATCCCAGTCTACCTCTGTTCTTACCTGCTCCTCATTTCCCCAACAAAATCAGGCCCTACAACTAGTCACCAAAGGAAACCTGGATCCTTTGACCACTTGTGACCAATTGTGGGGCCCTGTTTCGCTGGGAGTACAAGGAGAATACTAGGGCTTGCAGTGGAAGTATGCCCTCTACCTGTACTTTACTCTCTCATCAAACATCTCAAGATAAACCCAACCAAGAAGAAAGGTAAGAGGTCACATCTGTTTGGGAGAGCTCGGCCTTGGGAGAAGAGGGCATTTGCAGGGTACCCACTAGACTAGGAGATTGGGTTCAGTAATAAATTAAATAAAAAAAGCCACCTCCATCAACCTGCCCAAGCTATGTTCACTCCTTCAGTGTTAGGTGTCAGACCTGAAATAGGATATTGATATTGTGCTTAATCTGCATCGTGATCAATCCCAATCTTTAACTGGGCTGGAAAAAAGGTAATGGCAAACACGTCCAGAGCAGCTATCAGAGCAGGAGAGCCAAGACTTCAGTATGAGATCCTAGGGACCCAGCTGGGATCCAGCAGGGCCAGGTGGCCCAATGGCCATAATTACCTGATACCCACAGGCTGCCACACAATTCTTCTGGTGTTGATGATAAATAAGGGTGTTCTCCCCTCCTCCTCTGAACAGGTTTGCCTTGGGGTCCAATTCAAATTAGGGGCAAAGCCATTACACATAGGTTAGAGAGTGTGCCAGACTCTACAAAGCTTATGTTATGTCTGGGCCCCTCATAAGCTATAATGTAATGGCTGGGCCCCTAGTCTGATTTTCACATTTCTTTACGGCCCGAATAATTATGTAAGCCTAGCTGCCTTGGGGACAGCGATCCAGTTAAAACAAAGGCCCCAGACATCACATATAGGTTATAGAGGGGCCGAATCACTATACAACTTTTTTTGTGCCTGCCCCACCCATGACATATAATGTGATGGCTGGGCCCCTACAGTTTTAGTTTCCTGTATGGTCTGTCGTGATTTTGAGGTTGCCTTGGGACCAGAGAGTTTAAACTAGGGGCCAAGCCATCACACATTGGTTATGTGGGGCCCAGATATTACTGCTGTATGGGGCCTGAAGGTTGCAGATGGCAGCTCTGGACATTGGAGTTATCCTCATCTTTGATTATGGGTCTTCATACGCTTCCTGAAATTCTTCTGCAAATTAATTAAACCCCAAAACTGAAAATTTGCTACTAATTAAAGAAGCAGAAAAGTTGCAAAACCTCTTTAACATTGTGTTTTCAAAGTGGCCTCCCCAGCTCATCGTATTATCTCATTGCAGTCCTGGGACCTTGTTAATGGTGCCGGTCACAGTCTCGCCGGCCCACGGCGGACGTATTTTCCTATATCCTAGTAAATATTGATGATTCTCCATGCTTTGTCTTCGTAAATAAATTTGGCCTTAACAACTCATTTCCCGAGCTGCTTTTTTTCTGCCAGGGCTGAGCTTAATGGCGCATTAATTAAAGATCACAATAAAACATATTTAGGAACCAGTGAAGGCCTCCCGAACCTCTTGAAGAGTGTCTTCTGAAAGAAGCACTTAAGAAAATCAGGTCAGAGGGTCCTGAGAAACTATGTCTAAGAAAATCCAAGGAGAGGAATTCCTTTTTTTTATTTAGAATGGGTGCTCTTAGCTGGATAGTGGAGTCATATGCTGTGAAAATTCCGGACTCTCTGAATGATCTCCAGAGATGGTCTCACATAGGGGTCAGGGAAAGTTTTTCCTACCTGATAAGGGGACAGGTTGGACACGGTTTCAGCAAAAATAAAGGTTGTTGGGAAATGCCCTATTACCAAATCTCGCTAAAAAAAACAATATTACCTAAAAATATATATATTAATTTATTACAACATTCACAAATACATGATAACACAACACATTTTAGGTCTCCTTTAGGGTTGATAAGTCAACACTTTATAATAGGACATTTCTGTATAATCTGTTGAGGAATGCTACTTGCAACAAGGGCGTAATAACAGAAGGCAGGCACCATTGGTAAAATACTGATTTTTGTATTCAGGTATTCGGTGGGCTAAAGATGACCATTTAGCTTTGGGTTATAGATCAGCCCCAGTTTTGCCTATTCTGTGAGGTTTAGTCAGACTTGAATAGAGCAAAATTTAGTTTAGCTACTAGCCTGGTACGCCAAACGTAGGGGCTGGTAAGCCTAGGGCTTAGAGCCCGAAAATCTGTGGTGAAATACCAGTCCCTATGCCCTTTGGAAACAGGTTGGTGACACACAGATAACTCCTCTGCACCACCAGAAGGGCAAGTGGGCAACTAGGAGGCTTAGTAAACCAACAAATTGTCCAATACCACCCTGCTTCTTCAAATAAACTACAGGTTGCACAGGAGCAGGCTTACCCGAGGTTGCCCTAAACCTCAAGTGCAAGCTATGGGGTAGAAGGGTCAAATACCTTGCAATACAGCCTAAACCCCACACCCCATGTGCTTGCACAAATTCAAAAGAAACAGAGTGGCAGCTGCTCAGACCATTTTATAACTAACCTGGGAGGTGCTCGTTAGCAGGGCAATTAGGATACAAAAGTCTTAAAGGAGCCACAGCATGCAACCCTGTTAGCTTGCTGACCAACCTACAATATGTCTCTAAACTTGGTTAAAAACAGAGGACTCGGTCACACACATCTGCAGAAGTAGCTTAAGCTGCACCACCAGCGCCAAGGTGCCTCTTTGGGTGCAGTCCTAACTCTAATCTCTGAGAGCCCCATTTGGGACATACAATAGATAAATTTGGGAGCAGGCTTACCTGAGGTTGCCCTAAACCTCAAGTGCAAGTGCCAGATAAGACCAGACTCTTATATAACAGCAACTGGTATAACAAGGAAGACATCAGACTTTGACAGACAACAAACAGTACATCATTAGTGATACTTACACCACACTAGCATAGTAGCTATATACAATCACTTTCTGGTGAGTACTTATCACCTGGCTGTTGCAAGGGTTATCTCCCAGCCAAGAGCTTAGTGAGTATCATGGTTAAAATTTTGCTTAAAGCGGACCTCCAGTCAAATAATCAAAGCATAGCAAATTGCTCCTCTAAAGCCCCTCTGTGGCAATCACTGACATAAGCTTATTGCGAGTTATTAACACCATGCAGATGTTTGTAATAGCAGACAGATTCTGCACTCTTAAACATGCATGGCAGCGGCCATCTTGCCACAATTGAAGTAGTCCCTCAGTCAAAATTGCCCCGTAGCTCTTTGCAGTCATTTCTTATTTCTAGCAGGAAGCCTTTCAGCTGTAATGACTAATCTGCTTTGCTAGTTGCTGACATCTTCGAAATACAGCAGCTGCCGCCATAGAGATACATTGTAACATCTTCCCTCACACAGCTTTCCTTTGCTACATTAGCTGTTTCTTCAGCGTTGTGTGCGCTTCTCCCTGTTCTAAGGTATTTTTCTCAATTTGGTGTGCATTTCTGCTGGCACAGCCCCCCCCCCCCGTAATTTTCATGTGTAAGCAGGACTATCCGCTGTGTGGCAAGATGGTGATTAATCTTTATGCCATTCCATTCATCTGCATGGGGTTCAGCCCTCAAGCTGCTTATGCCACTGATCATAAGAAGGGAAGCAATTTTCTAAACTTTCTTTTTTTGATTGGAGGTCCACATAAACTGACCCCCCCTGTGATGACTTATCCTGTATATATGTATATTGATTTAGATAGTTGTTTAATTCATTTAATTAATTGTCTAAAAGGTTAATATATTAATTGTATTATAACCTGGGGGAAGTTTTCCCTTAAGGACCAGACATCCTCAGCATATAGGGTGACCCACCAGTAACTTGACTGGATGTGAGGCTAGATCTCCCCTCTAGAGCAACATTCTAGAGATCCCCAGCCTCTTGGATCTTGTAGCCATCGCAGTGAGTGGCCCTCTGTCGCCCCAATCCTGTACAGTAGTGAGGCTGTACTGGTCATTCACTCAAGTTCAACCGTCACTCAACCGTCACTCGAGTCCCGCCAACCGCTGACATCAAGGGAGTATTGTGGTGATCAGATTACATGTTTTATAATTTTAATGTCCAAATTGTGTTTTACACAGCAGTAAGGTTGGTGGCTATGAGGTTACAAAAAGCTTGCACTTTAAAAAGTGAAAATAAAAAAACAATGGCTGGAGTTGGACTCCCACGCAGACTGAGAACACAATAAAATAATATGCAGAAAAATTAAAGCGGAGGATTAAGATCTTCTCCAGCATTCCAATTGTTCTTAAAATATTTGGCAATGTCAATTAGTAACTGAGCAGAGTTAGCTGATGAACGCAATTTTCCACTAGACTGAGCTCCCTATTGTTGCCGAGCTCACAGCAGATTTCTGAGGTCATTATCATTCCCGGGTAGCTTGGCCCAGCTGCTCCTTGTTGTCGGAGCCAAACACTCTGCAACGGGGCCTAGGTACGGCGCGCTGCAATGATGGGGAAATGGCTGGGGGGTTTCGGGAGACTTAAAGGGGATCCCTTGTTAAGTGAAATATTCATTGAAATTACTATATTTCTAATATGGAGTATGTAAGTTGGAAAGTTCTTTAAAGAGGAGCAACCTTCGGCCTATAAGGCTCTAGAGCCAGTGGTCTCTCTCTGTGGGGCCCCCTGATTTGGGACAACCTTGATCCAAAGTTACATGTGAGGGGCAAAGCAGCCTTCCCAGCATCCCCCAGGTGCCCGCATCAGGCGTATCTAAATAAATGGTGCATGTATGCACAGCCAGAGGGATGCATACACTCTCCTAGCATTCTGCATTATATGTCTCCTTTTAATATGCGCTGCATTTAATGCTGATTGGAGAAAGGCCCGCACATGCCCCTTGGGATAGCTGAAGAGTTGAGCAGATCCAGCGGGTTTCACAAAGCAGGGTACAGTAAATTGAGAAGTCCCTGACAGAGTGAAAATACTCGTGGCTGTGTAATCCATATTGTTTATGCATAAAATATAACACTATGCTGAGTAAATGCACCCAGGGTGACAGTGGAGGTCACTATAAGGGTGTGAGAATAACAAACTATAATTTCATTCGTTTTAGTTAAAAAAAATAAATACGAGCACAAAAGTGTGCACTGGAAGATTTAGAGTCCTGATGTTACATTGTAAAAAGCCGGTCGGCACCCTGCTGTGTTACATGTGTATCCTGCTGGTACAGTGTAACAGTGATTGAGTCTCCTGCAGTTACATTGTAAAATTGCTCTTACAAAGTAATCAGCTCACAGCTGACTGCATTGTGCTCGGAGTCGCGTGGAGTCTCGCTAAGTGGAGTGGCGCTGTTACATTGTAAAAAGCCATCCAGCGCCCTGCTGTGTTACATTGTAACAAGCAAGATGTGGGGCTGCACCTCTTGCAGTTGCTTGTAAAAGCAGCCTCATGCTCTACAATGTAATCAGCTTACAGCTGACTGAAATTTGCTAGCGATCTCCCCAGCATGCAGCACAATTAGTAACTGTGCTTTGATAAATATAGCTTGCATCCTGCCCCTACATTGTAGAAAGCCAGCATTCTCACTGTGTTACACTGTAAGCAAGAGGTGGGGCTGCTGTTACAGTGTAACAGTGGCCACAACTCTTGCAGTTACATTTTAAAATCAGCCTTGAGCCTTTCTGTTAAAATGTAATCAGCTCACAGCAGACTCCAAGGTGCTAGTGGTCACCCCATCATACAGAGTACTGAGGGGAAGACCCAGGTGTTGTCCAAGTCTATCTAGCCCGCAACCTTGCTGTAGAGATATACAGTAAGGTCTGATTCCACAAGCTTTTCTTACAATATGATATATCCTGTAAAAAAGAACCTCATACACATTTTATTTAGAATAAGGAATTAATTACATTTGGTGAAATTTTCAGGAAAAAGATGGCGGTGTGGGCCATCCCTGCATAACTACCGCCACTCACACTGCAGCTATCGCACCACGTATCACGAGGGCCTCAGTGTCTTTCCGGCCTCAAATGTTCCTCTGCAGGGTACTAGGCCAGACTGAGGTTTCTGTTATTTTCTATGGACACCCTGGCCTAGTTTTGTACTTTGTACCCCAGTGTTGGAAATCTGGGCTTTGGCGAGTAAGGTTTTGACCAAAATAAAAATAAGTGAGTGCTTTCAGTCTATTATAAACTTCTGAAATGTTCTCACATCTTTGAGTCACCCCTCATTTAAACCCATACCTTATTCTGAAAAAAGCTTTAAAATGGTCCTTAGTTTCAGGTGATATTTGGAAGTCCCTGGCCTGTATAAATCCCCATGACCCTCCCAATGACAATTACCACAGTGGTCGGTACTAAATAGTATTGCACATTACGGGACTTGATCTCAGGACCAGGTGAAGCAAGGTAAGCCTTGGTTTCTTTTTTTATGCACCTGGTTCAGAAGTGAAGCAGCAGGACGAAACCATGGTAATTTAAATGACCCCGCCGCCCACAATGTGAAACCGCCTGGTCCACTCTGAATCTTACAGTACTGTTCCGGTAAACCCAGGATGCATGTGCAGGCCTCTGCCGCATCCTCTGCATCCCAACAGAGCTGCACATGCTCTGTTGAATCACATAAGGGATAAGAAATCCTGACAAGCCCCTCACCTTCCACCTAACGCGTTTCACTGGGTCACCAGCTTTTTCAATGGTGGAAAGCTGGTGACCCAGTGAAACGTGTTAGGTGGAAGGTGAGGGGAATAATTTTGGAGACCAGAAGGACCTGATTTCTTTATCACTAGCGGCCGCAGTGTGAGGGATTGGGGACACCTTCGTTTTTATTGGATGCGTGTTTTAACAATAGAAAAGTCTGGCACGTTGTAGCATTCGTTCTGAGAGTCGTCCTTACCTAAGACCTAAGTGCAGTGTTTTTCCATTATTGTATGAAAACCCTTATATTGAAGAAAAACGTTGAGGAACGTGTTCTCTAAAACCCTTGTTGCAATGTATATACACATATACTATTATACCCGCGCCTCAGCCCACATATGTGCTGTGGGATTCTGATGAGAAATATAGACCTATATGGATCAGCAGGTTCTACCGTGCTTCACTGCCTGATTCATCAGCGGACTGGACCATGCCCCCTGAATCCCAGAACTAGCCGGCACACCACTCCTACCATAGCAAGAAGACAGGTGATGCCAGCTTACAGCAGGGGCGCAATTCTCTTTGGATGTCTGCTCCTCTCCAGTTCGTCTCCACTTTTTCAAGGATCCAATAAATTAACCCTCCCGGCGTGGAATTATCATCTAAACAAAGTGCAAGCCATACTCAGAATCGGCCCAGGTTAGGTTTTAACCGCCGGGCCTGGTGGGTAAGTCCCATTTTCTTTAAACCTATTTATAGATAAGTCTACAGTAGGTGTGAATTGTGGGAATGTATTTAACAGATATTTCACTGCAAAATTGTGTTTACACACTTTTTTACAGTAATAGCATTTTGGAGGATACTCTGGAAGTAAAGAATTTGGGGGATAGGTTTTAATCAATATTCCTTATCCCAAGCATCAGAGTACCCAACAGAAACAAGCGCGCCTGGAAATAGACTGACGACCACAGGCAGTCTAGCTGTCTGTTGTCTTTCAGATCTATTAACCTTTTCCTGTCTTTATACTATTATATTATAATATATATATATATATATATTCACCTTTATATATACAGCCATTTACTATCTGTGGCTAAATGTATTTTTTACTAAATTATGGGGGCTATGCAAAATGCCAACATTTTTTTACATACTCTAGGAAGTCTTTAAGAGATTTTTCCACTAAAAAATCGCAGTCAAGTTCTACGGGTGAGGGATGTTTTTTTAACCAGCGTGGTAAGTATTTTATTATAAAAGCCCCCAAAACTCAAAAACACTGAAAAAAATATTTTTCTGTTTGCCACTATCCTTGACTCTCTCTCTCTATATATATATACTGTATATATATATATATATATATATAGTGAATGCAACAATTTACTATATCAATGCAGCATGTTTTGTAGCTATATATTTTTTCTTTTTTATTTCTCGACTCACACAGGATAAACATTTTTAACCAGCTATGGGGGCATTAAATACAGATTCCTCTACCTTTTTATTTTTTTTCTCTCCCTGGCCCTTTGTATACTTACATACGCTATAATCTCATTTTTAAATGCATGGAATATATTATTCCATAAACATATTATTATAGTAAACACATCGCGGCTTGTTCAGTACTTAAAAAAAAAGAAAAAAAATTGTAGAAATATAAAAAAAAAATTCTTTTTTTTGACAGCAGCGTTATCACGCTGAGGAGTATTTGGATTGGCAGGCTGTGATTTCAGAGGATAATAAACAGGATTTCATTGTAAAAACAATATTTAACATGGCGGAGTGGAGCTCTGTATCAGGTTCAGATAAATGCAAAGCAGCAGGATTTTTTTTGGAGCTCAGCTGTTATTGCTGAGCACCATATGCAGCTTTTCATTCTGTGATGCGGAATATTGTCCACGCTGTTTCCTGTTTGCCGGAGATCTACATGACTTAGTGAGCGGGTATTGTAGCCGCACACCGCCAGCCATTTGGGAAGGGACTTGCTACACCATGGCAATGGGTGAGGGGCTTCATTAATTAATTGGCACTAGCTCATATTTCTCTTCTCTATAACGCTATGGGTTGCCAGACCTCGTCAACTTAAAAAAAATAGTAAATTATCATTCAATGAGAAGTCCAAGATAAAATCTGATGGTGCTTAGATACCGCAGCCCTGGGCTTACCCCTTACCACAATCATTTAGAAGATACCTTTAAGGTTGTACATGAGGAACATATTTTATCTGCTGTCTCATAGAGTAGAATGGGTCTCTTTGTGGTTTATGGACTATTAGCTTAGCATAGGACCATGGGTGGTAATATTGAATCAG
The DNA here is from genome assembly GCA_027917425.1 of Gastrophryne carolinensis. NCBI lineage: Eukaryota > Metazoa > Chordata > Amphibia > Anura > Microhylidae > Gastrophryne > Gastrophryne carolinensis. The sequence goes on along the minus strand of CM051241.1, from coordinate 24,572,953 downwards.
GAATAAATTAAGTATGGTAGATAAAAAAGCTACTGTAGCCCCCTCCCCCTATTAGCTTTAGATACATCGCTGCTCTTGTTAAGAAGCGGTGGAGGCCCAGAAAGGGGAGCCCTGGTTTGCCCCTGCCCCATATCTGTTATTAATCACTCTGCTGGAATGATGTCCTAAACCTGATGTCAGTAGGTCCTCTACTTTCCAAATGATTTATCCAGGGGCCTTTATTTTACTGGCGTGCTGCATATTTAAGAGGGACTATGGTAATTGTCGACCATAGTTTACGTGAAGCAGAGCCTGTCAAGACAAGTATAGAAAGAGAGATAGAGAAGTTGTAAAGGGAAAAAGAAGAAGAAAGGAGGAAGAAGGGGGGAGGAAGAGAGATTGGCTGGGGACTGGAGATAAAGAGAGGAGTCTTCCCAAATTAACAGCCTCAAAGAGACATTAACTCTGTGCTCACTCCAGGGGGTGCAGGTCTAGCCAGGTCTAGTCATGCAGACCAATCACAAGCAGTTGAGTCATATTGTCCTGGAATAGTGCTACCATTTTTAATGGCACATAGTAAATATGTCTATTTTATATGTCTCAAAAGTCAAAACTGGTGATTTCCAGGATTTTCTAATTACGTGTTTGGCATCTGTAAGGTTATCCATATGGTTCGTCAATTTATATTCCGACTTGTTGCATTCACGAGGCAAGTTATTTAACAGAGCTTCATAGGAATCATCGATCTGAAGAAAAGATCCGGAAGAAGCACAGCCTCTGAAACATGACGAGGGGTGGTTGGGAACCAAATAGGTCCTCTACTTGATTGACAACTCTTCTAGGCCCAGCCATAGTCTTCTTTATGGTCTTGTATGTGACTCTTGCCAGTCACCTGAGATAAAGGCCTGATGTTGCCCACAGGTCATGTGACTGGATTAATTGAGGCTATGCAGTGGGTCTATTTTAATAAAGTATATTCTACTATCTTAGGGTAATAAATGTGTGTGCCAAAGCTTCTTATGGTGCACAACCTATGGGTCATAGACTTTTGGTTTATTACAAGATCAGCCTTTGTTACTGCTACATTTTTCCATCAGGCTGTCACTGGTATTATTTTTGCTGCCCTCCATTGGGCTGTTTTCTCTGATTACTACAACTGCCCTCCATTGATAGTTCCACTTGCCTACTTTGGTCTTTCACACTTTCCCTGCAATAGCTGTCACATTCTTCATTGCTGCTTCTGTATGTTGGTTACTGCAGATTCTTCTATTGTGCTATCATCCTAGTCACAGCAGAGTTAATGCCACTTACCATGATTGAGCTATCTTCCTCATTACTGCCTACTCGCTTCTTCTGTTTGTTATCCTTGTCTTTGGTATTGTTGCTGATTCCTTGCATTGGTCTGTTCCCCTTAGAACTACAACTTCCCTTTATTGGCTGTCACCCTCTTTACTGTGGTAGCTGCTTCCCTCCATTGGGCTGTCATCCTATTTACTGCTGCTTTTCTTCATTTGGCTGTCACCCTTGTAACTGCCGCTTCCCTCCATTGGGCTGCAACTCTCGTAACTGCAACTTCCTTCGATTGAGCTATCCTTTTTATTGTCACTTCCATCTGTGATCACCCTTGTTAATGCCATATTCTTCCATCACATCTCTCCTTTGGGCTTTCACCATTGTTAGTGCCACTTTCCTCCATCGGGCTATATCACCCATTTTACTACCACTTCCTTCCACTGGGCTATCACCCTTGTTACTGCCATATTCTTCCATCAGGCTATCACCCTCTTAACTGCCGTTTCCCTCCATCCGGCTTTCACACTTGCTACACAGGCTATTAGCCATTTTACTGCTGCTTCCTTCCATCGGCATTCACCATTGTTGTTGCCACATACCTCCATTGGGCTTTCCCTCTTGTTACTGCCACTTCCTTCCATCAGGCTATCACTTTTATTACTGCCACTTGCCTCCATTGGGCTATCACCCTAATTTCTGCCACTTCCTTCCATCGGGCAATCACCATTGTTATTGCCACATACCTCCATTGGGATTTTCCTCTTGCTAATTACACTTCCTTCCATCAGCCTAATACTCTTGTTACTGTCACTTGCCTCCATTGGGCTATCACCCTAATTACTGCCGCTTCCGACTATCGTGCCACCACCCTCAATGCCACATGGGCTGTTACCCTTGTTACTGCCGCTTCCCTCCGTTGGACTGTCATACTCTCCACTTCTGGTTCTTTTTAATGCAAATGTGAAAATATTTCACAATCAGGCTATTTTTTCACTTAATTCTAGTGTCACTTTATGTTTTTATAGTTTTTCGTTTCACTTTTTTTCCTAACTCCAGTAACTACATAAGATTTAATTTTTTTTTTAGCTTTTTACAAATTCCTTAGAAACTCAGCTGGATAAAAAAGCATATATTTGCATATAAAGGCCGTCCATCGGGGAATGTCACTTAGCAAATTGCAGAGCGTTCGGTCCTTTTGAATGAGAGCGTTTTAGCGTCTCAGTTGGCGCAGATCGCTCTAGCGGTACTCCGCACCTGCTCGCTTATACCCAGTGATTTACAACCACTTTATCACTTATTACATGTTACGCGTCAACAATTTCTGCGCCCCGAAGAAAACATCACTTTGCTGCAACTGTATAATACATCCCGATTCGGAGCAATTAGGAGAGTAAAGCGTGATTACGCCACAAAGGTTTTCTTAAAACAACAATACACAAACATTTTAAGAATGTCTAGAATTCGTTTAGCCACTAACCTTCGCCAGCCCGTCCCACACAATCTCTTTATGTGTCGAAGTTGTCGGACGATTAACGCTCGTCATACTTGATGATGGTAAAACTAAAGTTTTTGAAACAGCTAACTGCTTCCTAGGGGGCATAGGTGTTGCTGGTGCGTTGGAAGTCATTAGTGAAAATGTAGTTCCCAGTAAGTACACTTTATTAAAAAAAAAGTACATTGTTGCAAATTTACTGCATAGCTCTCCATCTTGCTAACTCAACCTGTTAATTTTAAAGTTGAGGTCCACTAAACCAAGGAGCCTTTGAAGCTTCATAGAAAAACACGATCACAACCTCCTTCTCATTGGAGGGCCATATAACTGTTTTTGATGTTTCTCTGCTGGATTTATCTGTTATCTTTGCTCCTTTCACCCTACTACTTACTTCCCTTTTCCTCTTCAACGTTTCTACTTCCCCTTACATTCGGCTCTGTCATCCTTTCCACTTCCATTTCCCTCCACTGACCTGTCACCCTTGCTACTTTCCCTTCCTTCTTCTGACCTCTCATCCTTGCTACTTCTGTTCCCTCTCTGTCCTGATATCCTTGCTACCTCTCATTTCTTCCCCTGGCCTGTCATTCTAACTATCTCCCCTTCCTCCCTCTGGCCTGTTATCCTTGCAACTTCCTCTACTCTTTACTGGCCCGTCACCCATGCTACTTCCCATTCCATTATTTGGCATGTCACCCTTGATTACTCCACGTGCCTTTCATACTTTTTCTTCCCTTTTCCGATTTTTACTGTGACCCGTGTTGCCTTTTCCTCCCTCCTCAAACCTGTAATACTTGCTGCTTCTCTGCCTTCCTCTAGTCTGACAATATTTGCAATAACCCACTCTTTCCAGCTTGTTATCCTTGATGTTTTCCCTTCTCTTGTGTTTTTTTTTGTTATTTTTACTGTAACCTGCCATCTTTGTTGCCTTTTATTTTCAATTCTGACTTGTCATTCTCAACATTTCCCTTTCCCTTTTATTGCCTCATCCTCACCACTTCCCCTTCTGAACAGTTATCTTTCCTTCTTACCCCTCTTCCACTTGCCTATCATCTTCAATACTACTGCTTCTTTGACATGTCATCCGTACTACATCCACGTCTCTCCTGTCCTGTCATTTTTGTTATATCCCCTTCCTCCCCTGACCTGTCATCCTTGCTGCACTCATATCCCTCCCCTGGCCTGCCATCCTTGTTACTTCTACTTACCTCCCCTGGCCTGTCATCCTTGTTACTTCTACTTACCTCCCCTGGCCTGCCATCCTTGTTACTTCTACTTACCTCCCCTGGCCTGCCATCCTTGTTACTTCTACTTAACTCCCCTGGCCTGTCATCCTTGTTACTTCTACTTACCTCCCCTGGCCTGCCATCCTTGTTACTTCTACTTACCTCCCCTGGCCTGTCATCCTTGTTACTTCTACTTAACTCCCCTGGCCTGCCATCCTTGTTACTTCTACTTACCTTCCCTGGCCTGTCATCCTTGTTACTTCTACTTACCTCCCCTGGCCTGTCATCCTTGTTACTTCTACTTACCTCCCCTGGCCTGTCATCCTTGTTACTTCTACTTAACTCCCCTGGCCTGTCATCCTTGTTACTTCTACTTACCTCCCCTGGCCTGTCATCCTTATTACATCTTCTCCCTCCCCTGGCCTGTCATCCTTATTACATATTTTCCCTCCCCTGGCCTGTCATCCTTATTACATCCACTTCTCTCCTCTGGCCTTTTTATTCTTGTTACATTTACTCCCTTTCCCTTGGCCTTTCATCCTAGTTACAGTCACTTCCCTCATCTGGCCGTTCATCCTAGATACACCCACTTCCCCTCTCTAGTCCATCATCCTTGTTACAGTACATCCACTTCCCTCCCCCGCCTGTCGTCTTTGCTACATTCACTTACCGTACATTCCTTGGCCTGTCATCCTTGCTACATCCATTTCCATCCCCTGGTTACATCCCCTTAATTCCCTCAGCCTTCCATCCTTGTTACATCCACCTCCATTGGGATTTTTAATCATTTTTTCACCCACTTCCCTCCCCTGGCCTTTATCCTTGTTAAATCCATCCCCCCTGACCTGCTATCTTGGTTACATCCCCTTGCCTCCCTGGGTCTGTCATCCTTGTTACATTCACATACCTCTCCTGGCCTACAATACTTGTTACATCCACTTGTCTGTCATGCTTGTTACATTCACTTCCCTCCCCTAGCCTGTCATCATTATTACATCCACTCCTGGGCCCCATCATCCTTGTTAGAGCCACTTTTCTCCCCTTGCCTGTCATTCATGCTACATAACTTCCCTACCCTAACCTGTCATCCTTATTACATCCACTCCTGGGCCCCATCATCCTTGTTAGAGCCACTTTTCTCCCACTGCCTGTCATTCATGCTACATAACTTCCCTCCCCTAGCCTGTCATCCTTATTACATCCATTCCTGCGCCCCATCATCCTTGTTAGAGCCACTTTTCTCCCCTTGTCTGTCATTCATGCTACATAACTTCCCTGCCCTAGCCTGTCATCCTTATTACATCCACTCCTGGGCCCCATCATCCTTGTTAGAGCCACTTTTCTCCCCTTGCCTGTCATTCATGCTACATAACTTCCCTCCCCTAGCCTGTCATCCTTATTACATCCACTCCTGGGCCCCATCATCCTTGTTAGAGCCACTTTTCTCCCCTTGTCTGTCATTCATGCTACATAACTTCCCTCCCCTAGCCTGTCATCCTTATTACATCCACTCCTGCGCCCCATCATCCTTGTTAGAGCCACTTTTCTCCCCTTGCCTGTCATTCATGCTACATAACTTCCCTCCCCTAGCCTGTCATCCTTATTACATCCATTCCTGCGTCCCATCATCCTTGTTAGAGCCACTTTTCTCCCCCTGCCTGTCATTCATGCTACATAACTTCCCTACCCTAGCCCGTCATCCTTGTTACACTTACTTCACTCCCCTGGCTGCCATCCTTGTTACATCAACTTGCCCTATCATTGTTACTATACAGTATCTAAGGTTGGTACATTGTTTTCCTTTTAAGGGGCCAGTGGTTGATATTAGGCTGTACTGCTCGTCCAATTCCATATAGGCTAATCATACTGATTTGTCTGAAATTGTGTTTTTAGTTGACTATAAAGTGTATAAAATACCTGCATCTTCCAAGCTTAACAGAGGTCATTTTTATATTTTCGTCCCCATGCCTTACTTATCACTGAACCCTTTCATTGCTGGCTTAAGTGGAACTATGGTCAGAAATACCCATAGTCCCTCTTTAGTATGCAGCAGCAGGGCGGCCCGACCTGGACTTACCCACTGTGCATCGCAGCGCTAAAAAAAGCAGCCTATCTAGCAGTGGCTGCACCGATAAGTTGCTTGCTGTCACGTGGGAGCGAGACTTGGAAGAGGTGAGACCCACCTTTTCTGCTAAAGAAATATAGTGTGTCATAGGTACATATTAAGGTAATTAACATGGTTGAAATAATACATGTGCACATACTGTGTATCAGAAGTAGGGGGCTGGGGAAAACTATTTTTTATTATGATAACAGGTAAAGGTAGCATAGTTCATTTAAAAAAAAAGGATCTAATCCAATTTTGAAGCCGTCAGTTGTTGATGCTGTAACAAACGCCTGTGGGAGACTATTCCACAGATTTATACTCCTTATGGTAAAGTATTTCTTCATATGGGAGGTGTTACCCCTTATCTTTCGAGAGGATTTTACATGAAATAGCTTTTCCCAATATATTGGCCATTTCTATAGTTATTCAAGTTAATCATTTCAACACATTTAATACTCAGAGTCTTTTGTCACAACTAATGAATAAATAGAATTAAGGGTCTGGACCCAATGTCAGCAACAAAAGCATTATTCAACAGCTCACGAGGATGGCTTTTTGGCAGGTATGCAAACAATGGTTTCTTTTTTTACACTTAGCCTGGACAATTCATTTAAAGTGGACCAACACCCAGGGGTGATCCGCCCGGGAATCTATAAGACCTCCCTCACCGCGGGGCATCCGAGATCGGGATGTCCCGCGGGGTGAAACCCCCCCAAAAGCCCCAAAAAACCTTACCTTATCGGCGACGGATCAGCCGCTGATCGCGCCGGCCAGTTGTGAGAGGGACGCGCGGCAGGCGGCAGCGACTTATCCGCCGCTTGTCCGTCGCCGAAAAGGTAGTGAAAGATAGTGAAAATCCTGGGTGTTGGTCCACTTTAAATACTGCCTGGGACAATTTTACAGTCAAGAGATCTGTTTGCTGTGCGTCCTGGTACACCAGCAGCCTGTCAAATGGACCCTGTTTGTAATGTTTGTCCTTTACCTAAAACACTTTTTTTGGATTTACTCTGAATTTTGGAAGTAACGCAAATCTTTTTCCCTTGCTTAACTTCTTAAAAATGCACGACAAATGCAGTTTAAAAGCTGACAATTTACTTCCGAAAAATAAGGAAATTATTTTTTATAAATAGTCCGCAATCCAGTGTGGCCGGCTGGCCCATTTCTTGTGACTCTACAGCATGAGCCGATCCACAGGATGTTTCTTTCAATGGGCCCTGGCTGCGCGGCCTCAATTGAAGGATTCGTGTATTTGGCCAGAGGGGGGAAAGAGCATTTTGACTCACAAGGAGGAATACATAGATTTTCTTTTTTCAATATTTCATTACCTTTTCTTCTTTCTTCGGAGCCAGCGAAGCCTTGTTTAAATGATGCATTGGTTTATTTTGCCAGGTCCCACATTTCCACGCTGACAAAATGTGCCGAATGTATTTTGCTTGCTATCCTATCGATATTCGTATTATTTGGGCACTTTTTTCTGTTTTTTTGCTTTCACGCCCCATGCTAAATAAGGCTTAGCTTTTTTTCCTAAAAGTATTAACCCCACCTTTTAATAGGAACCCTTCGTTCAAAGTAATCGGAGGACAGCTCCTCCACCTCTGGGGCGTCCCGATTTGTGATTTTCTTACAGAAAAACGATGTTCAAAATTAGACAGAATGACTTACTGTCCTGGGTTCCATCACCAGGTTATCCTTAGATGACTATAGAACAACAGCATCTATGTGCCCGGGTCTCTAAAATATGTGATATACAATATGGGGGGCAGAGCATGCTAGAGCTTGTTGCGGTATGACAAATGGGGACCTAAACAGATGCTAGAATGAGAGACACTAAGGGCCTTATTTAACAAGGGATAGCGCCAGGTAGCGAATGGTGAGCGAACGGTAATGACGGGCACCGCCACGAGAACGCCGGCTCCCCTCCGCAATCACACATTTATCAAGCCAATCCTGCTTAGCGACTGACTGAGCACCAGATAGCGAAGCATTCATCATTATTCCAGCCTCACCCCACAGCGCCAGCGAGCGACCTTGAACAGCGACAGGTATGACCTCTCGCTACCTGGCGCTCTCCAATGCATTTCAATGGAGCATTCTTTAAATATTCATAATTAATTGATATTAATGTTTTTTTTTTTTTTTTTTTTTTTAAATGTCAAAAATTCTGTGACCACTTCTGCAATGTTAGATATTTTTTTAAGGTAAAAAAAAAAAAAATTGTGCAGAATTGATATTACAGGTCTGATATTAATGTATTCATATTACAAAATGTTTATAAAAACTTGTTTATTTTTTTTTCCAAAAATATGGTTGTTTGGGGGTTAAAAAACTACTTTTAACCCATCGCCGCCAGCGCTCTGGGGTTTAAACAAGCATTTCACAGCGCGAGAACTTTTTGAGCGTGATTTGTTAATGAATATGGTGGGAGCCGTTCGCTATGGCCATTCGCTGTCATGCGCTCCCATACAGCGCGGAACCAGTCAAACAGCGACTCCTAACCCCGTATTCCACATTACCGCACACCGACTGAGTCGCTGTCAACAACCAAACAACGGCCAAGCACAGCGAATACTAGCGGGCGCTGTGAAAATACCGCTACTGCCGCTCATCTGTCACAACCTGGCGCTATTAATAAATCGGCCTCTAAGACCTTTGAGTTTGGTGCAAGACACCAATACATGTCCAAAGTATTTATAGGTGTTAATAGGTACTTGAGTCCACCTGTCCTCTGGCTTTTATTTATCATAGAAGGACCTAAAACAGCCCCCCCCTCCATCTGCTATATTTAGGTTGGCAAAGTAGTGGTTACATAAGACATTGACACTTGACTGATGGTTTGATATCGATGTATTGCTGACCTTTAGAATGAATGCATTTGGACAAAACTTCTATTCCTTTGGTGGAGCATGTTTAATAAGTCTTACTTATATGGGAGTGATTTACCCGTCTTCACTGGGCACTCGCCAGTTTTTGATACATTAACCAAACAAAATGTGGCATGTTCACCAGACAGTGTCCATGTTTGCTGCATTTACATCTCAGTCAGCAGAAACCTTTTCATTTCTCCAGCTTTTAGCAGTAAGCCCCAGGTGAGATTTTCTCTTTAGGTGATTTTTGCAACGTGACATAGTGAACTAGTATTGAAAAAACAACTAATGTAGATTTTTTCACATTACATTTCACATTTTAATAAAATTAATTGTATAAAGCTTTGCCAACAACCAGACTCCTGAAGCAAAGCTGGTGAACATTGTAAATCGAGCCCTATGTACACTATGGGTATGTAGTATGTTGTGAACAAATGCCAATGTAACCTCTGGCTCAGGGACTCACCTTGGGCTCTTGTTTGGGCTAAGCTGATTCAACCAGGAGGAGAGACAATACTGACACTACTGATGTGTTAATGACTGCTAGGATAATGCTTTAGCTGTTGTAGAGTTGTTGTAGAGAACTCTCAAGAAGTCTTAGTATACAATTATTGTATGTATTGTAAATATGTTTTGTGATGTGGGCAGGCATCAATGTAGCCTCTGGCTCTGCCATGTGGAATCGCCTTGGGCTCTGGCTCAAGTTGAGCTGATTCTATTTAGAAGAAAGCTGAACCTGACACCATTGATGCCTTGATAACCTCTATAATGGATGTGTTTGGAGAACACTTCTAGCCCTTTGGTGGAACACCATCAAGAGTTCTTATTATTGCACTACTGGTATGTAATGTGATGTGGACAAATATCAAGGTAAACTTTGAAATGGGAAGTTGACTTGAGATCTTGTTTGGGTTAAACCGGCCCAACTGAATGAGAAAAACCTGACCTCTAGATAAACAGTAGATATATTTAGACAGCTCTTAAGTGTTTTGGTATACATTTAAGTTCTGGACCATCAAATGTATGTGGACAAGTGCCAATTTAACCTCTAGGTCTGCCACAGCTCTTGCTTTGGTTGAGCTAAATCAATCCAGAGGTGAGTAGACCATGACACCATTAATCTGCTGGTGGTCCTTAGCTAAGGATGTATTTGGACAGCACTTCTAGCTTTTTTATAGTGTATGCCCAAGTCTTAGTATTGAGCTGAGGTTTGCAGTGTAGTGTGGCTGTGTCAATGTAACCTCTGGCCCTGACATGGCAAAACAACTTGGGCACAGGTTTGGGTTGCTTCCACCCAAAGGTGAGCAGAACCTGACATCATTTGTCAATGTAGCCTCTGGCATGTGGAGATGAGTTGCAATGTTGTTTGGTTTAAGCTGATGCAGTCTAACGTTGAGCAGAGCCTGACATCGTTGTTGTGTTACAGAAATCTAGGTATAGATGTATTGGGACAACACCCAGCCTTTTTGTAAATTACCCTCAAGAAGTCTTAGTACTGGACTATTGTATGTAGAGTGCTTAGGACAAGGGTTTATGTAACTTCTCTCTGACATGGGAATCAATATGGGCTCTTACTTGGGTTGAGCTGATTCTATGCAGAGGTGGTAGACCCTAATACTATTCATGTGTTGGCGACCTTTAGATGTGGATGTATTTGAACAGCATTTTTACGCTTCGCTATCGCACCCTCAAGGAGTCCTAGTACTGGAGTATTTATGTATATAATTTGGTTGTTTTTATGGTCCTTCTTAAAAAGGCATCTACAATATCCACAATTTTTGGTATTAAACATTATAGCCATAAAAGGTATATTTTTATAGTTGGGATTAAAATTTTCTTGAAGCAAAACTAGATATATGTTGCAGGGTACATCCCGGAAGGAAAAACGATCTAGTTGCAGTATACCAGGTCCCTGATTTATATGCTTTGGACCATTTTTATTGATATTGCTATTACTGGTATAAAATGGGTGATTTATAATGTTAGCATCTTATAAACCTCCTTTGTAACAGAGCACGCAATCAGATGCTTTATATTATATTGTCTCCATTGGACTACATATCTTCAGAAGAGCTGCAGCTGTTCTCATGCTCACAATAGCAGATTAATTAACACAATCATGTTGACTTGGCTTGCACTCAATGAGGGGGTCTGCGGCGGGATAGATAGGTAAATCCTGTAAATGTGAACCAGATAATGGCGAGGATAGACTCGGTGAATGGCTAGATGGTTTTTGCTCTTGACTAGTCATTCCTGTCAAAGAAGATGGACAGTGATGGCACTGGAAGGGTAGTTCATTACACATACATGCCATACAGGAGATATGCCTCCATGGGCAATGTGACAGCCTAAAGGTGCCCAGAGACGTTACAGGATCATTTCTAAAACCAGCCCAAGTCTATGAAAGACATTGTTTCCCAGTGACATCACCACTATCTGCCCAGACAATGATTATTCATTACTTATTTTTACGTTTAACTTACAGGACTTTAGGACTGAAGGCACCTAAAAATCAGTTTCTTGTTTCGTAACACCCATGTGTTTTCCTCCTATTTGTTCACTGCATGTGTTCAGGGGTTTCAATGGGGCATCAGCGTTTTTTTGGCACACACACTTTTGGCGTCGGCTCATTGTTTTTGGCTCATTGTGTATCAGACATTAAAATATGCCTACATTTTTAACCCTTTAAGTGCCAGCCTACCTGGAGTTTTTGTCACACTCTGTTGCCAGACCATTTTGCACTATTTTGCGCTCCCCATGTTCAAATGTGATTTTTGAAGGGATTTCCAGGGATTTCCCAGGAAAATGATATATTGTTTTTTTCAGCAGAGTCTGGGCTTTAACATGAAATGTCTTGTTTGTCATTTGTTAGGTGTATTCTTAATATTTTTGGGTGAAATATGTGCAAAAAAAAAAAAAAAAAAAAAAATTTTTACATATTGTAGTTTTTTTTGGAATAAAAAATGTAAGTTTGTCAATAAAATCTTATTGCGTGTGAAATCCCAATTTCTCCTGGTTACAGCGGTACCACATATGTATAGGTAGACACCCTTTCCTGCCCAGGAGACTCCCCCAAACTGAAACAGCGCTTTAGGAGATTTTCAGATAAAATACAACTATGCTATGCAATATGCGCACCTTGCGGTTTTTCCAGAAAAACAACCCTTTACATTTGAAATACCCCCAACAAACTATATATTCTCTGGAAGTACACACCTCAGGCTTTCTAGGGGTACCAAGCTTGTGGATGTGGCCATAGTTTTCTGGAAGTAATCCCTCAACGTAATCTTTGGTTGCAAAGAGTTTCCCTAAAAAAAGGATAAAAAAGCAGAATCAAAGCCACATTTTCCTAAAAAAACTATATACAAACAAGAAAAAACAAGTTTAATCTGAAAACGCAACATCCCCCGAACAGAACAACACCCAACATGCATAGGTTCTGTCAAGGGAAGAGTTGCCAAACACCCCAAAGTAAAGCATGCGCGTAACGGTAATTTTACTTGAAAATTTCAGCTCTGCAGACAAAGTGCGCACCTTGCGATTTTTCAACCAAAACAACCCTTTACATTTGGAATATCCCCCATAAACCATATATTCCCTGAAAGTACACACGTTAAGCTTTCTAAGGGTACCCAGCTTGTTCTAGTGGGCTCATCTTTCTGGAATTAATTCCTCAAAGAATTCTTTGGTTGCGCAGGGTTTCCCTAAAAAATTTATAAAAAAGCTGAATAAAAAACACCTTTTCCTAAAATATAAATATGCAAACCAGAAAAAACAAGCTAAGTCTGAAAGCGCAAGGTCCCCCGAACAGAACAATACCCAACATGCATAGGTACTATTAACCCTTTTAATTGGCAGCCTACTTGAGATTTTGTCACCCTCTGTTGACAGGCCATTTTCCCCATTTTGCGTCATGTTTTGCGACATGTTTTGCGCCATTTTTGCTGTAACTTTCAGAAAAATTATATATATATTTTTTGCAGCAGAGTTTAGACTTTAACATGAAATGTCTTGTTTGTATTTTTTTTTTTTTTTTTTTACAATATTATTAAGTGAAAAAAAAAATAAATAAATAAAAACATTTTTTTAGAAAATTGACTCCTTTATTTTAAATAAAAAATGTATTTTATTAAGGAAAATCATATTGCATGTGAAAGCCCCATTTCTACCGATTAGAACGGTACCACATATTTATTGGTAGCCCCCCGTTCCTGCCCAGGAGACCCCCCTAACTGAAACAAGTATTTTATAACATTCACAAAAAAAATACAAAAACCATCCACACTACAAAGGGTTAAATCGGGAAAAAAAATGACATAGGGTCCCCCCTCCCAGGGGAGGGAGACCCCATTTTTTTTTTGATTTTTAAGGGTTAAAAACCCTTAAAAATCAAAAAAAAAATTGACGTGGGGTCCCCCTTACCCAAAGTAACCAGCCCGGGACCAGCTATGGGGGCTTGTAGGCACAGAGTGGGGGGGCCAGCTTTTGTGGCCCCCCCACCCTGCAGCCTACGAGCCCACATAGCCCATGTGGGCCCGGGCTCTTCTGCCCCCCCCTGGCCTTTGGGGAGGCAGGTAATGGGGGTGCCGGGGGTTAATGGCAAGCCACCCGCTAGCGCAGGTGGCTTGCCATCCCCCCAGCCTTGTGAACTGGTATAGGGGTCATGGACCCCTTACCAGTTCACAAGGGGTTAAATGTAAATAATCACACAGACACACATAAAGAAAAAAATATTTTATTAATTTTTTTTTTTTTTTACACTATACTCACCTCCCATCCATCCTGGAGCCCTCTGTCCCTCGGCGATCACTGGCTTCTGCTCACTTGCTAGAAGCCTTTTATAGCTGCTGGATGACAGATTACAAAGGGTTAATCAAAAAAAAAAATGACATAGGGTCCCCCCTCCCAGGGGGGGCGGACCCCATTTTTTTTTGATTTTTAAGGGTTAAAAACCCTTAAAAATCAAAAAAAAAATTGACGTGGGGTCCCCCTTACCCACAGTAACCAGCCCGGGACCAGCTATGGGGGCTTGTAGGCACAGAGTGGGGGGGCCAGCTTTTGTGGCCCCCCCACCCTGCAGCCTACGAGCCCACATAGCCCATGTGGGCCCGGGCTCTTCTGCCCCCCCCTGGCCTTTGGGGAGGCAGGTAATGGGGGTGCCAGGGGTTAATGGCAAGCCACCCGCTAGCGCAGGTGGCTTGCCATCTCCCCAGCCTTGTGAACTGGTATAGGGGTCATGGACCCCTTACCAGTTCACAAGGGGTTAATAGTAAAAAAAATGACACACACACAGAGAAAAAAAAATCTTTATTTTTCTTTTTTACACTATACTCACCTCCGATCCGACGTCCCTCGCCGCTGTCCCGCGCCGATCACCTCACTGACAGATGCCGGTGGTGATCGGCGCAGGGCGGGTGACAGGTGAGGGGGCTCCGATCGGAGCCTCCTCACCTGACACCCGCTCTGCTCCGATCACCACCGGCATCTGACAGATGCCGGAGCTCGGAGGGGGTATAGGAGGAGCGGGATGACGTCATCCCGCTCCTCCCACAATGGGCGGGGCTAAGCGGCGGCGGCCGTCGCCGCCATTACAAGAGGTGAGGACCCGGAAGAGGGTCCTCACCTGAAGACTGCGCAGCCCAGGGGGGGGATCGGACCCCCCCCTGGTGAAGAGGAGGCCCGGACAGAAGGCTCGGGCGCGGAGGTGAGTAAATGACAGTTTTATTTTTTTTTTTACAGCGGCGATCGGCGATCAGCGCTGGAAACGGGGGGGGGGCGGCTGGTTTCGGGCCCCCCCCTGAAGACGGAGGACGACGGGGGGGCGATCGGATGCCCCCCCAAGGAAGAGGGGACCCCAGGCTTCACAAGGATACCGGAGGTAAGTGATTTTTTTTTTCTATTTTTTAACTGTTTGGGGGAAATGCCAGGCACGTAGTTTCTACGTGCTTGGCACTTAACGGTAGGAGAAGCAACCACGTAGAAACTACGTGCTTGGCATTTAAAGGGTTAAACACTGTATATTATCCCCTCACTACAGCAGGGGTAAGCCCATCTGATTTAGATGCCGCCCTGCACACCACTGGTCCTGGAAACCCAATACCGGCCAGCCAATATCCACCTCTTTCCCTACACTTCCACGGCTGCTATTTTCATGACCACTGACCATGGGTAGTAGTTAACAGTAGCCATTTGAGCTCCATCTTCCACTACCTCAATGAAGAGGAGACATGTGGTAAAAGGTTGATTGAGAGGTCTGCAAGAGGGGGGATCTTGGTTTTGGGGGAAAGCCTGTTCTATTATATACTTCCATTACTGCATGTAGGTTTACTTTAATGTCTATCCTCATTATTAACCATCAAGGGGAGGGGGGGGGTCTGAGAGACCCAGATACAACACGCAAACCTAGAGGCTGATTTATTAATAGCGCCAGGTAGCGACAGTTGAGCGACTGTAGCAGCATTTTCACAGCGCCCGCTAGTAGTCGCTGTGCTTGGCCGTTGTTCGGTAGTTGATAGCGACTCAGTCGGTGTGCAGTAATGTTGAATACAAGGTGATGAGTCGCTATTTGACAGGTTCTGCGCTGTATGGGAGCGCATGGTAGCGAATGGCCATAGCGACCGGCTCCCACCATATTCATTAACAAATCACGCTACAAAAATTCTCGCGCTGTGAAATGCATGTTTAAACCCCAGAGCGCTGGCGGCGATGGGTTAAAAGTAGTTTTTTAACCCCCAAACAACCATATTTTGGGAAACCAAAAAAAACAAGTTCATAAAAACATTTTGGAATATGAATACATTAATATCAGACCTGTAATATCAATTCTGCGCAAATTTTTTTTTAATTTTTTTTTTTAACCTTAAAAAAAATATCTAACATGGCAGAAGTGGTAACAGAAATTTTCACATTACAAAAAAAAAAAAAATATTAACAATTAATTATGAATATTTCAAGATTGTTCCATTGAAATGCATTGGAGAGCGCCAGGTAGCGAGAGGTCACACCTGTCGCTGTTCAAGGTCGGACGCTGGCGCTGTGGGGTGAGGCTGGAATAATGATGAATGAGTCGCTATATGGTGCTATCTCAGTCGCTAAGCAGGATCGGCTTGATAAATGTGTGATTGTGGCGGGGAGCCGGCGTTCTCGTGGCGGTGACCGTCATTACCGTTCGCTCACCAGTCGCTACCTGGCGCTATCCCTTGTTAAATAAGGGCCCATGTGTTAGTCCTGTCCTGAACCATGCTTTCAAGGCTGCCACCCTTTCTGTTGTTGCCACAGTATCAGGGCTGATGATGATAATGATGACAGGATGGTATTGATATTATGTTGCTGTTTGAAGTGGGCACCAAGGCAACCAGTCTCACCCCAGTCTGTAGGAAAATTAATGTCCCCGTCCAAGCACACAATAACGTCCTCCAATCTTATCCCCCTTAGGAACAGCGTAAAATGACTCATTTCAAAGCATTTCAAAATGTCTGGTTATATGTAAATACCTTATGCTTTCTAAGCCACTTTCTTCGCTTTCATTTCTGGGTCATGGCTTAGCTGTGATGGACATGCATGGTGCAGCTCTATGCATTTTGAGCATGATCCGCTGTAGTCAGAGACAGCTGTGGGAGCACTGTGACTATGACTTCTGGCCTGTGCTGCAGGAAATGCAGGAGAGGCCCATGGACAGGTATCAGGGGAGATGCTTGCTGCTTTATTATTGCAATAACAAATAGTTTTTGACACCCTCTGTGTCAGGGTGTTATTTGAGCAACTTAAACACGTGCGTTCCATTTTATAATTCTTTAACATACTTGTGTGATGAGTCTCTCCCCCTTCTTCTTCCTATACAACAGATGTTCATTTTCTGGTCAATGGAACTGAAAGTCAAGTGGAATTTTGCAAATTTTTACAGCAATAATGTGGATGGGGGGTGGAACCTGCTCATCATCCAAATTTATTGTGTTCATAATGTGTAATGAAGTTCCATTGTTTTTATTTTTTCAGCTTGGAAACCAGAAAAGAATACAGAATTTCCATACATATAGGTCAGTGGGCATAAACTCTTTACATCAATAAGATGATGCTACCAGATCGTAGTCACAGAAACGCCTTTGTTTGGGCGATGAGCAAGATGCTCATTGTACTTTGGAGAATTAATAGCTCTTTTTTTCATGTTGGAGAATTTTGCGGCTCTGTTTTCTGGTAACTGATTTAAGAAAAGGTCATTTTTACAAAGAGCGCCATTGTAATGTTAAATCATTTTACATCAAGCAATTTTGAGCTTTTTACCCTGTTGTCTTAACTGTTTCAGTTCTTTAGGGTTGGAGTGTACATTCCATTTTACATGTATCCTTAATTTCTTGCATAGGACTATGGAAGTTGAACCCAATGGCCACTGGACAACTCCTCTTCCTCTCTTCCTGAAACATTACACTGAAAGGTTGTTCCACCTAACCAGTGACTTATTAGTCCTCAATTATCAATCACATACCCTATACACTACACCTGGAAATAAAAAATAACAACAACCAGGGATGACTGGGATTTTGCTATCTTTGAACCAGCCGATGATGTCCTTCAGGAGACCCGTCTCCAGTCCTGGCTGGTAAACCATTGAGCTCCTTGGCTTTGGTGATAATACTGCAAGGGCATATCATATTCAGAGGGGCTTCTTGGCTGGCCAACCATTAATCTCCTTGGCTTGGTTTATAATTTTGCAATGACATCATATTCAGGGGTTGTTATGACCACTTTTAAAGCATTGGCATTGAAGCTGAAGATATACTTTAGCATTACAGGGGCAAAAAATGGTCTGAGTGTCTTGTATGAGGGATTCGGTGAGGCTACATAGAGGTTAAGGATTCAAGGGAATATCAGTGATAGCAGTGTACCAAAAGTAGAAATTGCAAACTGGAGCAGGCAAGTATAGATGACTGGAGGACTGTGGCTGGGAGCCACACAAAAGCCTT
This sequence comes from Gastrophryne carolinensis, assembly GCA_027917425.1. Classification (NCBI taxonomy): domain Eukaryota; kingdom Metazoa; phylum Chordata; class Amphibia; order Anura; family Microhylidae; genus Gastrophryne; species Gastrophryne carolinensis. The sequence goes on along the minus strand of CM051241.1, from coordinate 24,555,035 downwards.
GCTGTCCTCAAAGCATGTCAGTCTACTTTGTTTCAATATTTTTATTGAAAATTTTCAACGATACAGTTTTGCATAGCATACAGCATCACACTACCATCCCGCGCAGGGGAGGTATAAAGAAAGAGAAAAAACTACCGACATACGTTTTCATAGTATTGCAAGTTAACCAAACTAGTGTTTAACAATCTACAGTATGATTGCAAATATGGTGAGGCACGAGACATGTGCTTGTTACCATTAGCGCAACTTATATTACGCCATGGTCTTTTCCGGGCCATGGAGCCTCACGGTGTCCGCAATCAGCACCGGCGCCCGCACGCCCATTATCTTGTGCCTATTACACTAGGTCCACTGGGACATGCCAGTGGGCAGTCGAACACTGCCGTGCGCTTATACAGAGGGGTCAGTCTACTTTGAATTGTCTTGATTCTCCCTATAGCCAGTCCACCCTTGACCACAACCCTTTTGACAATGTACGCTAGAGCCCATAGGAATGCATAGAAATGCATATTTTATGATATGATAAAACAATTAAGAGTTCTAAAACAGCAACTGATATTTTGACCAAGGTGTAACCACCAACTAGACCCCTCTACCTGCAGGAATGATATCAAAGTTAATACAGTGAAAACATATAGTGCATCAAAGATCTTTTTGTTGGCCAAAATGCAATATGACTTTTGTAATATTCTCCCTTGATAACCTCTAAGGTGAGATAAATTGTAAAAAGTAATTAAATAACCAATAAAGTATCCAAAATGAAAATAGAAAAAGTTGGGCCGGACAAGATTAAAAAGGCATGTAAATCTGACATGTTTTGGAGTTGCCTTTTGCATTCTCTGGGACTTCACTCACAGGGACGTCAGCCATCTCGCTCCCCACCAATAAATAGACCCTCCCTGCGACGGAGAGTGGTGCAGGAGAGTGTGACGGGAGAGTGGGGGATGGACTGGAGGACAGCGAAGGAGCAGGAGGTTCAGAGCAAATTCCTATTCAGATGAATTGGCTTGCTAATCTCTAGTGATAACCTTAAAACCTCTTTGAGTTTTGCCAAAACCACCCAATGATCATCTGAGAACACTGGGATGACACAGAAACCCTATAGGGAGCTCTGCCAGTAGGGGTCACGAGAACAACCACTGAACACAATGGAAGGTTGTTCTAGCCAACGAGTGACTCAATGTCTTCAATTATCAATCTAACTATGAACTATCCACCAATATATTCCAGCCCATCAAAGCAGCTTTCTGACTGGACTATGAGGATAGTTAGCTATTATTCTTATAAATTACCATTATTAATCCAATGTTGGAATTTGCTGGGTGATACAATGTGAAACTGAACTACCAGCTAAAACATACAAATGATCATCCACAGTAATACATCACCTAAAAGTTAAAATAAAGGCCCCTACCATCTGAAACAAATCTGGACCATGTTTTGTCTGTCTCTGAATCTGGCCAACATGGCAAATAGAAACCAGTTGCATAATATTCAGATGACCTGGAAGCTTCAGTATAGTTTTCAAATAAAACAACAGCCGCTTGCTATTTGGTGGGATTTGCATTCATTATTACTCGTTGTTTGTGCACAGGCTGCATGGCATGAGCATGGCAGGTTGTGAGCTCATTGTTTTAGTGATATTTATGAAAATGGGTGACATTTAGAACAGCAGTGGAAGCATATAGCTCACACTGACAAAGATGTCTTGTCCAAGTTACGTTGTGCCCTGTTGGACCCCCATTAGGGTGAAAACATTTTTCTTTGTTGTATGTAGAAAAGACTAATTAAAAAATAGAAACATCTGAAAAAAATGTTGCATGCTGTACAATACATTTTTGAAGATAGACATTCACCTGATGAACAGAGTAAACTAGTCTACATCAGTTTAGGTAGTTGCAGGTCATATGGCTATAACTGGTGGGGTCAGTCAGGGCTTTCTCGTTGGGTCAGGTAGCCAGATAAATGTTTTTTGGTTGGGCCAGATCTGGTTTCTATGTTGATTCTAAGGTGGCCCTGTCTGTATCAGGTCAGACAGCGATGAGGGTGTTTGTCTTGGGTGTAAGGTGGTTTTGTCTGGGTCGGGTGAGGTAGCCAAAAGTCATGAGGTTTTTTTGGATTGAGTGTAAAATGGTCCTATCTGGGACAGGCCTAGTAACCATGAGTAATGAGGGTTTTAAGTTTGGGTCTATGGTGGCCCTGTTTGGGTCTGGTCAGGTAGCCATGAAGATGCAGGTTTTTCTGGTTGGGTCTGTGGTGACATTGTTTGGACTAGGTCATCTGTACATGAAGATAAGGGTTTTTGAATTGGCTGTAGCGCGAGCCTGTCAGGTAGCCATGAGTGATGAGGGTTTTCAGTTGGGTCTATGGTGGCCCTATTTGAGTTTGGGTTAGGTAGTTTGATGGATGAGAATTTTTGGATTTAGTCTGTAGTGGCCCTCTGTGGGTAAGGCCAGGTAACCATTAGTGATGAGTGTTGCTAAATGAATAAATTTCACTTCCACCAATCAGTCATGTAAACAATATGAAAAAAAAATTGAGTCTGGGTCACTACTGTCCAGAAACAGAATGAGTCAGGTATCGTAACCTTTGTATGTTTCATCAGGAAAACTTCAGAGATTGCAAGATTACCCATAAATCTAAGCAGGAACACACTCGAGATAAACTTATAAACTAAAATCAAAAGTATAATTAGAGAAAAATACAATACTACAAAATGGAATAGACGATTGGAGCAAAAATTGGATAGTAAAGCACAACATTTTAAATGAAAGGCATAAAGCAAATGCAAAAAAGGTAAAACAGTTATTGTCCATTGTGTGAGAGGGCCCCGACCTGGACCACAGCCTGCTTTTTAAGTAAGTCTCAAAAGAGGCAAGTCACATAGGGGAGGAACTTGGTAACCATTTTATAGCCTGCTGGAATGCAGTGTTGTTACAAAGTAACCCATGCAGATCGCAAGTGTTACTGATATAATATGATCAAACACTTTAATGTATTTGGCTCCAGTATTATCAGATTGTAGACCCGGTCTCTTAGATTTTCTACATGGGCCACTTGTGTCCAATTCCTAAGTCCTACAGACAGGAAACTGATATAATGCATTCATACTGGATACCGCCGTAGTTGCTTTCCTGCCCTACACTCTGCAGTTGACAACCCCCTCTTTTGTGGACCAGGAGCTTACTGACTTTTTTGACTTACTCTGCCTGTTTAATGCTTAGGTCCTAGGGTCTGCTAACAATCTAAACCAATAGTATCCTTGCTGTAAGTGGGGCACTCATACTCTGCCCAATGTCTGCAAGGGATCTGCTTATTCTCTGCCTATCAATATTTTGGCCCAGAACTAATCCCCTAAAACTCTCTGATTTTGCATCATGCCTTTTAACTATTGGGTCTGTGGGGTAAGGATATTAATATTTAATATTAATTACTAACTAGAGCTGTCTGATCCCTTCTAGCCTGCTGTAAAAAAAAGTAGCTAGATGTTGTGTTATGCGTAACACGCTACACCATGGTATTTCTTCCATGGTGTCAACCATAGTTCTACTCTTAGCATACAATAGGTGGAGTCAATCTTACTCTCAGAGGAGGGACCTGAGGGTGTGGCCTAGGATCTCTCCAGCTAAGGTAAGCCCTTAGATGCAGATTCATGTCCTGAGATTCAGGACATGTGATAGAAAGTAATATTTACATACAGTTTTTTTTTTTTTTAATTCTTTATTTAATTTTCAAACCGATACAGTGTAGATGGTAAAATAGGACAGTACAGTAGAAAAGTAGAAAACCAGTACATAGGTCAGCTTAGATCTGGGACGCAGCCCGAGCTGGATCACTTTTTCTATGCGATTCCACTCATCCCAGCGGCATTGGTAAGATCAGTCCTTTACGACACAACAGTGACGTATGGTCGTTGCAAGGGGGCCTAAAATAGGTCTCTGCTCCGCCCATCAACCCCCATAGTAGTCTTGGGTTCTATTCGCCTTTATGGCCGGATGATATTCATGCGGCCCACGCTTGTGTATCGAGGGGTCGTGTTATTTTCTCTGCTCTGAGGGCTGAGGGTCGTTAAGTTAAGATCTGTCTTTTGTTATGCTAGGGGTGGGTCCGGGGCATCTCTACGTTTAAGCCAGACCTACTGGAGATCGTCGAGAGGAAGAAGTGTGATAGAGGAGAAAAAAAAAGAGGAAGGGATTGAGAGAGTTAGAAGGGTAGGTAAGGGGAGGTGGGGGGAAAAGGGGTAAGAAGAAGGAGGAAAGGGGGGAGACAGACACCACAAGTCTCCGCATGCACGGGCCGCCACCGGGGGGGGCAAGGGGAGGGACAGGGACCCCCCCCGGATCCCCCATCCATGATTAGGAGAAATGTAAAGCGAGTCGTTTTCGTACCCACTCTATGCTACTGAGGCCCTAACCACGTGCCATGAGGTCCAAATGGTCCGGTTCTCATCCTCTCTATCTTGGACGGCTGCTGTCAGTTCCTCCATTTCCATTATCCTATCTACCTCCGCAATCCAGTCCTTTTCTGTCGGGATGTGTACGGACTTCCACGATCTGGGAAGCAGCACCCTTGTCGCGTTGATCATGTGTCTTAGCAATGATTTTCTGTAGACTGTGATGCTGTCATTAGTATGATGTAGGAGCATGAGCGCTGGGCAGCACGGGACTTGTGAACCCGTCACTGCGGACATTATTTCCGACACTTTTGTCCAAAAGGGTCTGATTCTGGGGCAAGACCATAGAATATGGAAGAGTGATCCTTCTCCTGTCTCACACCTCCAGCAATTGGGGGAGGATCCCGGGAACATGGACGCCAATCTTCTTGGTGTGTAATACCATCTGGTTAGGTATTTGTAATTGGTCTCCTGGATTTGAGCTGAGATTGACGATTTTACATACAGTTTTGATCTTTTCAGTCCTGACCAAGTACATATTTCCACTAAAAAATAAATAAAAAAAGGTCGCATTCGGAATGAGGACTGATATTTTAAGTCAGTTTAGCAAAGGGCAGGCAGCTTATCAGCTGTCAGACTCAATGTCTCTCTGCCCCGGCAAACGGACAAGTTCTGATTATGTTGCTCGATTCTCAATTGACTGATCCCTGCTTCCTCCAGCCTCTAGTTAAAGATGGAGGCAAGATTACGTCTCGGCGACATTACTTATGCTTCGGCGAGGCAATCAACATGTTAAGAGTCTAGCGCCTGACCTAAGAAACACATTATCAGACAGCCAATGAAAAACAGGCAAAGTAATTTGATACAAATGATGTTCAGCCCATTAGTGCCGTGTAACTTATTATAGGTGAAAACATATTTCCATCTCAATGTTCTATTACATGAAAGATCCATCAGACGATGGTGAAGGTCACGCGGCTGGCCGGAATAATTTTAACAAAACAAGCAACTTTTTTTTTGTTTCACTTTAGCACATAACAGGTCAAACTCCTAATTCATATAGATGAATAATATTATTGTGATTTCAGGGCATTAGAGTCTAAATTCTACTGAGTTGGCCAACTAGGTAAAATGTACTGTATATCAATGCTTTAGAAGACCTCTGACCTACATTCCCTACATTGTGTACTCCCTCCCCTATGGTCCAGACATGGACTCTCTCATTGTTGTCTCCATACATTTATCTTCTGCCACCTAGATTGACCTTGATCAGTCTTTAGTTTTTTCCAAAGAACACACAACCATATTTTCTCCCCATAGACATGCACAGGATTCCGATTTTTCTGTCAAACCAGAATATTTACCCAAGGGGTTTGCACCCCCCTAGACCAAATAAAGCACATCGCCCACTCAGCATGCAGCACTCTTGAACACAGCTGAGCCACTGTATGCATTAGGGCAAGGGCTCCCAACTGGTTGTATGCAAGATCCTATTAGGTGGTGCATGACAGGGCTGAAGACCAACCTGAAATGCTGTCATCTAAACTGCTAAACTGCTCTACACCTTTTTTTAATATTGTTTTAGGTAACCCAAAAAGACCACCCGGGTGTTTCACGGGATAATTATAAACTTGAAAGTGGTACTTGATGAAAATAGACTGGGAATCCCTGTATTAGCAGATACTTAGTGGCAATGAGCATCAACATGGTAACAAGCAAGAGCAGCACTCCATGGAAAGCTTCAACAGGCTGCAGGCAAGAGAGCTGGCACAGGAGCTGCACGTTCATGGAGCTTAGGACATACCTCAGGATGAGAAGGGGCACGCTATCAAGGTTCAGGAGATACAGGGAGTGGATGCATGGTCACAAGAATCCAGCAGCAGTAGGAGCACCCAGAAAGTAATGCAAAATACTCATTAATGTTACTGCAGCAATCACATCTTCAGATGTTCCACATTCTGCATTTGAATGCAGAAGCCACACCCAGATCTGAATTAACTGTGTTAAAGGAGGCCCCATGGCAGAGAGTCTAGTGGAGGCCCTAGTAACTGTATATTAATTGGTGCCTTCGATAACAGGTGGTGGTCCCCAAGTGGTGGAGGCCCCGAGGCCGAGGGCGGGAGCCCTGGTTTAACCTCCTAACTGCCCTAATGAAATATAAAAAACATAAAAAATGTCCCAAAAATTGTCCCCATTAGCAGTGCAGGGTGATTTTTTTAGATCGATCTCTGACCTATTCACTTTTCATTTGTTTTGACATCCATAGATCAGTTAAAATTCCAAATTCCCCGCAAACAAGAATTTTACAATCCAACCAGACAGTAAGTGATTTCTTCAATCAGAGAGAAATAAGACATTCTTCTTTTTCTCTCCTAAATATGTTTTCTCATTTTGTTGAAAATACCCATTAACTCGAAAATTTCAATATGTCTGGCAAAGAAAAAGAAAATCAGCACACAACAGAAACATAAGGATAAATTAAAAAGGGTAAAGTTTTTTTTAGCGGAATATTATCCAATTTTAATCAATGTTTCAGGATAGGCATAGAGAAATGCAGCCCTCGAAACGCGCTAATAAAAATAAATCTGTTTCCGATTGCTATCTATGCCGCACAGGTGCTTGTTTGTTACAAGAGAGGCATGTTCATTAATTTTCAGCTATGAAAAGTGCACAGTGCCATAAATATACAATTCAGAATGTGCCGCTGATAAATGAACTCACAGATTGCTAATGTACGGGAGTGGGGTATGGCGCATAAAACACATGCCAAACAGGAGGACGGGCGCCGAGATGGGAGCATTTTTAAGCTGGAGTTTAATGTAAGCATGAAAGCCGTTTCCTTTTTTTATGGCAATAACTTTCAACATACATCAACGGAACACTTAAAATAAATCCTTTCTCTTGCCTTGGAAAGCGTCGAACAATTGAATTGGACTTATGATTTCCAGGGCAGGAGCTTGACAACAAGATGCAAATGATCCCACAATCTTTTTGTTGCATGCTTCCTGTCTGGGTTTTATTGCATCTGAAGCTTTTATTAGATAAAATTGAGCCTGTAGTTTTTTTCATTTTTGTTTTTCCTTTCTGTTCCTTTGGTTGGCATTTTGTTTCAGGTTTAAATGATATAAATTGGACAAATCTGTAGAATTTTGAAGCTTTGCATCTCTTCATGGCTTTTTAGATTTTTTAGATTCAGATTCACTTTCACATTCAGTGTGAGACTGGCCAACCAAAGCACCAAAGGGGGCTTTAAGGGGCCCCATGCCCAAGTTGCATTTGTTTTTTGGCTAATAGACATTGTATGTTATATTATGCAACAATTATGTTTTACCTAGAGGGTGGGCACCCAGAATGATTAGCTCTGCTGAGTCCCAAGAATGAGTTGCTCTGTTGGGCCCCAACAATCATTTCCCCTGGTGGGTCTCATTAATCATTTCCGCTGGTGGACCCGAAAAATGAGTTGCTCTGTTGGGTCTCAACAATCATTTCCCCTGGTGGGTCTCATTAATCATTTCTGCTGGTGGACCCGAAAAATGAGTTGCTCTGTTGGGTCTCAACAATCATTTCCCCTTGTGGGTCTCAATAACTATTTCTGCTGGTGGACCCGAAAAAATGAGTTGCTCTGTTGGGTCTCAACAATCATTTCCCCTGATTGGTCTTAATAATCATTTCCGCTGGTGGACCCGAAGAATGAGTTGCTCTGTTGGGTCCCAACAATCATTTCCCATGGTGGGTCTCATTAATCATTTCCGCTGGTGGACCCGAAAAATGAGTTGCTCTGTTGGGTCTCAACAATCATTTCCCCTTGTGGGTCTCAATAATCATTTCTGCTGGTGGACCCGAAAAAATGAGTTTCTCTGTTGGGTCCCAACAATCATTTCCCCTGGAGGGTCTCATTAATCATTTCCGCTGGTGGACCCGAAGAATGAGTTGCTCTGTTGGGTCCCAACAATCATTTCCCCTGGTGGGTCTCATTAATCATTTCCACTGGTGGACCCGAAGAATGAGTTGCTCTGTTGGGTCCCAACAATCATTTCCCCTGGTTGGTCTCAATAATCATTTCCGCTGGTGGACCCGAAGAATGAGTTGCTCTGTTGGGTCCCAACAATCATTTCCCCTGGTTGGTCTCAATAATCATTTCCGCAGGCGGACCCAAAGAATTAGTTGCTCTGCTGGATCCCAACAATCATTTTCCCTAGTGGGCCCCCAGAACAATTATCTCTGGTGATCCCCAAGAATTAAATGCTCTAGTGGGACCCAACAGTCATTTCCCCCTGGTTGGTCTCAAAATTAATTTCCGCTGGAGGACCCAAAGAATTAGGGCCTTATCCATGAAGTGATATCGCCAGGTAGTGCCTTGTAAGAGGCAGGTAGAGTCAGGTAGCGGCAGGTGAACGCCGGCAACAGCACGTAATTACACATTTATGAAGCCGATTCTGTTGAGCGACTGTGATAACGCCATGTAGCGTACGATTCATCATTATCCCAGCCTCAGAGTGCAGCGCCAACGTTCAAACTTTCAGAGCGCCAGTGGGGTGTGCGCCGGCGGTGTTTGAGGCTGTTTTTTTGATAAATATGGTGTGAGTCGGTTGCAATGACCAGTCGCTACCATTCGCTCCTATACAGCACTGTACTGCTCATATAGCGACTCCCCACAACGTATTCATAAATGCTGCACAGCGACTGAGGCGCTCTAAATTAGCGAACCACGGCCAAGCACAGTGACTACTAGCGGGCGCTCTGAAATGCCTTCTACAGACGCTCATCTGTCGCTACCTGGCGTTAGTAATGAATCAGCCTGCCCGTTGCTCTGTTGGATCCCAACAATCATTTCCCCTGGTAGGCACCCAGAACGATTAGCTCTGGTCATTCCCAAGAATTATTTCCTCTGGTGGGTTTCAGTAATGATTTCCACTGGTGGACCCGAACAATTTGTTGTCCTGTTGGGTCCCAACAATAATTTCCTCTAGTTTTTTAAACAAATAGCACAGCTAAATATGTTGCTGAATTGCACTTGGGGAAAAAATCAAAAGAAAAAGCGTTTACTTGCAAAAAACATGCGTAAAAAATGGCTCACAGTCATGAATCAACCCCTCATCCTAAAAAGTCCTGTGGGCCCCTGTCCTCTGGTTTAATGTAGGCTGAAAGCCTTATATAATATAAAGCCTTATTAATGACCTACACACGTTACCATAATGCCAGCTTCTGTACATCTCACTCCCACGCCGCCACCTTACTTCAGGTGGTATATATCCCACTATCCCACAATCCCCCCATGTGCAGCCGTCAACCTCTTGCATGCGACCACTCACAGAGAGCATTTCGCCTTCTGTCCTAGCGGCGAGGTGCACGAGGGGGCCAGTAGTCCAGGAGCATCCGGACTTGCACCGGGAAGGTGATTAAGTTCTCTGGGATTATTTTTATTTTGGACTTTTGGTCCACTTTAAGTGTTATTGGACCCAGTGCCGGTGCAGTTTAGAGTCTCACATTATGGGATTTGAGCTTGTCGAGGGGAGTGGGGGGGTCTTGAGTTGGGATGCCTGACGCTGACAAAAAATACAGCCCATTTTCATACTATAAACATAACTACTCCTGGGATACGGCTGCAGATTCCAACAATGGTGTGGCTGCTGCTGGCTGTGGATTCAAGTACTGATGAATCCTGGAACTACATTATAGCTTCCATATCAGGCTTTCTCTTTTGTTTTAAGGTGCAACTTGGTATGTCCCTGACATTCTTTATGGCACAGGTAGTGATCCAAAAGTAATTTTAGATGTTTGCATCACTTCAATCATTCAAATATGCTTACTGTTAAAGCTCATGAGTTCTCCCACTGAACCCAATATGCCATGGGTGGACATTTGTCATTGGATATTCTTTAAAAACTATAGCTTGACTTTTATCCCTTAATGGAAATTAATCCCGTGTTGTGATCAGACTAATCAATTTTTGTTCAAAAAAACAAGGAAATCAAATTATCCTAAAGGCTCGCATATTTGCCACCAAATTATCCTAAAGGCTCACATATTTATTCTAAAGGCTCACATATTTGCCACCAAATTGTCCTAAAGGCTCACATATTTGCTACCAAATTATCCTAAAGGCTCGCATATTTGCCACCAAATTATCCTAAAGGCTCACATATTTGCCACCAAATTATCCTAAAGGCTCACATATTTGCCACCAAATTATCCTAAAGGCTCACATATTTGCCACCAAATTATCCTAAAGGCTTGCATATTTGCCACTAAATTATCCTAATGGCTCGCATATTTGCCACCAAATTATCCTAAAGGCTCGCATATTTGCCACCAAATTATCCTAAAGGCTCACATATTTGCCACCAAATTATCCTAAAGGCTCATATATTTATTCTAAAGGCTCACATATTTATTCTAAAGGCTCACATATTTGCCACCAAATTATCCTAAAGGCTCGCATATTTGCCACCAAATTATCCTAAAGGCTCACATATTTGGCACCAAATTATCCTAAAGGCTCGCATATTTGCCACCAAATTATCCTAAAGGCTCGCATATTTGCCACCAAATTATCCTGAAGGCTCGCATATTTGCCACCAAATTATCCTAAAGGCTCGCATATTTGCCACCAAATTATCCTAAAGGCTCGCATATTTGCCACCAAATTATCCTGAAGGCTCACATATTTGCCACCAAATTATCCTGAAGGCTCGCATATTTGCCACCAAATTATCCTGAAGGCTCACATATTTGCCACCAAATTATCCTAAAGGCTCGCATATTTGCCACCAAATTATCCTAAAGGCTCACATATTTGCCACCAAATTATCCTAAAGGCTTGCATATTTGCCACCAAATTATCCTAAAGGCTCACATATTTGCCACCAAATTATCCTAAAGGCTTGCATATTTGCCACCAAATTATCCTAAAGGCTTGCATATTTGCCACCAAATTATCCTAAAGGCTCGCATATTTGCCACCAAATTATCCTAAAGGCTCGCATATTTGCCACCAAATTATCCTGAAGGCTCACATATTTGCCACCAAATTATCCTAAAGGCTCGCATATTTGCCACCAAATTATCCTAAAGGCTCACATATTTGCCACCAAATTATCCTAAAGGCTTGCATATTTGCCACCAAATTATCCTAAAGGCTCGCATATTTGCCACCAAATTATCCTAAAGGCTCGCATATTTGCCACCAAATTATCCTGAAGGCTTGCATATTTGCCACCAAATTATCCTGAAGGCTTGCATATTTGCCACCAAATTATCCTAAAGGCTCACATATTTATCCTAAAGGCTCACATATTTGCCACCAAATTATCCTAAAGGTTCACATATTTGCCACCAAATTATCATTAAAGGCTCGCATATTTGCCACTCATGTGCTATTGGATCATTTTCCTCATAAAATAAATAACCAGGTCAAATAGTTTTGACCCAATTTTTGATAATGAGGTTGTCTTTATATTCTTTTAGAAACGTTATGCTCAAATATAGAACGTTTTAAAGAGTTCTCATACTTTAAAGCCTCACTATATATATCCATTAATTAATAGAGCACTCGGAAAGGGAAAGGGAACATGCACCAAACATTACAAAGATTGCTGTCTCTGACAGAAATTTTGAGGCCGATTCATTAATAGCGCCAGGTAGCGACAGATGAGCGCCAGTAGCGTGATTTTCACAGCGCCAGCTAGTATTCGCTGTGCTTGGCCGGGGTTTGCTTGTTGACAGCGACTCAGTCGGTGTGCGGTAATGTTGAATACGGGGTTAGGGGTCGATGTTTCACAGGTTCTGCGTTGTATGGGTGCGCCTCACAGCGAATGGCCAGAGCGAACGGCTTGCTGCAGATTCATTAACAAATCACGCTCAAAAATTTCTCGCGCTGTGAATTCCTTGTTTAAACCCCAGAGCGGCGATGTGTGTAAAGTAGTTTTTAACCCCCAAACAACCATTTTTTTTAAATGTAAAAATTATACAAGTTTTTCTAAACATTTTGTAATATGAATACATTAATATCAGACCTGTAATATCAATTCTGCACATATTTTTTTTTTTTTTTCTTTAAAAAAATATCTAACATTGCCGTAGTGGTCACAGAATTTTTGACAGTTAAAAAAAAAAAAAAAAACATAAACTCAATTAATTAGGAATATTTAAAGATTGCTCCATTGAAATGCATTGGAGAGCGCCAGGGAGCGACAGGTCATACCTGGCGCTGTGATGGGATTAGTAGCGGCGCTGTTCGTTGCAGTCGGCTACATGATGAATCCCGCGCTAGCTGACGCTCTCGCCGGCGCTAGCCTCAAATAGCGTGATAAATGCGCCATTGTGACCGCCGCCGGGCGTACTTGATTCGGTAGCCACCGTTAGTTGGCGGTATCTGGCGCTCGTCAGACACTACCTGGCGCTAGCCCTTGATAAATAAGGTCGCTAGAATAGATAAAACAGGACACCTACAGATGTAGCATTCTTCAATGAGATCCCTTCACAGCAACAGCATTCTAGAAAGATCAGTCACACATCGTATAAAGCAGTTTGAGGACTGATTACATTGTAACAGCAAGCGTGTGGCTGCTATGTAATGTAACTCAGCAGCAAGCTGCCATGGTTATGCTGTAATTAGTATCTATGTGCCTGACTAGTACAATGTAGCACAGCAGGGAGCTACATAACTGTTACAATGCAACACAGCAGGGGCTGGCTGACTGTTACAATGTAACACAGCAGGGGCTGTCTGACTGTTACAATGTAACACATCAGGGAGCTGCATAACTGTTACAATGTAACACAGCAGGGGCTGTCTGACTGTTACAATGTAACACAGCAGGGGCTGTCCGACTGTTACAATGTAACACAGCAGGGGCTGTCTGACTGTTACAATGTAACACAGCAAGACTAACTAACTTGTTACATTGCACAGAGCAAGAAGCGTGGCAACAGTGTTAAAGGTACCATCCTAAGTTTTATGACAGTGAGCCCTGCGGCCTCTGAAGAATGGCTAGGCCACAAAGGTACCAGGAGGGTTGGGCAACTAAAAGATTTCTAAGGCCTCATGCATCTCCCTGGCTGCATGTCATCACATTTTCAAGGCAATGTAACTCTTTAGACGTAGGAATCGGTGTATTCACCGTTTAATGTCTAGGTTACTGTAGGAGACACTTGAAAATCTATCCAGCATCATTAATACACTCAATCTACTTGAATCCTGCTCCCCGGTAGAGAAGTCATGGGAGTTCATTAAGATTCAACTCACTTATTTTTGCCGTCTTCAGACTATTCTTGTCTTTAATCAGTGTTTTTGCTTCTTCATTTTCAGATAAATTTAAATTAATCAAGATCTTTAATAAACGCATTTAACCTACTTGTTCAGATTGAGGTGACTGGAACGCAGCAGCACTCAGAAAACATTCAACACCCATCTGAGAAGTGCTTTATTTTTTAATGGGAGTGTTATTTATTTCATACGCTTATCTTGATCAATCTGATGGCAAGCAGTTATTTTATTTTAGTTTTATTGGAATTAGGAGGACAAATTTTGTATGTATTTATATATATAATTGCCTTTATTATGATGTTTAACTGGTAGTCTATGGATGTCCTCTAGTAGAATGAGCCATAATGATGTCACTATGGTTGGACATGTACATGTGCACCCACCTCCCAACACATAGCGCCTGATTGTATATGTTCACCTTTTTCTGCTTCTTTAGAGCAAATGGAAACCCATTTTTGGGTCCATGCTGATTGGCTAAACCCAAAAGGGCTGGATTACGTGCAAACGCCGGCTGGCCACAGTCCTAGCTGGGCATCTGGTTCTGGAATCTAAAAGGTTCCAGGGCCCGGCCGAATAGGTTAACATCCTCTTTAAGCTAAAATATTTTCGCTGGTCACCTTTGCTGTTGCCTCTGTGGTGGACACACAAGGAAATGGTCAAGACAAGGAGGAAACACATATTAATGAGTTTGTACAGGTAGCATAGGGACGCATTTCACAGGTTAGCGCCATTTTCCACCGTCAACAAACTATAACATTTACCAAAATATAGTGGCTGAAACAGGCTGGCGTAGACAGGTCAAAAACACTGATGAGGTCCATTAAATGAACAGGACCCCCTGCAAAGGTGCTGGACCACTGCTTATGTTTGTGGGTGCCCAATTTGTGATGCCACCTGCAAACCTAAAATCTCTTCCAGGACTGCTTCCCCCAGAGTCTGGTCCCAGAACCATGCCACAGTGGTCACGTGGGTCTCAGGGTGTGGTTTTCAGGCCTTGTGCAAACACAGACACAAGCCCCCAAAAACTTCAAGTCTTTAGCCCTGATGAATGTTCCTCCAACAACTGACACATTTTGCATAATATAAGCATATCTATGCCTGCAATTAAAGTGGACCAACACCCAGGGGTGATCGGCCCGGGAATCTATAAGATTCCTGGGCCGATCACCTCCCTCACCACGGGACATCCGAGATCGGGATGTCCCGCCGTGAGGGACCCCCCCCAAAAGCCCCAAAAAACTCACCTGATCGGCGGCGGCAGCGGCCGCCGCCGCCTCCCACACACCCCTCTAGGCGTGCGCGCGCCCGCGCCGGCCGTCTGTGAATGGCCGGCGCTGGCGCGCGCACTGTCAAAGGGGCACGCGGGAGGCAGCGGCGGATGCGCTGTCTTGTCCGCAGCTGTCACCCGCTTGTCCGTGGCTACGTGGGAGCGTGGTGAGGTGAGTTTTGGGGGGTTTCTGGGGGGTTTTACACAGCGGGGTGCCCCCCTGAAGTGGACCAAAACCCAGGATAGTCAAAATCCTGGGTGTTGGTCCACTTTAAGGGGGATATATAGTTCCCTGCTGCCAGTGCCATTCGCTTCTATTGAAATTGTGAGGTCCCTGCATTCACTGACAGAGCCATGCTGTTGAGTGATTTCTCCCCCTTTGCCCTCCCCAAGCCCTGAAAGTGTAAGCTGCCCACCATTAATTTCATCAGACTGGGTCGAAATAAACTAAATAACCCATCTTGTCAGCTGAAGTACAAAATGATGGTCAGCTCTACCTGTGCAATACTTTGATCCCAGTTGTAATAGAAAAGCTCACCCGGCACGGCCAGGAGCGCTCACCTCGTATCCAGATCAACATAAGAAGTCAAAGCCAGCCAGCGTGCAGCATAAAAACATCCACGATTTTATTTCCAATTCATTAAAATCCATCCATGATCAAAGCATCAGAGAGAAAAGGAACATAAAAAATACATGTATAATCTCCTAGTCTACACGTTTCGGACATCAGTCCTTACTCATGACATCTTGTCAGCTGAACTCCATTAGGTTTCTCAGCCATACTGGTAAGTTATGCTAACGTAAAGGAGCCTGACGAACCAGTTTTCCTTTGTTAAATACTGGTTAGGCTGGAAAAACAGGCGAATACTGGTGGAGGGATTTGTAAGGAAGACCCATAATGTTTAAAGTCACCTACTGGAAAATAAAATAGTAAACCGGTAAATAAAATTAGATCTCCCTCAACTTCTATGTCTTCCTTTGTTTAAACATTTTAATGGCCTACCCAGCTTGTATCCAGCAAGTAAAACACAGAAAATGTAACCATACTTAAAGTGGACCAACACCCAGGGGGGATCGGCCCGGGAATCTATAAGATTCCCGGGCCGATCAGATCCCTCCCTGCGGGGCATCCGAAATCGGGATGTCCCACGGGGTGAAACCCCCCAGGAAGCCCAGAAACCTTACCTTAACCCCGTTCCGACGACGCATGCTCGGGCCGCATCCGCGTCTCGCGCTTCCATCTAGCAGGGTGCGCACCTGCGCCGGCCATTTGTGAATGGCCGGCACCATCGGGGTGCCCCACCGAAGTGGACCAAAACCCAGGATAGTGAAAATCCTGGGTGTTGGTCCACTTTAAGTCAACCCAATGCCCCTGCATTGTGCCACCCTAGACACAATCCCACAGCCCCTCATGTGCTATCAAGTGGGGTGGACATGTTGAATTGACAAAATGGCCCCACTGCAACACCTTGGGCTATGGTGGGTCAAGGAAGCAGGAGAGGAGGTAAGTATGTAATTATTACTAAAGACGAGGGTACACTCTTTAAGGTTTGCAATGGATCAAATGGTTTACACGTGCCCCCATCAAACTGGAACAAAAAAAAAAGCATGTAGGGAGGCACTCTCAACTCATAATTTGATCAAAATATACATTTTATTAATTACATATTTATAATCACTACATACAATACACTCAACATATTAAAATCCCTTGAAAAACACATAAATGGGACAATAACACACAGGACAAACCAACATAATGGTGATGGGGAGAGTCTCACCACACTAATTGATATAAAATGCCTAGATATATGTGCTAAATCATTCAACAAAGTGTTCCAACAGTGCAACTGAGCATGTGCAAATCCTGCCTATGATCTGGATCACTATAAAATCTATATATTTATAAAGTGCAAGTGCTCCTAGTCAAACAATCAATTAAGATTTAATTTTCCCAACCATAGCAACTCATAAACATATAAATCTATTCTATTCACCAATTAAAGAATAATATGCAAATATAATCACCTGTATATAATATTAGGCATCCCAAAGGGGAACCACTGATGTATATCACAATATCAACCACCTTTCTATCACCAAAAACATCACCAGAAATAAAGCCAAGGTATCATGAAAATAACATGTGTGAAGTCTCCCCACCGCCTACTGCACCAGGAGCCACGCGTTCCGTGGGCGCATAACTCACTTCATCAGGCTGAACCATTAAACTGGACACTGAATTTTATTATAAATGTTCACAAGAGTGAGGCAAGTAAAACACATAAAAAGGAACCATAGTTACAGGTGGCTGTAAGTCCACCCACGGTCCTGCCCTCTTTATTGTGCCACCCTGGACACAGCCCTTCATGTGAGGGTGGACATGTTTATATTATTCGTGAATTAACATCAGGCTGATACCTTCTGCTTCAATAGGAAACTAGTAGCACCTGCCACATCAACATCTTTGTTCCGGCACAAAAGGGGTCCTCCTGGTCAGGGAACACATGCCCTGGCTCTGCTGAGCTTCTATTACAAGACATCAGAGTATAATTAATCTGCCTGGGTTGTTGGGAAATGTTATTAAAGAGACCTAGCTCTATCTTTTCGAACAGGGTATCTGAGATTTCTTCTTTTTTAACAATTCAGTGTTAACTCCATAAAAAAAAACAGTACTTCTAATATTTGGAGTCCCAGACGCATGCATAGTAAATAAATATACTTGTGGTCTATAATGTTATACAGGGGTTTCCCTTTTTCCAAAGATTGCCTCTTCCCATTTTCTAGTTATCTTAAATACCAATCTACTAACACCAATACAACATCCTGGAAAGGTGGAAAGGTTATCCCATAATGCTGCATGTTGACTTGCTGAATCACCAGCTAGGATGACACAATGAAAGGCAATGGCACTTTTTACTACAGTGTAGAAAGGAGTAGTAAAACTTTCACTACTTTTCTTAGGAGTAAAAAAGTGCCAATGACTTTCATTGTCTTTCTAGCTGGTGATTCAGCAACAGTGAAATTCTCATAATATTTTCTCAAGTGACTTTTTTACTACCATGAGAATTTTTTTAAACTCCTACTGAATCGAGGCTAAAATCATTAACAAGGGATTATTATCATCCCGACATTAAATTCTTTCTAAGGTTGAATTTATATACTGTACCTAGAGAAAGTTTTACTTAGGAGCCATTTTGAAAAAAACATTAAACATTTTGAAAAAATGTAGAATATTCCTAACAAACAGCTTAAGTGGCTAATTAGCCTTGGCACCAGCCATTTTTTAAATTGGCACAAGTGGTGCTCTTTTCACTGCTACACCTAGTAAGTAGTACAACAGTATGATTACGCACATATGACTGATTGGTTCTTGTTAATTACAGTTTAAAAGATTTTTTTTTCCAAGAAAACAACAACCTAAACCTGCTGGTTGATACTCTACCCACAATCCTGGCTTCAGCGGGGGCTTCGTCAGTAATATCACTATTGTAATTGCTGGTTTTCAGGACCATGAAAATAACATGCCATTCTTTATTTCCACCACCAGATGGCACACGGGTCAGTGATCAGCAAGTTACACAATACATCAACGTAATGATTACTAAAGCTGACACACTATTTAAAAAATGCTGTACTTGCTGCTATTCAGCTGCATTCAGGTCAGGCATGCGATGCAGCCGCATAATATGTTAGAAAGATAAAAAGTGGACCAAAACCCATATTTTTAACTAGCATCCCCTGAATTGCTCCCCCCATGAAGAGGACCTTTTGGCAATTCTCATAGCTTCTGCATCACTCTAATTCCAGATAATGGCACCTGTTTTAGCTGTAAAGCCCTGCAACCTCCATTCATTGCCATGGTTGTGTGTGGCAATGACTATCTATTCAAAGACTGATCACCTGCCATCTTACGCTGAGGGACAGCAAAAAACAATGTTCCAGGACAATTTGAAAGTGAAAACATCCTTATCTAGTTCTACACCTTAAGAAGGGAATATCAGCACAGGCTTTGGCAAAATGTATTTCACAAGTTCAGTGAGCTTTGGTCTACTTTAATTGATTATGGTGGGGAAGCTCAAGGTTAATGGCAAGTGCTAA
Organism: Gastrophryne carolinensis; assembly: GCA_027917425.1. Lineage (NCBI taxonomy): Eukaryota > Metazoa > Chordata > Amphibia > Anura > Microhylidae > Gastrophryne > Gastrophryne carolinensis. Next base: position 24,536,006 of record CM051241.1, on the reverse strand, counting down.
AGTGAAGGCAATGGAGTACACACAGGACTAGGCCGATACAGGCCAATGGAACTGACAGGGCCAAGGGTCAGCTTTGCCAGAGGCATATATGGTATATATGGTACCAGCTATTTTTCTGACAGTATGTAGAGTCACCAGATCCACAAGGATCTAGCTTTTATGCTGATGCATGGATATGAAATTGCAAATAGCCTATGCTATCTTTTCATAACCTAAGGTGGCAAAATAATCCTCATTGGATTATGAACTTCACAGAAGGAGAGCAAGATTGGCCGTGCATGTTCTTGAACAAGGGGTTGACTGGCCATAGGGAGCAATCATCAGTGGACCTCACTGCTTGCGGGCCTCAGCACAGATTCCACCCCACTTAAGAGTCTGTGATGGGATTTCTCTTCTAAAAACCCCTTTGAAAAAAACCTTCACTCCTTAATTTCCAACCCCTTTTACCCAAGCCAGCTCTCCTATACCCTACATTCAGGAAAGGCCAGCTCACGTTCCACCCCTGCAATGCTATAGCTTCAGTACCATCATTTTAAGAGTGCCCATGTCAATCCTACATTTTAAAATCATGCATGGTATATAATACCATGATTTTCACTTGATCATTCACTGGATCCGAAATGTTGGTTAGTTGTTCTCCAATGTTCTGGTTTCTGTACTACACAGAGGGAGATCATGGTGGCTTCCCATTAAATTGACAAGATTTGGAACTGTACTTTTTGTCTTCAGAACCATGACATTATAAAAAGAGGTAAAAAGAGGGGGTGGCGGCAACTCAGACCAATTTATAACTAAACTGGGAGGTTCACGTGAGCAGGGCAATTAGAATATATAAATCTTGAAGGGGCCCCAGCACTCAACCCTGTTAGCTCACAACCAATCTTATAATCTGTCTCTAAATCTGGTTAAAAACAGAGGACTCGGTTGGCACACATCTGCAGAAATATCCTAAAGCTGCACCACCAAACGCCACGTGCCTCTGTGTAGGTGCAGTCCTAACTCTAATCTATGAGAGCCCCCGTTGGGACATAAAATGCGATGGAGAAAATTGAGAGCAGCTTACCTGAGGCAGCTCAAGTGCAGCACATTGCGGGGGGGGAGAATCAAAGTCCCCCCCATACAGCTCAGAGCCCACCACCCTATGTGCTTGTATAAAATCAAAGGTACAGAGGAGTGGTGGCAGCCACTTCAGACCAATTCATGCAGGTGAGCAGGGCAATTAGAATACTCAAGTTTTAAAGGAGCCACAGCACTCAACCCTGTTTGCTCGCAACCAATCCTATAATCTGTCTCTAAATCTGGTTAAAAACAGAGGACACGTCTGCAGAAGTATGCTAAAGCTGCACCACTAAACGCCATATTTAAAAAGAGGGCCTTCACTAGATATCTTGTGTCAGCTAGTTGTTTTACAGTGTTCTATAGATGCTGGGTTTACTCATAGTCCACAGAGTTGGGTGTACATTGTTCACATGGTATACACAGGTTATCCTTACTAATCACATGGCAATGCTGCAGGAGAATAGCTTTTGCCTTCACCATATGCCCTGGAAGACATTTTGCAAGGGTCTTCAACTTGTCAAGGTCAACCGGTTTAGATAGCCAATGCAATTTTGCATAGCCTAGGGAAGCATAAATGGGATCTTACACTACACAGATCAAGATCACAGTTATTACTAATTTTCTGGCCAAGATCTGAAACCCTGTTTTTTATTGAACATTAAAAAAAAAAAGACCCTAATTGGATTTTGCATGTCACAGAATAAATTCATGTCAGTTTGCAATTGGCCGCTGGTCTCCAATATTTTGGTTCCAGTACTTCACAAAGTGAGTGGCTGTCTATTGGCTGACTAAGATCTCGAGTGCAGTTTTTTAAACACTTTGGAAACATGACTTGTTATGATAAGAAGTTCTTGTATGTCACAACTGGAGTCTAGGATTGCTCCCCATTGATTGGTATTTCATTGTGCTGTGATGTAGCTCCAAGAGCAAGACAGATACCTGGCTTGTGCAGGTAATCCAGATAGTATGCATTGATTATGCTTAGTTATCTAATGTCTATGCTGTAGGAGGATAGCTCTTGTCTTCACTCTAGGGCCTGATATTTCCCAAGGAAGGCCCTGATCTGAGTCTCGGCCTGCAATTCTGAGACGTAAATTTATACTTCAGAGTCTGTTTAGAAAGTTTGTTTAAAAAAGTCTGTTGCAGGAGATGTTTGGCTCCTCTCTATGCCCTGTAACCTTCAGGTTTTAAGCTCAATGTTTGCATAATACAGAACTCTGTAGGGTTCATTTGCCTCAACTAACATTTGGAAAAAAGGCCCTACAAGGCTATTCAGCCTGTACTCTTCTGCTCTGTGATTAGGAAAGAACCCTACAAAGCTTTTGAGACAGACGACACATGTAAGGGCCTTTAGCCTGCACATTTCAGACCTGAAGCTCTAGGTTTATGTGATAACAACCCCTGGAGGAGACATCTGCCTCAACTCAGGGCGGCCTTCTGTTTTTACTTTTTAAAGTTAAGTTTGTGTAAGAATTACCTCTACAAGATAATTCTGCCTCTACTCAATGGTGTTTTAAGAAAGAAGAACCTTGTGAGATTCTTCAGCTTGTACAATTCAGATTTAAAGCCCCTTTATGTAGGAAAGGACCATGCATGGAACTTTTGCCTCTACTCAAAGACCTGTGTAATGAATTAAGTAAGAAAAAATATATAATTTCTTGTAAGCGTATGCTTCTAATTTCAAGTCTGACTACCTTTGTTTTAAAGGACCCCTTTAAGGGCTTCCAGTCTTTACACTTCAGATCTAAAACTCAACGATTATTTAAGGAGGACCCCTGGAGGAGTCTTTTGTTTCTACATTGGAGACTGGCATTTTAGTAAAAATGCCGCTATAAAGGCCTTCAGCATGCACCCTTCCAATCTAATTTGTGTAAGAAAGACTCCTGAAGTAGGGTCTGACTAAGGGTCTTCAGCCCTACATAACCCTACAAGAAACTGCTGTCTCTACTACTAAGTTTGTGTAGAAAGAACCTTGCAAGGAACATCAGGAAGTCAGTTTTATGCTACTTCAAGCTTTACCCTTCAGATCTAAAGTTTTATTTTTGTAAAAGAGATTTCTGTAAGAGACCTCGTTCTCAACTCCGAGGCCTGACTAATTTTCAAAAAAGAAGACTCTGTAAGGGATGTCAACCTGTACTCTGTAGCTCTAAATTTGTGTAGGAAACGAAAAAATCCTGCAAGTCCTGCCTCTAATTGCGGACCTAAGAAAAGTTTTGAAAATGGCCATTCAACCTGATAAAGAAGGCATCTGCCTCAAATCTTTGAAACGGTTAAAGCAGCAAATTATTCTGTATTCAAGCTTGTAAACTTGCTTTAGCTGTCCCTACTTATTGACTTTACTTAGCTTGAGTGGTGGAAGTTGATCTCAAATCTGATTCTGTTCCTCCTTTCAGAAGTTAGTTGAAGATTTCTTTTAAAACATTGACATCATCCAAAAATGCATTTATCTGGCTTCATAGCTGAGTACCTAGTATAGTTTTAAAATGTCGAACCTCTGTAACAATGCAGAATGTTTTCTTTATTTCCATTAAATATAAGTGGGTCTGCATAATTCCTCTGCAACTGGAAAAAAATTGATTGCCTTTTACATAAACTGCAGTTAAAAATAATTAACTTTAATGATGATGGTCAATATAAACCCCATTTGCACTGATACAAAGTATATCAAGTCCCACTTAGCTCCCACAACCATAAATACAAAATAATCAAACTATATTTCTACAAAATGTCCATCAATAACAAAAAATAGTCTGTGCATTGTCTGCACCATTTCCTCACTGTTATTCATTAATAACAGGTAGAAAAGATGTTCTAACTAACTTCTGAAAAGATGTTCTGACAGAACCATGTTTAATGTTGTAAATAATTTTTTTGCTTAATAGATCTACGATTTTACCATTTTAAGAAACTCCTAGGGTTTAGAGGAATAAAATAAGAAAAAATATTATGAACCAAATAGTGTGCTAATATCCCCCTCCCAGAACACAATAGAAGGAAGTGTGGCAGACCCCCCCTCCCACCAAAAAAAATCATGATAATAGGCAGTGTGCAGAATCCCAGGTATCCTATAACAGGCAGTGTGCAGAATCCTCCCCACAAGGACCCCATAACAGGCAAACAGGCAATTTGTAGAACCCCCCCAAGAATTATATATATATATATATATATATATATATATATATACCGGTATATATATAATAAGTCTATCCATTATTTGTTTCAATAAATAGTATAATTAATAGTCTTTTTACCATTATATATTACCAGTAATTATAATTGGCTTTTATACCTTTTGCTGTTAAATATTTTATTAAACAAAATGTTGCTTAACTGTTAATTCATATGTCAATTGAAATTAAACAATAAATGGTTATGCAGTATTTTTAGGTTTCACATTTTTTGAATGAAGGTCTTTGGGCCTTAGAGCGGACCAAAACCCTGGATACTGCTGTCTGAATCTCCCCGGGGAAAAGTGCTTTCTTATCTCTCTCCGCGTTGAATGCGCAAACCTCCCGTCATCGTGCAAACACATAAGAAAGTGTGCAGCCAAGGTTTCAAGCAGTGGGGCATCTGAAATTGGGATGCCCTGGGGTGGGCTTTCACCCGCTGAAGAGGGCTTTGGTCTGCTTTAAAGCAGACCTAAATACTGCCTGAAAGCTCTGTGCCAGGAAGGGTCGTGGTCCACAGAGACACTAAAATAACCAGCAGGCTGTTTCGGTACTAACGCCAGGTAGCAACAGATGAGCGTCTGTAGCAGGCATTTCAGAGCACCGCTAGAAGTCGCTGTGCTTGCCCGTAGTTCGCTAGTTCTAAACGCGTCAGTCGCTGTGCAGCATTGATGAATATGTTGTGGGGAGTCACTATATGAGCAGTACAGCACTGTATAGGAGAGAATGGTAGCGACTGGTCAGTGCGACTGACTCACACCATATTCATAAAAAAAAACAGCCTCACACACCGCCGGCGCTCAAAGAGGCTGTTTTTGAACATGTATCCACCAGTAACAAAGCGAAAACATATGGAATTACATTGTTATAACATTGTGACATGAACACATTAATGCCAGACCTGTCATGTCAATTCTGCATAAATATATAAAAATTGAAAAAGTTTTCAAAAATGGCTTTTTCTAGGCCAGGAGAGGTCACAACATTATTTGAGAATAAAAAAAAAAAAAAAAAAACCCTGTTTAAAGAGAAGTAAAAGAATGTCCATTGAAATGTATGGCAGAGCGACAGGTAGCGAGAGGTAAGACGTGGCGCTCTGCAAGGCTGAACGCCGGTGCTGTACGCTGAGGCTGGGATAATGATGAATCGGACGCTACATGGCGTTGTTCTAGTTGCTCACCAGAATCCGCTTGATAAATGTGTAATTACGCGCCGTGTCCAGCGTTCACCTGCCGCTACCTGTCGTTTACAAGGCACTACCTGATGCTATCCCTTCATGAATAAGGGCCCTTATCTCTCACAGCCTCAGTGAGTCTTGCATTAGGTTAAACTCCCCTTTTCCTAGCAGAGCTTCATTTGACGGAAGCCAGGGAAAAGCTACACACCTCCTCCAATAAGAGGCTGCTTCCTGCCCCCTCCCATATAATGCTCCATGCTTTATTTGAGCTTCCTTTAAAATGTGTGGATTCAAAGAGTAAGCTCTCAATTGAGGTTTTCAGGCTTCTAAAATACACCTGCATTGAAGTGGACCGAAACCCACTTCAGGCAGTTGCCTGATTCCCTCTCCTTGGGGCATGTCCCACTGTTTAAAACCTCCCAGATCCCCAGTAAAATGTACTTTATTGCAGATCCAATGGCACATCTGCAGGCCACGGCCATGCTTCACTGTATCATTAACCGGGTGCGTGTTTGAACCAGGCAATTGTGAATGACCAGCACAGGCATGGACATGGACACCAGCGGGGATGTGGTTGTCACCATGTGCAAATCAAAACCCTGGAGAGTCATAACAGGTGTGCAGTGCCTAAAAGAGTGGCGGGTCCAACACGCACTTACACACAACGGCCAAGCGCCATTCAAGCTGATTATGTAACATCAGGAGTTTAGACTCACAGCGCCATTCTGTAGAAATAGCAGCGAAAAAATATATAAAAAATAATATAAAAGCTGTGCATGCTCCAAGTTGGATGTGTAAGCAAGCAAAATGACTCTAAATGGTGCTCTTCATAAATTAGGCTCTTAAGGTAGGTATCACTTCTTCGTACAGAAAAGCTGGTTCAGTTGTTCTGCTTCATCCTTTACTGATATCATTCTATTTAAACTAGCAATAGGTAAAAAAATATATTAAAAACACAAAAGCAGAAAAGAGCTGGAAGAGT